>KK122190.1:66378-129767 GCA_000611955.2 Stegodyphus mimosarum
ACTTCACTTCTGAAATACAAAAATCGAGCCCACTAGCCACCGAGCGACAAAGTCGCTGTACACTGGTATTTCAGTTCAGCGTTCGAATCATTTCGAGAGGCATGGGCGCTTTTGTGGCTTTCCCCATGCGTAACATGTATATGGGTCAATTTCCTCTAGAAAGTCCTCTACAAAGGCACTTCTTCCCTTAGGCAGATAACCCTCGAGGGTTTTGTCATAATTAAATAAATCAAATCAAACCGAAATATACAGACCTTATCTGATTACTCTTGAAACTGATTTCAAAATCTACCTCAAAATAAGATTGCATTTCCGTTTAATTTTAAAATCTACAGTTTCTTTAACATTAAAGTAAAAAATACTGTACTTATTCGAAAACCTTCTCGTTGTGTACCCTGCAAAAAGCCCCCTTTTTTCAGATATATATAGACAAATTTTGCTTACGTTGTCTCGTTTTTTTTAGCCAAAAGGACAATTTGCTCAGAAAAGCTATTAATTTCGTTTTTGCATTTTACGTTGGTTTACTATAAACGGGTTTCACTTTTCGAATTCTTGCCACCAAATATTAGAGCCCTGCATTATATTTAAAGAAATTAAATAATGTAAAATCTGCATGAATGTATGCAGGTTTCTTGCACTGTGAAAAAACAACGGTTCACAGAGACATCAGATTTTGAATAACGTCGTCCTCCAGTCGAATATGGGCATCTGGAACCTAAAATTTGGAATTTGTTTTATTATCTATTTCATATTTTGTAAAACTTTAAGGAATTTTTGATTAGCAAACTCAATGATTTTAATAGGAACAACGGCAACATTGTATGGAAAAAAATTATCTCTAGCGAGCGAGACTGTGTATCGGAAATTCTAAAGATATGCTCATTTTAAAATTATTTTGTGCTACTGCTGTTGAATTGAATTTTATAGTTTAAGTGCGAAGAACATGATATTTAATAAATAAAGGTAAAACACAGAATGTTAAAAAAAAAACGCCCCTTTGTGTGTAATATAAAATCTTTCAGATTTTTTTTTCCCCTCTTCTGGTCTAAATTTGTGACGGAACAATTCAAATCGATGAAAATATTTAGGGTTTCTGGTAATTAGTTCAATCACGTGATGCTTTAAACGTTCCCCCCTCTCATGTAGTCAACTGAATGTGCGGTCAACTAAATTGTCTTATCGGCTAAATGTTCGTGTCCTTAAATGGTCTGTCGGCTGTATGTCCCTGTCGGTTCAGTGCCTTGTCGGTTAAATGTCCATTTCGGTTAAATGCCCTGTCGGCTATCTGTCCATGTTGGTTAACTGTCTTGTTGGGTAATTGTCCGTGTCGGTTAAATATCCGTGTCGGCTAAATGTCCTGTCGACCTACTGCCCGTGTCGGCTAAATGTACCTGTCGGCTAAGTGTCCTGTCGACCTACTGCCCGTGTCGGCTAAATGTACCTGTCGGCTAAGTGTCTCCTCGGCTAAAAGGTTGTCAGCTAAGTGATGCAGACCCAGATGATTCGCATAAGAAGAACTTCTCGTAGCGCAGTGTACTTTTTTAGAAACTAACGAACACATAAAACGTATTAATTCCGACGATTTATTAGCTGTCATATTTTATTAACCCTATACAACTCAAGTATAAATCGATCTATAAACCTGAAAAATCGATCATAAGATCAAACCTCGACTAATACATTCGTTTTAAAATAATGACATTTAAATTTTTATATTATTTCGGATATCTAGATTATATAGGTAATTGTTATTCTTATTATAGCTCCTACTATAATTTTTAAACCCCTCCCTCCAGTGGCTACGTGGTTATGACCGCTAAATATTTTTAACTCGAATCGATTTCGAATCTAGGCGAACAAATTAGCTGCAAGGTTAGGTTTCACAACTCCCTTTCCCTTTGTAACGTGAATATGAGTCAGCTTTCCT
Organism: Stegodyphus mimosarum; assembly: GCA_000611955.2. Taxonomy (NCBI): domain Eukaryota; kingdom Metazoa; phylum Arthropoda; class Arachnida; order Araneae; family Eresidae; genus Stegodyphus; species Stegodyphus mimosarum. Next base: position 68,306 of record KK122190.1, read on the forward strand.
CAGAAATTCTGCCGCGAAGGCATCCCTTCCCTTAGGGTCTTGTGTGCATGTCATATTCAAATAACCTAGCCTAACCAAGTAATTACGTAAAAACAAAATGTAAGGTTAAAAAATAGTACATTTAACTCAAATAAATTTTAATTTATAAAACAAACAAACTGTAAAATGTATTTCCTGCAAAACTTCCTCAAACCTGATCCCAAAAACAGGTTAGAACTCGTTCCTATGGCAACAGGCATTCATAGACATTCTGTAGGGAATTGTTCTTGTAGATAGAAAGTACTTCGATCTGCATTAGCATTATTTAGTGTGGCCGATGTGTGTGTAATCCAGTAAGTACTTTGCAATGCGAGTGTTTTTTGAATTATACATCCGACTTTATAAAATTCTGCAAATTATGCGGCAAAAATGAAACCTTAATGTATATGCGGGAGCATTTATATGCGAATATATATTGTGGTTTTAATATATATTTGTACTTAATTAGGATGTTACATTTGCTTGTCCTGAGAAAATCGTCAAAACAGCTTTGGCTTACGGTTCGCACCATTTTCAAATCCTATCCTGAGGAAAATCTAGAAGTTTAAAACAAAAGCGAGCAAAGTTGCTTCAAAACAATATAAGCTAGAAAGTGGACAAGACTTGTCAACAAAGCTCCGGGCGAAGAAAGTTGTTTAATACTATTACTGCGATAATTCATTGTTATAATTTATTTTCCAGGTGCTGCAAAGATTCGATATTAAGCGCGTAACAATTCTTAATTCCAGTTTTGTCAGATTTAAGAATGTTTGGAAAAGACTGAAATTTTCCTTAAAAAGATCAGACTAATTTCAGCTGTGTACGTTTAGTATGATCCGAAGAACAGCGCAGCCAATTTAATTATTCAAAGTGTATCACTTCAGACGCGCACAATGAGGCAGAAAGTGAGGAAGGCAAGCACACAAAGCTTTTAAAAATATTTATTAGATTATCTTCATTGCCCTCTTCAATTAACGCTAATGCAACTTCGCGTCAAATTACTGCATAGACAAGGTATCCTTATTAATTTTCCTTTTTCTGCACCAGTTCTTGTCATTTTCTTGAAGAAAGACGTTAAATTCAGGGTTCCATGTCTCACACTGTTAGCGCACTATGCTGTTTGTTTGCATATTCTTGAGAAAACACACATTCTCCAGCAAAAGTATACTTTAGTGTATGAGATGTTTTACACTTAATGAAATATATATAAAAATTGTAAATACGTATATTTTTCATCTTCTGATAGATTTTCACATGTAGAGGTTTCATCTTATGATAGATTTTCATCTTTTGATAATTTCTTTTCATTTTTTCATGGACAAACTTTTTATCTTTTGATAATTTTCATAAGCTGATAGATGCAGATATAAAGTAGTTTAGAATTCTTTATATATAGGTATATGTTTATAGGTTTTCCCCTATTTAACATAGGAATATTTGTCCTCCGAAAATGCAAAAGTCAAAAGAGCAAAGTTAAGACGTACATTTCACTAAATTACGGTGAATATTCAAAATATTTCCCAGTGATAAAACATTAAAATGTTTTCCAAATGCTAAGTAATATTGGAAAAAAATTTAGCAATTACCAAACATCCAGAAAAATCCTTATCAAACGATGCATAAAATCTGAAATTACACTAAAAACAAAATGATGTAATGAAACGCATAATTTATATCTACATAATGTAGTGTGGTTTTGTCTTTTTCCAGACTGAAATACAACAAGAATCTCAACGTAAAGCTTAGAAGTGTTCATCAGATGGTGGAAGATGGTAACAAGTACAATTAGTCATCGCTTCTCAATTACTAGGGTGTATGACTGAGAGAATGCTAGATTAAATCTAGTAAGTTTGTAAGGCTGCAGTTTTTTTACCAGCTGGCCGAATTTCGACAATCAAAGTTTATCTTCTGCTGTGACAGTTTGAGAAAAGACAATGATCTTCAGATTCACTTTGTAAATTAAAAAAGCTATTGTAACAGCTACTATAACTGATGTTAGGGCGTTTGTAGCCCGCTAAATTTTTGCAGCTCCTAAATTCTTCGGTCCAGAGCTTTCCTAAATTCTAACAATATTGTCGTCTTTAAGCATTGCCGCCCGGTGCGGCTGCACTTGTTGCACCGGCTCTGGCTTCTGTCCTATATAGGTTATTTCGTAAAGCAGAGAATAGCTATATGTAGTAGGTAAGTTGGTACGGATTTAAATAACATCATTCTATGAATATTTTCTTTAAAAAGAATACTTTGTAGGAAAGTATTTCCCTTATTTTGCATAACAAATTTATTTTAAGTTTGATATCTTTCCTGAACCTCTCAACTTCCCCTTGTATTTTCTCGCCAGGATGTAAATTTAAAGTGACGTGAATACTTAAACGGGTAAAATTCTAAGTTTATTCAGAGCGTGTTTTCGCTAGTCAGCGTTAGTAAGCCTTTTGGCCATTTCGGATTATCCTCACGCCTGTTTAGGTTTTTGAGAGTCAACCCGTTAGGTGTAAATTTCCGTGCTAATCCAGCACTCTTCTGTTTTAGATTCAACTTAAATTATATTCTGCATTTAAGTTTCTCACCGCAAATTGATGGTGTTTTGTAACGTACGAAGATCATGCCTTTCTGTTAAACTTTGAATTAATAAAGGGTTACTTTTCACCCTTCGTCTGTGCTAGTAATTTATTCACGTCTAGAGACAGATCTTACAACTTTTGTAAAGGTCGTACATGGTCTAATATTTATTTTAGATGATAAATTATAATTATGGGTTTTTAATTCATTTATCATTGATTCTAGGTATATAATCCAAGTCGCGAAGTTTATTAAAGAACCGCTTAGAATTTTCTGAAAGCAGGTTAAACACTATGATTAGAAACTACCAAAATAATAGTAAAAAAATTACATGATAATCTCAAAGAAAAAATTGCTATCAATAAAATACTTATCGTGATTTTATGAATTGAGAGAAATAAAATCCAATATTTCTTGTCTGCGATTCAAAAAGTCATTTGGCAGTAAATTTCTCTTGTAGATATGCAGAACCAACTTTCAGCGAGTAAATTTAAAAATTTCATTAATGTAATCATTTTAGTTCTTTTGTGACAGACATTTGAATAAAGTGCTTTGCCAGTTTTTCTAAAATATTTCAAATTGAATACCATTCAGTCATTAAATTTTTGACTGAAGAAACGCCTAAATCCTTACGAAATGAAATGATGTTTGGATGGTATTTACGGTCTTTGGATGTTGTTATGTTGTCTTTCTGTCAATATAAAAAATATTTCATAATCCTTCATGTTTTGCAGTGATGGATGTCTAATAGGTATTTATGGATTCTATTATTCAAATTTTACTCTGAAAGAGTGGAAAAAGCAGCTTCGCATAGCGCGAGAATCTATTGAAGGTTGATTCTTGTCAAGGTCGGCCATTGGAGATACTGACATCAGAAAACATTGCCTTCGTTGATAGAAATATTGACTGACAAGGGGTTAATAACCAAGGAAATAACACCACAGAGTTTTTGTTAAACGACTATTTTGTGCATTTTACAAAATACCTCCGTATGCACAAAGTCTGTACTAGATGGGCACAGAATTTTCGACAGAGATTCAGAAATATTATTTTGTCGATTACTCTAAAATGCTCTCTGAACTTTGCAGTCAAATCAGAAAATCTTCTTACAATCAGTAAAACAAAGAATCTGAACAAAGAATGAAACCAAGTTTTTTTTTTAGCCCAAAGGGCGTCAGCCCAGAAGGGTTATTAATTTCGTTTTGGCATTTTGCGTTGAAACCTTTAAATATCCGTTTCCCTTTCCAAATTGTTGCCACCAAATATTATCGCCCTCGGCTATATTTAAAGAAATTAAACAATGAAGAATATGCGTAAATGTATGTATGTTTCTCGCATTGTGATAAAAAAAAGGTACCTAGAGCCATCCAATTTGGAATAACGTAATCCTTCCCCGAATATGGGCATCTGGAAGCACAAATTTGGAATTTGTTTTATCATCGATTTCATATTTTCTAACACCTTTAACGAATTTTTGATTAAGAAACTCAACGATTTCAGAGCGAGCAACGACAACACTGCACGGGGAAAAAATATTTCCAGCGCGCATCGGAAATTCTAAAGAATACTCATTTTAAAATTATTTTGCAATATTGCTGTTGAATTGACTTTTATGATTTAAGTGCGAAGAACATGGTATTTAATAAGGTAAGACTCAAAACGTTAAAAAACCGCTTCTTTGGACATAATGTAAAATCTGAAAGCTTTCAGATATTTTTAATTTCATTTTATTAGCGCAAAAGGCATTGGCCCAGAAGGACTATTAATTTCGTTTTCCCATTTTGTGTTGCTTTACCATAAACCGCGAATCTCTTTTTAAATTGTTGCCACCAAATATTAAAGCTGTGTATTATATGTAAAGAAATTAAATTATGAAGAGTCAGCATAAATGTATGTATGTTTCTCGCATTGTGATAAAACAGCGGTACCTAGAGCCATCAAATTTTGAATAACGTCTCCACCCGAATATTGGCATCTGGAAGCCCAAATCTGGAATTTGTTTCATTATCTGTTTCGTATTTTGTAAAGCATTTATGAGTTTTTGATTAAGAAATTCAACGATTTCAAAGCAAGTAACAGCAAGACTGTACGAAAAAAAAAAAACATTTTTATCTTCAGCGAGACTGTGCATCGGAAATTCTAAAGACATGTTCCTTTAAATATCTTGTGGTATTGCTGTTGAATTGAATTTTATGGTTTAAGTGCGATGAATATGATACTTAATATGTAAAGGTAACACACTAAACGTTAAAACAACTCCCCTTTGGATGTAACATAAAATCTAAAAGCTTTCAGACTTTTTTAATTTAATTTAATTTAATTTTTTTTAATCTTAATTCCCTGTAAAGCAAGGAATTCACAGAATGGAAGAAAAGGAAGTGCTACCAATAAAAGCAAACATTCAGCAATCAACGAAAACGATTACTATAACAGTTTTTTGGACTGGCATGAGCACTTCATGATAGATTTTAAGACTAAAAGCTAAGATCGTGAATAAAAAAAATCTATATCTTTTACATGAAGTGTAAATATCAAGTAAGTAAATTCTTTTACTTAAAATGGAAATATATTAGTCTTTTACTTAAAATAAACATAACTATTATAGAGTACTTTGCCAGCAAGATTGCTTAAGAAGAACTAATCAAAATAGTGTTTGAAAAGTATGTGGAAGTGCAGGACGACTATTTTTAAAAATAAAACCTAGAGAGTTTTTTTTATTTCTTTTAACAGAATGTTAAGCCGGAAACATTGATCTTATTTATAATTTTTCCATGCAAAATTCACGCAGTTTATTTCATATATATTTCCGCTGGAAATAAGGCATTAGCTGCAATTTCAATGACGAAAGCTTTTTCATCCTAGAAGAGAAATTCAGCGACAAAACTATTTTTGAATATTCAAACGAGTCTTTGAATTTAAAGCAGTAATAAGTATGGAAGAATGTCTCTGAAAATTTTGTCCGTAAATGTCTGGAATTTTTTTAATTAATTAAAGCATTTGAAATTTCATATTACTAATCTTCGACACAAAGTATTTTCATATGAATGTTTAAAAAACCTTTTAAAAGAATTACGAAACTATTCAATAGGAATCATTTGAATAGTTTCGTAACTTTCATTTTTTCCCCCACATAATCAAAGAAGACAGCAAGCATTTTAAGTTTTTTCAGTTCCTATATAAATTTAAACAAAACGCCTTTGAGTTAGAATGAATTATCAGGGAAAAAGAGGAAGCAAAAAAGATGCACAATTTCGGTTAAATGCCAATTCTGTTCCTTTGTTTTAAGGCGCTTTCATATTTCTGAAGATTACAAAAGAGTTAATTTGTTTGAAGTATTTCTTTCTTACCTCTTCCGTGATGTTTATTAAAATGCAATTACGAACGGCAATTCGAATTCCATCGTCGGAAAGATATAATTATATTTTACCTGTAATTTTCTTCCTGACTGCATAATATTCCGTGTCTTGCAAGTCGCTTTGCTTAATTAAGGAATGACAAATCTGTTTTTGATGCATTTGACAACAGCCGAAATGGAAATCGTTTGATAAACTAAATTAACTTTCATTAAGTTATAAAAATGGCAATGTAAATTAAGGTTTCTGAATACATAATTTACGTTCTGTAGAAAACGTTGCAGATATGTTAATCCTTCACTTACCGAATGTAAATCTTTCACTTGAGAAGGATTTACATTCTGGCAAGCCTATTATATATTGAAAATGTCTGAAATAAAAAAAAATGGTAGCTGATGCATTTAGACTATCAATATCATAAACTGGTTTGCGTTAAACATTCTAAGAGTACTCTTAGATTGGCAGACAAATAGGTTAGTAAAGAACAGTATGCTAAAGCGTTGAAAATCTCATATTGCACTAATCAACAATGATTTTATAATATAAAATTAAAAATTCTTTAACTTTTTTTATTACAGAATTTGCTTTGTGACAGAAGTCAGTTTGACTGTCTTTTTCAGTCCTAATATAGTACACCGTCTTCCACCAATCTATCTTAAAAGTTTTTTTCGCCCCCTTTATCAACGGTCAGACATCTAATAGAATCTCTTAGAGAAAGACATTGGGGTATGTACTTTTCGTCAGAGGCAGCTAAACATAATTTCAAAACACTTGTTTTCGAAAAAGTGACGTGACGCTTAGAAACGTCACTATTTTCTTGAAAAGAAAAAAAGCTTCTTCACTGACCTTGAAAAACAAGCTTATAAGCAATACTGATTCATAACATTATTACGACTATATATTGATGGCGTTTGTTCATGCTATATCCCAAAAGAACTGTATAGAGTAAAAAAAAAAAAAAAAAAACTGAAATGTTTCAGATTTTAAATTACGGCCAAACGGGCGTTTTTTTAACGTTTTGTGTGTTACCTTCATTTGTTAAATATCATGTTCTTCGCACTTAATTCAACTCAACAGCAATATCGCAAAATAATTTTAAAATGAGCATATAACTTTAGAATTTCCGATACACAAGTCCGTGCGCTAGAGATAAAAAGTTTTTTTTTTTTCCCGTAGAGTGTTGCCATTGCTCGCTTTTAAATCGTTGAGTTTGTTAAACAAAAATTTCTTAAAGTTTTACAAAATATGAAATAGATAATAATACAAATTCCAAATTTGGGCTTCCAGATGCCCATATTCCGGTGGAAACGTATGTTATTCAAAATTGGATGACTCTAGATACCGTTGTTTTATCACAATGCGACAAACATACATACATTTATGCATCTTCATTATTTAATTTCTTTAAATATAATACAGGGCGATAATGTATGGTGGCAACAATTTGAAAAATGAATTGGACATTTATAGTGAAGAAACGCAAAATGCCAAAACGAAAGCAATAGTCCTTCAGGAACAAAGCGCCTTTGGACTAAAAATCTGAAAGCTTTTAGATTTTACATTACGCCCAAAGGAGTGTTTCTTTAACGTTTTCTGTGTTACCTTTATTTATTAAATACCATATTCTTCTCACTTAAAATATAAAATTCAATTCAACACCAATATCGCAAAAGAATTTTAAAATGAGCAAATATTTAGAATTTCCGATACGCTGTATCGCGCGCTGGAGATATTTTTTTTTCGTACAGTGTTGCCATTGCTCGCTTTGAAATCGTTGAGTTTCTTAATCAAAAATTCGTTAAAGTGTTACAAAATATGAAATCTGTAATAAAACAAATTCCAAATTCCAAATTTGGGCTTCCAGATGTCCATATTCAGAGGAGGATTACATTATTCAAAATATGATAGCTCTAGGCACCGTTGTTTTATCACAGTGCGTGAAATATATATATATATATTAATGCAGATTCTTCATTATTTAATTTCTTTAAATATAATATGGGGCGATAATATTTGGTGATAACTGTTTCAAAAGTGATTTGTCGTTTATAGTGAATCGACGCAAAATGCCAAAACGAAATTAACAGCCCTTCTAAGCTGACGCTCCTTTGGGGGGGGGAACCCTTTTGCTAATTAATGTAAATAATAATCCATTATGTATTTTAAAATATGGGACGGAAGGAGTAAGACACCTCTATTCCTTACCTGAGGACTCAAATTATTACTGTTGCTCTCTGTGGCTGAAACGGAAGGGATAAAGAGATAAATATAATGTTAATAAATTTTAATATCAGAGGAAGACATCTGTATAAAGAATTTTTTCTGAGTCTAGTACGTCTTCGGAAAGTGTGTTTATCATCGCTTCTGTGCTATTGAATAACGAAGAATCTCTATGTATATACGTTCCTCACATTACGGAAAACCGGAGGCACGTAGAGAAAACAAATTTTGAACACATTATAGTCTTCCAGCGGAACGTGTACATCTCGAAACCTGAATCTGAATTTCGAATTTGTTTTTCATATATTTCATATTTTTCGAGAATTTATGGAATTTTTTTATTAAAAACTCAGCCATAAAATATTTTGTATTGCCACTCGTCAAAGCTTAAGTGTTCCAAATTGCATCAGGAAACTTCAGTATAAAAGAAGTGTATCCCCACTTCGTAAAACGCAATGCCTTTTGAATTTAATCAATGAACTCAGGGATTGTAAAGAAATGTGTTGTCACTGCCTAAATTAAATACTTTTGTCTTCCACGCGGTAGAGGACTGTCATTCAACAGAGCGTAAGATGTTTAATTTTCCTTTCAGATTTAGTCTGTTGTTTATTAATAAGCTAAGCGATTTAAAAGTAATAAATGCAAATTCCTTTCAGTTACTACTAAAAACTAGCTGGATGTGCGAAATTACATTAGCTGGTTTCACTAAAATCATTATATATATATATATATATATATATATATATATATATATATATATTTTATGGTAACTATTTTAGGCGGCTGGCTTCGCAAGCTCCTAGTGATAGCAATAAATTTTGTGAAAAACTTATAAGGAATTTTCTCTTTCCTTATCGCGTGCCTTCGTGGTATAATAGGAAGTACCAACGGCAAGAAATCGGGAGGTCCAAAGTTCGAATCCTGGCACGGGTATTGCTGATTTTTCGTGTTTCTTGCAGAAAAAATTCTAATCTATCAACAAACTCTGTTAAGGCAATTTGTAGGAAACAGAAGATTTTATATATTGGTCTTCTGTGACCGAGCGATTAAGACAGCTGAACACTGAAAGTTTGACCCGGGTTCCATCCCAGGCAAACGGCCTGACTGCATGGCTTATTTTAATGATTTTCCTCATGTGTAACGTGAATACAAACCAGTTTCTCTTAGAAAGTCCTCCAAGAAGCCATCCGTACCTTAGGAAGATAGCTCTTGTGACAGCTAACCTAAAGTTTACTTTCTTAAGTTAACCGAATAAAATAAAAGCTTCTTAAAATTAAAAAATTTCAAAATTAAGGAGGCCAAAGTTTAGTAGCTCCAAATTATAGAATGATTTGAATTCCAAATTGTAGAGATGGTAGATGCTTTTCGGAGCAGAAAGCCGAAAAAATCAGCTATGCCCTCGCTGTATTCGAGTTCCAAATCTTCTGATTGCTAGTTAGACGTGCTACCAGTTACACATTGAGAGTACACGGTAGGAAAGGTAAAAATTCCTTGTAAAGTCACGCTGACTAAAGCTGAATTTGATTCACGAAAATGCTTTTTAAAAACATAGTGACAAACTTCTTAGCGAACAAAAAGAGAGAAAAGTGCAAAGAACTAAATTAATAAACATATGAAAGTCTATTAAGAACTGGGATGTAATATATCTCATAAAACTCATTTTCTGAATTGAACTGGACATTATCCGAAAAACTTAAGAGCTGTGAATTCTGAACGTGAAGAACAAACATTCTTATCAAAATTTATGTTCAATGAATATCTGCTAGAAAACTATAAAATGACGATCGGCTAAAGAGTATGTATGAGGAATAAAATAGTGACGAAAAATTATTAGAATATTTTAGAGGCTTATTATGAATTTTAATGGATGTAATTGAATTGTAACGGATGTAATTTTTAGATGCTTATTATGAACTGTAATGTCCTGTAAAATAACGACTCCTATATTAAAATAAAATTTCTTTTACCCAAAACCAATACCCGAAAAAAAAAGTAATATAATTTTCTAATATAATCCGCAATTATGTAAACATATTGATGCTAACGAATATCTGAAATACTGAATTTAAATTTATTGATCGATGACTATCATCGATGACTACCATAACAAAGTCGTCAATTTATCTGCTTTCTAGTAACATTTGACTGCAGCTAATAGATGGCAGTAAGGCGTAGACATTTGTTATGGATTAAGACACGTAATATAGGAATTTGTGAATATCACTTGCTTCTAAGTTTTGGGGGATTAAAGAAATCACTTGTTACAGTTTCAAAGGAGAACAGTTTTCCTGTAATTCAGCTTCAGGCAGTTACAATCCCCCCCCCGCACGTACCTAATTCCACCTGCTTCACGTCTATGAAACAGGTGAACTCGCACGCGTGTAGTACGTGTGCTTACGAATAGCGCATCTATTGTACAGATCAGAGCTTTTGTTCATAAAAATTTACTTTTTATCCTTTTTTTTTTATTTTTGCTTTTACTTTGATTTCAAAGTAATTATTTTTTCTTTGAACAAAAGGTTGATGAAAAGAATAAAAAAAAATTTTTTTTAACTCTTTAGTTAACAAACTTTACAGATCGCAAAAAGCAAATAAATGAGAAAAAAAAAAAAAAAGTTACATTTGGAATTTTCTCAACTATTTCAAACAATAAAAACTTGGCTGGAAATGATATCATCCATTTCAAACGGTGAAAGCTATTACAGTTAAAAATCAATGGAAGCAATCGAAAGCAATTTTCCACTGGAGCGAGTTGGGTCTCCGAAAAGTCTCCGAAAAAAAAAAGGACACATTTGATGAAAATGCTGTTTAAGCAGGGCACAAACTATAATAACACATTTGTTTCTATTTAAAAATATTTTTTTATCGGATTTAAAACTAGAATCCATGCAATATCTCTGAAAAAATGCGTTAGCGACGCAAATAAATTTTCTAGTATTAATTGACATATATGCCTTCCTATATAAAGACACGTATATGAAAAATAAGCATTTAGTTAACATAAATTTAAAAATGGAATTTCAATACTAGTTGGTTAATCAATACTACTCCATAAATTCAGGTGTCCAAAATCAAAAATACCAAAATTGGTAAACAGGAATATGCAAAATATAGAAAACTAACTACAAAAACTTGTAAATTACAGATAAAATTCCTAATTCTAAATTTATTTACAATAATTTATAGGTGCACAAAATTATTTACTTTTTTATTATGACTTTTATAGTTGCTGACTTGGGCCTTTTACGGTATGTATGTGTATATAAATATATGACACATGTCTTAAACTTTATATTTAAAACTCTTTGATTCTTTTTGTACTAATCGATCACTAAGTTCCAAAGACAGCATCTATGAATGTTTCGTAACTTTAATCAGTAACATCTATTTCTCCATAACAACGCTGATATTAACCATGTCGTTTTTTCATAGTTATATCGTAACAAAATGTTGTCTTGCGTTGTGACTTATTTCACTTGTCTGACATTAACATCAGAACAAGCCCACGAAATTCGTCGCGGCAAGGAGAGCAAGACTGCGCCTGTCGTGAGCAAGAGCCTTGAGCACCATACAGGTGACAGTACGACTCCTCTCAGTTCCGCCCCAATTTTGATGGAGAACACTCCGAAAAGACGGTCCGAGGGTCTCCCACCCCTCTTTCTTTCCAAACACACGAGAGGACTTTCGGTTCACGGATTGCCATATAGTGCCATATAGCCATTTAGAGTGTCCCCATGCTGCAAAGACACTATACATTTACAAACATCCATGCCTTCTCCGAAATTAGAACTCGGGCCCTTCGGTACCACAGTAGGCTCCCCTAACCACTATACGGTCTGGGCGGCTCATAACAAAATACAAGGTTTTAATTCTTGTATCCAGTAGTGCCCTCGAGCGATCTCCCTTTATAATGATGATATTAATAGCGATGATATTAAGGTGAGATTAAATTCCTCTGGGCAAAATCTCTGAATTATTTGGAACTGTAAACAAAGAGATAGTTTCAAATTCTGCTTGAGTTATTTGTTTTCATGGAAGAAGTTTTAAAGGAAATTGACTTCTATCCACGTAACACATGGGGAAAAGATGAAAATTTTCATGCAGCCAGCCCGTTCGTCGGAGTTCAACGATAATATAAAATAGCATAAATTTTAACTACGGACGTGTCGCCTCCCAACAGTACACACAGGGGATAAGTGCGATAATTCTTTACAAAAGAAGAACTTTCTTTTTTTGCGCTTAAGATGAACCTGAATTTTTAATATGTGGGGGGGGGGTAGGGGAGATTTGTATATACAGTAATCTGATGTATTTAATTTGTTGCTTTCAGGATATTCCCTAAAAACAAGTAAAAGATCTAAATGCTGTTACCTTTACTTGGATAAAACTGTAAAAATATAGCTTCTTTTTAACTTTCTTATTACTTATCTTTAAATTTAAGAGATAAGTTATAACCCACCCATATAAGTTATAACTCAGATATCCTGAGGATGTTGCTCGCGGAATATGCGCACATCCTCAGGACATCCCGGAATATCCCTCGAACCTCCTAAACACATCCTCCAGAATGCTTATGTCACATCCCAGTATATCCTCAGGAAATCCTAACTAAGTCCCATCGACAGCGTATGGGATGTTATTAGGATCTGAACTCCTACTTACTACATCCTCAGGACATCCTGGGATATCCCACTAACCTCCTAAACACATCCCATTATATCCTCAGAACATCCTATCTTGGTCCCACTGAGAGCGTATGGGATGTTATTAGGATTTTAAGCCCTACTTGCTACATCCTCAAGACATCCCGTAATATCCCAGTTTCCTCTTAAACTCATCCTCCCGAGTGTTTAATGTCACATCTCAGTATATCTTTAGGACATCCTGTCTAGGTCCCACCGACAGCATATGGGCTGTTGTCAGGATTTGAAATACTAGTTACTACATCCCGGAATATCCCTTTATTCTTCTAAATACATACTTCCGACTGCTTAATGTCACATCCCCATGAATCTTCCTTATATTCCTGTGAAAGTGTGTGAAGGTGTGATGACCTAAAAACTACTTATTTTCCATAAATAGTCTCAGCTCCTTCTCCTGTGGTTACTATGGAAAAAATACAAAATGTTGAGAATATTTATACAACTCATTTTTTTAATCCGAATTTCAATTTATTTAATAATTTGTAAATATACCTAAAACTGGGGAAGGGAATTAAAATGAAGTATTAATAAAAAATTTTATAAGAGAAAAATTTGCTTTTATTTTTAAATCATTTTTAAACATCCAAAAGCCCAAAATTGAATTTTTCGATATATTCATAATTAAATTATTCTACAAAATCAGTTTCTAATTTCATTTAATTTGCATTCAAAATTCAATAAAATTAGCAATTTAACAAGCGCTACAAATTAAATGAATCGTCTCTCTTTAATACGCGTAAGGAATTTTTTGTCTTTTGGGGACATTGTTGGGAAATTTTTAAAAGGAAATTTTATTTATAAAACTAAATCAATTCCTAGCCACAGAATAAATAAATATGAATAAGTACTTTTGTGACATGAAAATGCTGCAGACTTTTTTATACATTTAATATTTAGTTATAAAAATTATGTTATTGACACTATTAATAACTTTCTGCATCATTAGAAAGGCAACCCAAGAAACTTTTGCTCACACATTGAGTTGACTCAAAACCTTGACTATATTTCTTACATATTTGGTTATGTATATATGATAAATATAATTTCTAACAAAATATTTTAAGCAAACAAAATTACCTCGTCTTTCTCAGTATACCGTAGAGACATTAGATTATTTCGAAGCAGGAAACCATGAAAAATGAGCAATGCCCTCACTGGAACTCGAAACTCGGACCTCTCCAATACGCGCCGAGTATGCTGGCCATTACACCACGAAGGCATGGTAAGAAGGCGGGAGAAATACCTTATATATTTCCTATTTTAAAGGGCGACTGGGGATCAAGGGATCCAATGGCTAAATGCTGGTGGTGGAGAATCATCATCCATCGCCTTTTTTTTAGTTCGGGCGCCACTATAGAGTCATTAGGTTATTTTGAAGCAGGAGATATGAAAATGAGCAATGCCTTCGCCGGGACTCGAAACTCGAACCTCCCGAATGCGCGCCGAGTGTGCTGACCATTACACCACGAAGGCATGCTAAGAAGACGGGAGAAATACCTTATAATACTACTATATAAAAATAGTAGTATAGATAAAATATATAACTTACAGGTAGCCAGATAATTAACTGGATAGACATACATATAGAATGAGAAAGAGGCCTAATTTGCATATTTTTAAAAATAATTCTAGGTGTGTGCGAATGTTTTTCTAGATATCCTAAATTAAATGAGTTTTTAGGATCGAGCAGCTCCTTGTTCCGTTTAAAGCATCAACTTTTGAGCTTATGTATTAATTTTCTCTATTAAATATTCAAGTTTATGCGTCTACAAATTAGCTCATGAAATTCCTAATTCTGATGTTGACTAAACCTGGAGATAAACTAAGATAACATTTCCTACTGTTAAGTAAGACTGGCACGCAACAGAACAAACAGTTAGTTCTTTGTTACATATTTACCGAACTCTGTCTCTATGGAGCTTATTTAATTATTTAACCATTTCCTAGTAGTGAACTTTCAGTAATTAGCTTACACGATAGCTTCAACCCTGTCACGCTCGAATAACGGCCATCTGCTGAAATGAAGTACGTGATTAATACAGGAAAAAACTCGAAGCGTGCATCTATTATGTTCTGAATTCCCTTCTAGACTTAAGACATCATATGAAAATGCATTCTTCTCATAACACTCGAAATCGTTTGCAGAACACGAAAAATTCCACATTACGGACAGCTTAAACTTAATAAGCGTTGTAACAATTTCCGCAAAAGGACAGGCGAACTTTTGAGATTAATGTGCGATCCTCTTGGCGGCACTTTTCTCTGAGTGATTCGCACCGCAGATTACATGGCAAGCAGCCAAGTGACAACTAAACTCCACTGTGCTCCGATATGCTGTAAAACATCGTCTGCATTTTTATCCGAGCTCAGTTTTGACGTGAAAGAAGACATGAAATATAGGATGAGAGTGTTGGGGGGATGAACTGTGAAGAATTGTTGGCGAATAAAGTGAATAATGGGTTTTGTACTTTTCTGGGGTTTCTCAATGTTTGGGGAATTTCCGTGCACATTTTGGAAGGCGAAGAATCTGACGAAGAAAAAGAAACGGTTTTTGTCTTTTTAGAGTTATGGTTTCCTATATGATTCATATTAAGATTCAAAGTAACAAACATGGTAAAAGCTGTGAATTTCAAGAATAAAATCGGAATTTTGCTCTGGGAACAAAGAGGTTTAGTACCCTCTGGAGAATGAGTTTCATTTCCTAGATCAGAGCGAATTCTTCGTAATTCGCAAAAAGAAAGCATATGTCGGAAAAAATTTTAAATCTCAGATCACATTTTCGTTTTCAATATGTATGCGATATTCGGAATGTTTAAAAAGTAGACTTTCAGGAAATGCCGCATATATTTCATATTACATGTGAAAAATGTGCATAGCGAAATCCTGATGATAACGAATTATTGTCTACGACATTTTTACTTTAGGCGTCACTGTAGAACCATTACGGTTGTCGAGGAAGAAAACATGAAAAAATATGCAGTATCTTTGCTAGGATTCGAACATTGAAGATTCAGATTGCCAGCTGGACGTGCTTCCAATCATATCACGAAGGCGTGCAGGAAGGAGGAAGAAAATACCTTACAAGTTGGTTGAAAAGGCACAATGAATGAAATCTGCAGTAAAATTTAAACTTTCATAACTTTATTAATGTAAATATTTCAGTCATTTATTTCTTGCAGTATTATACTTTTAAAGACATTTTGGTGCTTAACACATTACCGCAAACACTTGCGGGAATTTCGCAATTTTTTATACAAAAAAAAAAAAAAAACCTGATGATTTTTAAAAATTAATTGCATAGATATACAAAAAAAAATAATTACTTATATGTAACATGCGGAAAAAAAAAGGGGGATATTTTTATATCTTCGGTTCTACCGGCCGATTGACGAAATTCAAATTGCGTTCTTCATGTCTCGAAAACGCAACTTAGGATATATATTAGATTTATATATAGCATTGTCTAACATAGGTATTTCGACGCAAATTTCTGAAACAATTTTTCTGAAAAACAATTTTTCTGAAATAACATTTGATGCAGAACTTATCAGATGGAGGTCAAAATACTTTACTGTCTCACTGTTATCTTGTCTCGACGTCTCGGTAGTCCTTCGACAAATGCAACATTTAGCGAAATGCTTACGGTGAAAATGATGTTTCTAAAAAGAACTGACGGTAATTTTCTTCAAGATTATGTTGTTAAGAAACTATGTGGGGAATATACTACAGAAAACATCATATGCCCTCGTAAACATCAGTTTGAGATTGCCGAGCTCTTTACACATTTTGTATATTGAGAAATGAAGAATGCTACCGTTTTTAACACTTCTTTGTCTTTTTAGTCTGGTTCGTACGATCTTGCCCATGGACTTTTGATAGCAATGATCCACTGAAATATTGACTAATGTCTCTGCTATGATATTCTAAATACTCATTTAAAACAACATAGCAGTGCTGTGCTTCAGCTTACTGCTTTCATAGTATTATGTAGTTTAATGTTCTTTTGTTTTCCTTGCCTAAATCCTTACTCTTTCACAACTGTGCTAGCATATCAACATCTTCATGGGTTCAAAGGCGAAACAGAAGCATCTTTTCCATTCGTTAATATCCAGCAGCTGATTAAATCAGTCTCGGGCCCATTTTTGGCCTCGGGCTCTTTGGCCCAAAAATGGGCATTGTATCAAGGACTTCGAACGTCCATTTTTGGTATTTTTAATGAGGTTAAACAAAATTAATAGCATTATAGATTGTTTTTTGCGATCGTCTAAAAGATCGACTTTAAACCCGTGTCTTAGGGTTAGGCAGTAATATCAGGTCTTATATTCAATCTGGTATAACAGTATCGAGAAATTAGTGTACACTAACGACTGAAAGTTCTACAACGTTATTACTTATTTCCAGATTTGAAATTTATGAACGGTTTGGTTAATTTAATTATGGCAAAGAACTCGAGGGCTATCTGCATAAGGAGAGGGATGCCTTCGGGGAGGATTTTCCAAGGGAAACTAGCTCGTATACACGCTTCACATGAAAACCACTAAAATTCCAATGCAGCCTGCCCATTCGAACCCCAGGCTGAACTGCCACTGTTCAGCGATTATACAGCTCGTCTGTTAGTGGGTCTGAATTTTACCAAATCCCTAATACATATTTCATGCTTTTGGCATGAAGAACAGTAACACCTTGAAAATTTTTAAAGTTTCATTCAGTGCACAAAAAATATTGTAAACATTACGAAAATTATCAGAGAAGGTAGTTAATCTGATGATACCCTAAATAAGTAATTACCGCAATAAGTAATTACCCTAAATAGGAATAAAACGATACACATATTTTAAGATAGATAATTATATTGCTATCTGTTTATTTTATAATGTATTTTCTCCTTTCTTTCTGCATGCCTCCGTGTTAGTACACTCCGCGCGTATTCGAGAGGTCCCGGCGAGGGCATTGCACATTTTTCACATCTTCTGCTTCAAAATAACCTAATGACTCTGCAATTTAAAATTGCAAAATCGATTCAAGAAGAAATGTTTTTTTGAAAAGCTTTGCATTCGTTATGAAATACTTCCATGCATTCCTATTTAGTCTATTTTACTTTATTTTACTTACAATGAGTATAGAAAGTATTGGTACAGTAAGAGTTATGGTCTAAAGATACTGTCCAGACGGTATAGTGGTTAGGGGATATAAACCGCTGAGTTGGCTTCCGATGTTATATCCACGCAGAATTGATTACCAACCCAGCGGGAGTTAATCACTAGCTGCCAGGCCTCAGCCCTGGGCCGCCCGGCAGAACAGACGACATTTATTAAATTCAAAAAAGAAATATAAATATGCATACAAGGCACTTGAAAAAAGGTATAATCAAAATATAGATATTTATAAAAACCAACAGAGACACAGATGTATATACACGCATATATATATTCACACATATATACATATATATTCTAAAATAAATAAATGTATACAATATGTATATCTATACATATACTTTATCATGATAGTAAAGTTTACATGAAAAATATTGTCCTTAGTAAAAGTTAGGTACTATAAAAAAAAGGATATTAACATTTACAGATACAGTACAGCATTCTGATACAGTACAAAATTTGTGTATAAAAGCTTGGCTCTGTATAAATAGAAAATTACATATTGGACTGATGTACTACATTGCTGACATACTGAACTAGCGTATATAAGTTCTAACATACATACTGCTATGCTTTGCAGAGCAAGTAATCTGTCTTCAGGTTAATAAATGCGCCAGTGGTTAGGAAGCTGACTTCGATACCAAAGGGTCCGGGTTCGAATCCTGGAGAAGTCATGGTTGTAACTTGTCATGTTGTCATTGTTGTCATGGTCGGTCCCTTCATAGGAGGCAAAGATGGCCCACCTATTAGGTGCCTCCACAATAAAATGACTACCGTTTATGGCCTTAGTAGTGGCTTAGTAGTCTATGATGATGATTTGTGTCCGCCATTGGGGGAAAAAAGATCTAAAAATGCCTAGCTGATAAAAACTATAACTTCCATAATAATTAAATATGTACCGGGTGGCCATAATTAAACTGACAGTGCTCACAGTGTTCTGTAGCACGATCTATATGCGAGAATGACGCCACATTTTGTAGAAAGATCAAACAAGGCGGGGGACGAAGGATTCCGCGAAAAAACAAATTAGTTCCAAAAGTCACCGCTAGGGGAATATTTAGCGCTGTGTAATAGAGAATAGAGTGTTAACAAATGCAAATCAATACGGAAATTACCTTTAATTTTGCATTCAGATGAGGTTCAATGTGGCTGTCGTTGTTGTGGACTACATATTGCATTCTGTGCACAGTATGCACAACAGCAGAAAGTAACAGGAATCTCTCGTACAGTCCGTGATGTTATCCTTCAACGTAGCCAGGTCCTGGACCACTCCTTGATAGACCTTGGACTTAAGGTAACCCCATAGCCAGAAGTCGCATGGGGTAAGATCAGGCGACCGTGGTGGCCATGCAGTTGGAAAGTACCGGCTAATGACTCTTTCTGTTGTGAATTTCTCTCGTAGTATCTGTTGCACCCATACAGCAACGTGTGGAGGGGCTGCATCTTGCATGAAAATAATTTCCCCCAGGCATTGTCTTTGTTGAAGTGCTGGAATAACAAAGCTGTTCAACATGTGGCGATATTTCTCTCCGGTAACAGAACAGGTTTCCGGTCTTGTCGGGGTAATGTTCTCATAGAAGAATGAACCTACGATAAATTCCGCTGTGAACCCACACCAAACAGTTCCTTTGGTGAATGTAAGGGAATTGCTGTGACTGCATGTGCTAATTTGTCATCCCAAATTCGGCAGTTCTGGGTATTCACAGTCCCATTCAGGTAAAAGTGGGCCTCGTCTCCCCATAAGATTTTCCACGACCAAGCAGCATCCACCTCCATTCTGGCAAGAAAGGTGAGAGCAAAAGTCAATCGCTTATCATGGTCGGGGTACAGTAACTCCTGTACACGGCTGATCTTGTACGGATAGAAGTTGATAATCTTTCTTAAGATTTTTCATACCGTACTGTAAGGCATAGCCATATTCCGAGCTACTCCACGAGCGCTAGAGGTGGCAGCAATATTGTCTGGTCCTCTGTCGACAATTGTCGTGGCAACTGCTTCGATTGTATCCTGTGGTACAGGTTTTCGTCCTCTGCCAGACTGAACCTTCAGAGAACCTGTTACCGGAGAGAAATATCGCCACATGTTGAACATCTTTGTCATTCCGGCACCTCAGCAAAGACAATGCCTGGGGGAAATCATTTTCATGCAAGATGCAGCCCCTCCACCCGTTGCTGTACGGGTGCAACAGATGCTACGAGAGAAATTCACAACAGAAAGAGTCATTAGCCGCTACTTTCCAACTACATGGCCATCTCGGTCGCCTGATCTTACCCCATGTGACTTCTGACTATGGGGTTATCTTAAGTCCAAGGTCTATCAAGGAGTGGTCCAGGACTTGGCTACGTTGAAGGATAGCATATCACGGACTGTACGGGAGATTCCTGGAGACATGTTACTTTCTGCTGTTGTGCATACTGTGCACAGAATGCAATATGTGGTCCACAACAACGGCAGCCACATTGAACCTCATCTGAATGCAAAATAAAAGGTAATTTCCGTATTGATTTGCATTTGTTAACACTCTATTTTCTATTACACAGCGCCAAATATTCTCTTAACGGTGACTTTTGGAATTAATTTGTTTGTTTCGCGGAATCCTTCGTCCCCCGTCTTGTTTAATATTCCTACAAAATGTGGCGTCATTCTCGCAAATAGATCGCGCTACAGAACACTGTGAGCACTGTCAGTTTAATTATGTCCACCCAGTATATTGAAATATACTTTAATATTTCCAGGTTAAATTTATGTGAAAATAAATTCATGCATAAATAAGACATTTACAAAACAAAAACAATCCATCATCTTGTGTAAAAAGTATTTGTACATTATACATAATGTTCAACATTTTCATAAATATATTTAAATTAATACTTTGTAGGATATCCTTTAGCGTGAATAACGTCTTGACAAGTCTCCCTGACATTGATACAATCAAATTTGCTGTTACTCAGATAGATATGGACTCCCATTCTTGTTTAAGAGCAGGGTAAAAGTTTACAATTGGGTGCCTCTTGTTTTTTTTGGCAATTCTTAAGTTTCTCACAAATTCTTAATGGTATTGAGTTTGGATGACTGAGGAGGAAATTATATAAATTTTGTGGTGTTATATAATATCCAGAGCCTTGTATTTAGGTTTATATGCTTGGGGTTATTATCATTCATGAAAACATAGTCATTATCCAAAACCATTTTTGTCTCCCTAGACCGTAAATTATTTTCCCAAGTATCAATGTACAGCAGATGGTTCATAATGCCATTAATGATGATTAAATTACCGACCCCGGAAGCTTTCATACAATCCCAAACTAACACGCCTTTGTCTTTATGTTTCACTGTTGGTAGTAAATTCCTTGGATGCATTTCTGTACTTCGTTTCCTCCACACCTTTCACCTCCCGTCCGATGCAAAAATATTGAACTTAATTCATCTGAAAAGTACTGTTCTTCCGGAACTTCTGCTTTTCCTATGTTTCTCAATTCTGCTGTAAGCACAGGAGCATTATTTTCGGATTTTTATTCAACGAATGTGCCAGAAATCGTCTGTGAACGAATGTAAGTAGATACATTCGTCCTGAACGAGTACACTTTTGCACTGTTCTAAGAGGTAATTAAACTTTCGAAAAAATGACTGCACAGCTTAAGGTGGTCTGCCGACTAAAACTGAAATTTCATTGTACGATTTACCCTCTTTATGAAGCATTAAGACTAATTCTCTTAACAATTATTTCTTTCACGAAACAACTCTTGTACGAATAATTTCTACACTCACTGTATATCACAGTTTTGTTATTTTGCTATTTCTCGCGGCAAGAAACCTTACTTCGCAAGTTTATTTCCCAGAAAATAACAAGAAGTTTCGAAGTTTTGTTTGCTGTGTTCCTCTAATCCTCTTGAACTGTAATCTTAAAACCGTGAGAGGCAGTTTCGAAGTCTTCGTTCTTCAAACAAAATCCGCAATTTGTGATCATGAAAAGTCTTATTGTTCTGAAAAACAAAGTTGTTTCTATTTTTTTTATTAAAATAAATTCCTCATAGAACTAAATCCATCTATGTATATCAAGCTTCATTCGTTACAAAAAAGAATAATCAATAATGAACTGTTCCCATGAAATACCTATTCGTTAAAATCTAAAAATTTGGATGTGTACACCGCATGACTTCCTTGTACGGAATATTAAATTATACGCATTTTTTACTGCATTTCATTTAAATTTACTTCCTCCTATTTCATTAGAGATATATTTCTCATTCAATTAATTCAGTTCTCCCTTCGCAGCAAAAATACATAAAACTTGAATATTTTTATTAAAAATCGAAAAATATGGATAAATATAAAACACTAAATACAATTAAAACAATTAAAATTAGAGTTTCTACGCGAAAACAAGCAATTCGGCCGCGGGGAAGAAGGCATATTTTTCGGTGCAGAAAACTGAAAGTTTATTTTTGGTAACATTCGGCAAAAAGACACTTAAGGTGCAGAAACTCACTTAATTCACTATTCTGCCAAGTTTCAAATATCAACAAATATGGCTCCTATGGAAAAAAAATTAGGCTTAGCCGCACTTAAACAACTTTTAAATTGTTGATAATTCTACAACTATTGCATGCAAATTAACTAAAGGCACAAAAACTTTAACCGGAAGATAAGAACAACATAATTAATTCGTTTTTAAAGATAAGAATGCACAATTTACCAACATATAAGAATAAAAAAAACTGCGCTCACGGTGCCGAGTAACAAAGCGACAAAACTTCAACGTTCTGAGGCTACTCTTTTTTGAGTTATGTGAACTACATACATATATACGTACGTAAGTACAGACGCCACGAAAAAAATCTCTTCTGAATCCATTTTAAATTAGTTTTATAATTCGTTTAGGGAAATAGAGTCCTTTATTCTGTCCTTACGTACAGATGTTACCCCAAAACATCATTAAATTGCATTTGGTAGCGGTCAAAATGCACATTTTCGTTGAAATGATACCCGAAAATTTTCGCAATTACAATATTTCTTTTACTTCGTACAAGGAAGTAAAAATCTAGGACATCTGTTCTAAAATCTGTAAATAAAATTTATGCTTATGTACAACAAAAAATACCAAATACCTCTCTCAAATAAATACGTAAAAGGAACTTTTGGAGCAAAATGGAATAAAACTTATCTGAGATACAACCAGTATTTTATTAATTAGAAGGAAGAAAAGGAAATTTTTAGCAATGTAATAAAGATAATCGATGAAACAGTTCTTTAATCGATATAATCATTTGTGTCTTGAAAACGAACGGCTATCTCTATTCTAACCATTATGCATGGTCCGCTGATATCTTCATGGGCTAATTTTTATCAAAAAGGAAAGAAAAATGTTCTAACCTAGACTGAAAAGTATTTCTAAAAGCAATTGCAATTCATTTTATTTTTAGAAAGTTAATTATCTTTAGATTTTAGTAGCATATAACAGTGTTTCTAAAATGTTTTTGAAGTGGGAACCAATTTTGTAAATTCGATTGATTTGCTGACTATCTTATTTTTGTTCACTTAGAAAGCAATTTTTTTACATATTTGAATTTTAATTAATTGTATTTCTGAAATATAAATATTTTTAAAATAAAATTAATTGAAATTCATTTAATTTTATATTATATTGAAGTTGATAGAAAAAGTTTATATTCGACTAAGGATTAAATTTTTTTAATTATTAGAGCTGGGATACTCTTTAACTTTCTAATTAAAAATTGTTTAAATGTTGACACTCACAATTAATGAGATAAATGAATTTGCTGATACTTGTATAGCCGTTCTATATTTGGATGTATGTTCGGATGGTGGTAAGAAATACCATAATCATAGTATTTTAAATCTTTCTTTTGTTGGTAAAGCTAGAGTGAGGATGTCCTTAGGTAGGAATACCGGTAATAAATTTCAGAAAAATATCAGTTTTGGTGAAGTGATAGACGATTGCCACTTCCAAACTGTGAAATTTTCAGCTATAATGTGGTATACGCAATTAATTTGAATTGTATTTATTTTGGAAATCTGTGAAAACCGCAAGGAACACCGATTACGAAACGCTGGTATAGAGCATGGATATGACATAAAGCTTGAGGTGTCCTTTTAAATTAATTTCCTATAGTTAATTTCAATACACTCATAGCTCGTGTTTTGTACAAAGCAGACATGCATTGAAATATTGTGGATTTGTGTTTTCTTGCTTTCCCGGCACAAAACGACCCATTCTTGACACGAATTGTAACAGGAGATGAGAAGTGGGTTATGTACCGTAACATAAAGCGTCGTAGGAGCGTGTGTCGCCCTTCTGATCCGCCTTCATCGACTTCGAAAGCCGAATTTCATTCCAAGAAGGTGTTATTGAGTGCGTGGTGGGATATGCAGGGAATAATTCACTGGGAAGTCCTGACACTGATCCAAACCATCACTGCTACCTTCTACTGTCTACAGTTAGACAGGTTGCATTAAAATTTGGTAGAAAAGCGGCCCTGTCTCATCAATCGTGGCGGTATTATTTTTCATCATGATAACGCCAGACCACATGCTGCTATCATCACTCGGCAAAAGTTACTGGGCTTCGGTTGGGAGGTTTTACCCCATTCTTCCTCTTCTCCTGACTTGGCACTAACTGACTATCACCTATTTCGTGTGTTGAACAATTCTTTCAGTCAATAAGTCTTTGATGATCTTGATGCTGCGAAAACTGCCATCCAAGACTTGTTTTGACTCGAATCCACCGGAATTTTACCGCCGTGGGATTCATCTCCTACCAGAAAGTTGGCAAAAGGTCATAGATAACAATGGGGATTATGCACAATAATAGGTACTGTTCATTTTGCTTTTATTTGCTCTTCTTTATGGGTAATGAAAACGAGTAGAACTTTTGCACTTACCCAATAGTTACACCTTCAGCAACTTCATCAGTTCCGTTTGCAAAGGATAGATATTTTTCACACAATGATGCATTTTCCGGATAACACACGTTCGAAATGTTTTCACTTTTGCTCATAGTGCGAAACAATTAAGCACCACGACCTGCGAAAGGCTATCAGATAAAGGAAACCTATTGTTAGCCCTTACGTTTTCATAATTTGGATGGTGATGAAAATCCCCATGCTTATACCAGATTGTTTAAAAAGGTGTGCTGCATATAACATTTGCCAAGCGAAAAGAAAAGAAAGCACGCCAGTGTCCATCAGGGCGATTGATCTTCGATGGCCTACAGATTGCAGATGATTGAAGATCTATCCATCCAATGTTACCAACGGGAGGTAAAGGAATAAATTCTAAATACAAAATTTAACGGGTAAAAATAAACGGAAATAATAACACTGTAATAATAAAATAAACAGAATAATAAGATAAACGGAAGTACATAGGTGCCTATCAAAGCCAGGGGTACCTGGTGACCTGTGGTTACCAACGGTCAGCCCATAATGTCATCAGTTAATTGTTAAATGAAACTAAAAGGTTCTGGCGAAATCGAATCCATAGTCACCAGAGGCCGTTAAGACCTTTGTCATTCATGACTTACGGTTTTTCAGACAGCAGTGTAGCAACAATGTTATTGCAGCAGCAACACTTGCCAAAACGGGTGATGGTATGTACTTGGCAGTGTAACGTAAAATAATGCTTCAAAAATTTTGGAAAGACGCCAATAAAGACGTTTCTAGCGTCAAAAATGCGGTGTGACTGCAGAAAAACATTGGAAAATTCCAAATTTTTACCATAAGAGAAATGAAACATCAAAAGCTTTTAAGCCTCTCTCTTAAATGTAAAATGGCTGCCGAACATATCATTTCACGGGAGTTTCAAATTACTTCTCGCATTTTGGTGTGACTATCGGTTTTCCTTTACCTTATATTAACTAGTTTTACAACTCCTGGAACTTTTAAGTACCTTAAACGTCGTCTGCTGACATAGCGAAATCTTGTTGCTTAAAAATGAAGTTCCGTTTATCACTTGCAACGGTGTGATGATAACTAAAATCGAATGCTTTCAAATTTTGTACCAGCTCCGAGGAAATAACATTGTGCTTCTCAATGGAAATAAATGGTACTCCGTTTCCTAGCATGTAAGCGTATTTAAGTGTCTTTTGATACCTTAACCTTAGTTCGAACTCATTTTAAATGTAAGTTTTCCATTACTATTTAAAAGCGTAATTCCTAGTTTAAGTGATTAGAAAAATATTTTAAAAAAATATATTTAATTAGACTGGAACAAGACAAAATATAAAATTTCAACAATATTGTAATTAACATTTACTTTATTTTATGCCTTTAGTAAAATCATCAGTTTTATACTTCCAACGGAACCTTTATTTGGATATATTATAATAATTTTTGTCGCTGCAATGTGCGCTTCTCTCATTTTTACGAAGTAAAAGAGGGAGAAATTGGGATGCGTGCTTAAACATTTCAGCCATTCTTTGCTCGCCAGCTGAGCTCAAACAATTTCTTTGAGGACTGCACAATTCCAAATGCTTAAGAGATTCTTAATTTAAGGTGGCAACTCATTACTCTTCAGCATGATCTCGAAAGCCTTGTCTCTTTCTCTTGCAAATTCCGAGGTAAGAATTTATATCGAAGCTCCCTCACACCTGCCAAGTAATTCATTTACGTGATCCTCGACGAAGTGGAATTTGTTCCACTTCTCCTAGAGTTGTTTCATGCTTGGCGAAGCGTGACCGTTCGTCGCCAACGTTTCTCAGCCAAGAAGGCGTGTCGCGGCTAATGGAGACCGTCGATTGGTCGTCGCGCGTGATCGTCATTTATGTCGTGACACTTAACTCTTTCGGGAATTGAGTTTCGGCTTTATCAGAAATTTACAGCGGATGAAGTGAAAAATTGGGCATTCTCGAAGAAAATTGTAACTAGGACTAAAAATAAGATGATCACGTGACAGCCATGGAAGGTGCCATAAAATTTTGGCGGTGGACTTTACGAGCTGTCAACGTATGAGCAATTATGAAATAGTACAGCTTTCAGAACATCAAATAAAATGTTCTTCAGTTTTACAACTTTCTTCTTTTTAAGTATCAGGTTGTCAGCCTGCCGAGGCATAAATCTACAGTTCTCTAATTCTGTTTGAGGTTCTGCTCAATCGTCTGTTATGGAAAATGTAGTTCCCTCTCAATAGAATTCGATTTAATATTTATTCCTTTCCCATTCGATATCACTAATGAGCAAATAGCTAGGAAAAGAGGGGGAGGGAACCCCAAGATCTTCATAAATTCATACCATTGTGTCTCGCCAGAGGATCCATCTGCTACTGATACTCATTACATCATCTGTTACTGATGATTAAATCTTTATATGAGTAAAGCAGAAATTTGGAAATCGTTGTGGATGCTCTGAGATTAAAATAATTAACCTTAAATTAAATGAAATTAATTTTTTTTTAAATAACACGATCATTCTACGAAATTGAAAAATTGATCTTTGTCTGCTTTTGCCCCATAAGTATTGCATGTTGAAAACGCACAGATGATTACAGTGGAATAAACGTGAAAAAAAAAAAAAAATCTTTCTTTAATTTGGATTGAGACTTTCTTACTTCTTACGAATTGATCTTTGATTTTTTTTTCTTTTTTATTATCACCTTCTGTTGGTCTGCGGCTTTTAAAATACATGAATGGATCCAATCAAAATATTGGAAAGAAAATAAATGATATTCATGAATCATAGTTATGGGCAAGGAAGAGGACTAAAACTAAAAGTGAGCTGCTAATCGATGACTGAGACCTAGCGATATTTCGAAATTTCTTGACGTACTTCAAGCAGTAACATATTCTTTGATGAAGAGGCCCTATGTTGACTGTACTTTCGAAAGCTGCTTGCATATCAATGACCCACAATTTTTAAAAGTCGCAAAATGATGATAGCTAATAAGACGAATGCAGTCACTCTATTTGCAGAGAATATTAGATTTTTTCAAAGACAGGAAATGTGAGAAATATGTGACCTCGCTGAAATTCGCATCGTTTAGACCTACCAGTTGCCAAAAGTTCGTGCTAATCACTTACGCGAGCAACGGATAATCTTACGCATTTAGCTTCTTTAAAAAAAAATCTGTTTCTTATAATGCTCGAAACATGAAGTGCTTGACAAAGAAAACAATGAACATGTTGTTTCTTTATTCATTTATTGTTAATTGGGCTCATTTTAGCAACTCTGTGTAGCAACTTTGATTAATTTGCTCGGTACAAACAACTTTCGACGAACTTTAGACCTCAGAGCAACGTCCGACGTTAGAAACATCTGTAGAGACCATTTCAAAATTTTTTCGGAATGACGTTCTGATATGCCATGAGGAACACTTCTTGCTCATGTAGCCGAGCAAGTGTTGCTATTCCAAGAGACATAAGATCTTTAAATTCCGTCGAATAGACAGTTCTTAGAGAGTTGTTATTATATGTTACGTTAGATGTTTAATTTATCTTTCAGTTGTAACTAATTTTGTTCGACAGACCGAATCATTTAAAGGCAGAGAAAGCATTTTACAATAATTTATATAAATATTAAACATTTCTTAATAATTTACGTAAATATTTTATTTTTTATACTCTTATAAGTTTCAAACTATATTTTTTCTGGCTCTACTCGGTCATTTTATTAAAACGTGCTACATCCGTCAAAGCATGAAAATTCCAATTGCTATCAGCATTGCAATTAAGGGCTTTGATGTATTTTTGCATTAATCTAATAAGAAAATAAATGTAGCTCGGCTAAGAAAGAGAGATTAGAGAAATAGAAAGAGGACAAAGGAAGCTATAAAGGAGAAATATTTGTGTCCGATTACTGAAAAGGCGAACATAGCAATGCCAGGAGTAATTTAACAAGATTTGTAGTATAAGAGCATTGTAAAAGTAAAAGCCACTTCGTCTCTTTACGAAGACTCTTTTTGAAAGTAAGTCATAGGTGAAACCAGAGGATGGACAAGAAATAAATAATAGTCTAACTCCCCGCAGTCCTCTACACAGCTGCACTCACTGGACTGTAGAAGCTAGACTACAAGAGCTGGAGAAATTAGGATGATCTATAGAAGCATACGATCTTAATTTGATCGAAAGCGTTCCAGGAAATAGTATTCGAAGATACAGATTCTTTTCAGCTGTGGTGGGGTTAATGACGAAACACTGGTATTTCCCACAGGACACCAATAGCATCGCAACAATAAAGTGCGGGCATTTTTCTGGTTTGAAATCCCTTGCTTTTCGTTGTAGATGATTATTTAAAGTTTCTTATAACCCAGTATGCAAGATTCCTTTAAAATTTTTGGCAATCATTTTGGCGACTGGAATTTTGGCAGTTCACACATACTGCCGGCTTAAAGGCGTTTACAGAAGGGTAAATTTGATTTTTTTCAATAGTTTCATTGTTTTCTGGGTAAAATATTTATTTTCTTATTTAGAAAAATTAACTTCAAAAATTGCTATTTTTTACTTTGACAGGATTTTTATTTCACAAAAAGTTGGTTATTATACCCCACTTAAACGAGCCAGCCCTTGTTTTTAGATTTATATAATAGGACTTTACGTATAATTTTCAATTTTGAAAATTCAATTTTTTATTTCATACTGCAAAATTTTCCCGTGTACTAATTGTTTCATCTTTAGCCTTTTTAGGTCCTTTTGATTATTTTACAATAATTTTGTTGCATTTTATGTATAAATTTTGTTCTCTTGGAGGGCAAAAACATGTCGGGAAAAGAAATTAATTTTATGAGAGTATTAAATTAAATTACGTTTGTAAAGAAAATTGGATTACTTTAAGGTAGTTTTAATTCTCAGTGAATTCATTTGAACGAAACATGCTTTTCGTTACTCATTAATCAACTTGGTTTAAGGCTTCAAAACACTTTTCCCTTGACAAGTTCTGTTTGAAGCATTAAACAAAGGAGATTAATTAAAGTTTTTTAAAAAACATTTATTGTTTGGGTTTTAATCTGTACTATTTGTCCACTTTTTATAATTTTTCCTCGTTTGAAATGAAATTTTTGTTTTCAGTTTGGTAGTTTTCTTTAATCTGCGTTTTTCCAGCTTAATATGTAACACGGAGTGAATGGGTTTGCCCTTCAAACATTTAATGCGGCATTTTCTTTTTTGTTTCTGATTATTGAGATTTTGATTTATTAATCTCGTAAACAAATATAAGGTGACTCTGTCGTTGATCATAGATGTTAAACGTATGATTTTACCCAGATCAATATTAGTTTTGATCTAGAAGATTTCGGAGGATAGAAACTAAGAGATTCTTATATATTTTTCTATACTAACAAGCTGTGGAAGAACTTTGGAACGAAAGTCCTTCAATGAGATTACTGGTCTCCATTCCACAAAGAGTCTCAAACCTTTGTGATTTAACCGGTCTTCAAACTGCGTCAGTTGATAGCTTAGTCCAGCTCTGCTAACTTCTCTACCTGCCGGCTTTGCTGGAATTTTTGGAATTGCGCCAACGTTTAGACGAGTCAGTCTCTTTTGTTGACTCCTATATTAACGCATCTTTTTTCGCCTGGAGTGCTTTGACATCAATTAACTTACTGTATTTTCTGGTACATAACGCACATCTCTAATTTCAAGCTATACATTTTTTTATTTTTAGATATATTCGCCGTAAAACGCGCACCCAGTTCTTCACGGAGAAGCCTAAAAGATACATGTGCAATGCTCATTTCTTTTGATGTCACTTATTCGAATATTTGTCCTAGCCTTTCGAAAAATGGTAAAACGCACTGACAAAGCGATAAGGGGAACAATATGTGTGTGGGTTAAATGCTTGAGGGAGAAAATATTCCTGCAAAGAGGGTGGATTGTATTCAATGAAGTTGTGCAAAAGAATGCTGTTGTAGAGCACTTTCAGTCTGAATGAATTCGTGGAATTAGGAGTTAGATGCTTTCTCTTTCTGTAGTCATTTGACGCTGTGATTTTGAAGTGAAAATCGAAGGCTTTAGTAAATCGTATTTGCTTAGTTGAAATACAGTTGATCTAGTGCTCCTGTTAGTAGTACATATGGCTTCCGCGAGAAAGAACATAGTGCTGGTTTTCAAATGCAAAACCATTCATTTTGCGAAAGAAAATGGAAATCGTGCCGCAGCAAGGATTTTTGTTGTTGGTGAAAGATGGAACAGGTAATGATTATTTATTTATGGATTGAAATAATAATGATGGTGAAGATGAACCAAAATTCGATGATACGCCTGAAGATGTAACGGAAGACGAGCTCTTCATGTTGCCCGATAATGAAAATGTTTAATTTCATAAGGTATGTCACTTCTTTGATATAAGTAGCATTTTGCTGCATGTAAAAGTCTAATTTTTTTCCTTATTTTTAAGCTATCATTTTTATTTCCGGAATAGAGCGCGCACCCATACATTTCGGTCCTATTTTTTGTATTAAAAGTGCGCATTAGACGCCGGAATTATATGGTAATCTAACATTATAATTTAGGAAACTAACTCTTACGAATTTTGCAACTAAAGAAATTTTGTAGCAGTATCTGCTGGTAGCAAATGTATTACGCAAAAATAATACAAACATAATTTTCTAGAGGTATGAAAATGTTGTTTATCCAGAATCCATAGCGTAGACAGCTCCATGAATAATCACAAATTGAGCAAAAAATGCTAATTGTATTTTTAGTTCTATGTGATAACTGATTATGCTCCCAAGTTTAATTTAAAATTCCTCCATGTTAACTAACGAAGCGTTACTTCACGGAGAATTTGAAATTCTAATTTTCTTTCAAAAAAAAAAATTCTATTTCCCTGATTCCAGTTTCCTTCCTGATATTTTCTAAATTTAATCTCTACGAAATCGTAATTAACGGAGATACTTTACTCTCTTTTCTTTCCCATGACAGGTAGTTATTTCCGACTTATGAACCACCGAAATAGAATTTCATGGATGTTGCTTTCATAAATATTACAGCATAGGCCAAAACTGGTATTTTTCTCTCCGCCTTAACTGGAAAATCTAGGACCTTTTTAGGGAAGGAAAGATTTACTGTGAGCGTTCTAAGAAGACAAATTTAACGAAGTGTCGTTCGAAAATAAATAAATGAAAAAAAAAATATAGCATCAGATCGCGAAATTGAACTGGGACCAAGACTAGCAGATTTCCCAGTCGGACTTTCTGATTGGTTGCAAAAGGGAAAGAAATGCTCTATATTTTCTTTCCTGTTTCTTCTCTTTGCTTTTCTTTTTCTCCTTTACCTTGATACGACCCGTTGTCTTTTCTAGATGCCCTTCTTTTTCGTTATTGTTTTATTTCTTTTCCGATTCTCTTCCAGTTTAAGAGAAAAAGGTAGAGTCAAATAGGGAGAAGAAAATTGAAAGTTGAGTGTTCTAAATTTGTATGGAAAAAAAAAACTTGGATCTTTTTTTATTTTGTTTTTTAGTTTAAGATGCAAATAACCTCATTCGTTGTCTATTCGAAAAGGTTTTCTTTTGTAGTTTCACTCTTTCTCTTTATTTAGTTCATCGAATCTACTCTTGAATCTGGTGAGAGGCGTAAAATGTTGTGGCATTTTATCGAAAACGTGCTAAATATTTACAATTTTTTAAGGGCCAAACGATCGTGACTGAAGAAATCGAACGAAATGACACAAGATTTTAAGCTGATTTTCAAGTCGATCAAACGGTTTTCCCATTCTCCGGAGACGTTATTGTTTTGGCTTCACAGAAAATTCTTTCGGGAAAATGCGTTTCTTAAGGTAATTTCTTTTATTTCAAACGGTGATAGGAAATTCTTTTAGAGTTGTAAGTATCTGAAGTTACACAACTGAATTTAAACTGGAAAATATTACATTAATATGTTTTATTCGTAATAAAAAAGAGGAGAATCGCAATAAGTGTTATTCTAAAATATGCAATTTATTCTAAAATGCTTTATAAAATAAAAAGTGACTGCAGTTTTCAATTCCTTATGACAATGTCAATTTATCTAAACATTTTAATCCATTCGCTTTATATTTATATTATATTTTACTATAAGAAGTTTACAAATATTTACTTTAGGACTAATAAACTTCTCTGATAGAATTAAATCTATCATTCGCATTTATTTACGGCTTCACTAATGTCAGTGTTGTTAAAATCGGTGAATTCTGGGCGTTCGACTTTTTTTCGATCCAGTCGAATGGGCTGGCTGCATGTTGGCTTTCACGATTTCAAAATTTGTTGATGGCATCTATACATGTGAAAGGGAGAGTCTGTTTGTCTCTGTGTGCGTACGTGTGTGTGTCTTTCATTCGTGCTGCGCGTAAGCTAATAGACCCAGGGCTACGAAATTTGGTACAGAGGGTGCATCTAGACAAGAGCCAGTGCACCTTGAAGCGATTTTTTCAAAATTTGATAGAATTTTTTTTTTCTTTTATGTTTTTTGATGAAATTGCATCAAATTGATAATTCTCTCTCATTATATTAGCAACAATGGCACGCAGCCATTGTTGCTGCTATATCACTTTTGTCATTGTTGCTGACTTCAGTACTGTTGCCACTCGGAAAAATGAGGGCTATAATTCTGTGCAGTTTTCAAATTTAATGTTTCTCTTAGATACTGGAAGTTTGTCGACAGAAGGCAACGGGGAATGGGTTAATTTACTTATTAAGATAATTAATATTTGTATTATGGGATATTGCTTATTTCATTGTAATTTTTTTATATGCAATACATTTTTATTGAATTTTTTTTGTTAGCTCAAAGGGCGTTAGCCCAGAAGGGCTATTAATTTCGTTTTGGCATTTTGCGTTGGTTGACTATAAATATTGGTTCACTTTTTAAATTGTTGCCACCAAATATTTAAGTCCTGTGTTATATTTAAAGAAATTAAATAATGATGAATCTGCATAAATGTATGTATGTTTCTCGTATTGTTATAAAACAACAATATCTAAAGCCATCAAATTTTGAATAATGTAATCTTCCACTGAATATGGGCATCTGGAAGCCAGAAGGAATTTGAAATTTGTTACATTATCGATTTCATATTTTGTAACACTTTAACGAATTTTTGATTAACAAACTCAACGATTTCAAAGCGAGCAATGGCAGTACTGTACAAGAAAAAAATTTTTTTCTCCAGTGCACGAGAATGTGTATCGGAAATTCTAAAGATATGGTCATTTAAAAATTATTTTGTGGTATTGCTGTTGAATCGAATTTTATGGTTTAAGTGCGAAGAACATATTTAATAAATAAAGGTAGCACACAAAACGTTTAAAAAAGCCCCTTTGGGAGTAATGTAAAATTTGATAGCTTTTCTGATTTTATATATATATATATAATTTTTTTTCCTTTGATAAAGTTGTTCTGCAGAGTAAAATTCTGTGCAGTTTTTAAATTTGGTGTACCCTTTAGGCACTTTTCCGGTTCATTTAAAATGCAGATGAAGGCTGGCCGCATAGCGGCTAGTTTTCAATAAAATTGGAACTATCTATGACGACTACGTACAGATTATACAAGCAGAATGATTCTAAAGCTTTAATAAAAAAACCAGTCTTTCCGACTTTGAAACTAGAAACTATATGTACTTAAAAGACACAAACACTGAACTCAAAACTATGCTTTTCTTTGGCATGAACTTTTATAGCATACAGAAACATCAAGTTACTCAGCGTAAGAAACTTGAAATATCAAGTATGACGTACAGGATTCGATTCATGAATCTAGCCTTGAGGATGCTAGCTGGATTAGAATTTATGTCATGAGAGGGGATGGAGCCAGAAACTTAAAAAATCAATTCATTCTTGAACCACTGATCTTCCAACTGATAGCTGACCTGCTACCAATTACACCACAAGAGCCCGCACGGGGAATGTGATAATGCTTTATAAAATGAGTTTACGTTATATGAGTTATAAAATGAGTTTTTATGTGATAATTCTTCATAAAATGAGAAATTACTCTCTAGGCTACAGTTATTTTTTTTTTCTAAACTATCGTAAACAATTATTTTATTTGCATAAATACACAAAAGCTTCAAGCAGAATTATCATTTTAAATCTGAAATGCTTAGTTTAATAACAATTAAAAATCTACTTAAAGATCAAATAGCTATTTATTAATAACATAATTACGTAATCATAACATAATTACATGAATATTTAAAACAAACCCACAATTATAAAGATACTTCATGAAATATTTCAAAATACAAAGCAGTTTTCAGTAAGTTTTACTGAGGAAAATTAAAATGGAGTGTAAATAGCTCAAACGTTTTTGGTAGAATTTATTTCTAACAATGGCAACACTTTAAAATATTTATCATCATTTTCCGAAACTTTAACTACTAAATTTACAGACTTATGATGCTTTGTGTAAAAAAAGTACTATTTCAACAGCTTTTGTTAATTAGCTTAACAACGTAAATTCCACTTAACGTGTTTTAGTTTCACTTAACGTTTTTAAACGAAAGAATAAAGTGATTTCATTTAGAAGTGAGCAAAACCGCTGTTTTATGGGATCAGATCAGAATCGTTATATCGCTGAACTGAATCGATTCTCTTTTACGACTCAGCCTCATTAATTATAACCTTGATGAATAAGATAGGGAATAAAGAGCGAATCAAGAACAGGTTGAAGTGAAGAGAAGAAATAAGGGAGCAGTGGGATCGAAAGAATCGAATAAATCTAATCGCTAACTCTTGGACTGATTTTTTCCAACTGTAGTTTGCAGATTTCTTAAAACCTCCTTTCTACATAAAACTAACGATAAAATTCTAAAATAAAAAAATGTTCGAAAGTTGAAAAATGATGAAAATTAAATTCTCTTTTAACTTGGGAGGAGAAACGTTCCATTCTTTTCTAATATGGGAATCGAATTTTCCTGGAAGGACCCAGAATGAGTTACCACTCAGTTTTATGGGATCACCAGTCGCTCGCTCTGTAAAATGAATGGGTTCTTTGAACCAGTTCGTGAACGAAAAACCTATCTCTAGTTTTGCCATCGCTTAGCAAAAGTTACCGAACATTTTTGCAAGAATCCGTATGTGATAAACAAACACAGTTTGAACACAAATATGTAACTCCTAAGCAATTAAAAGTAACACCTTTTGATTATATAATACAGATTATATATAATACAGATATAATTATATACAAAAGTAAATGTTTTATATAATACAACTAGCGGAAGTACCCGATGCCAGTTAAGTTAGATTGAGAGTAACGCATCTAACAACAGAGAGAACGATACCGCCGTAATCCTTCACTAATAACGACGCAAAAAATACGATTCATAATCATACATTTTTCTGTCTAATGCAATATGGAACCCACATAAAAAATTTCGATAGAAAAATAAGCTAATTTCTCATTATAACAGCAAAAATGGCACGAAGTTTTTAATGATATTCGTCTTTCTAATCAAATGGTCGTAAAATTTCAAGTTCCACCCAACATTTCACCTATATTCAATTTTGGTCGATTAAATGTAGCCAGAAATCAATAACGCGAACAAACAAACAAACACACAAACAGTCATTCTTCTTTATACGAACAGATTTTGTAAAACTTACAAATTTTTTATTAACGAACTCTACGATTCGAAAGCGAGCAGTAGCAACCCTTTTCGAAATAAAACATTTTTATTTCCAACGGGCGAGACTGTTGCCAATCGGAAAAATGGGTGCGAAAATAAACGCTTTCAGAGTTTTTAATTAATATTTCGGCTGATTAAAGTCACACGAAGATGGGAACAGTCGAAATGACTTCCCACGAACTTTTGGAATAGGGAATAATGTATTTAATGTTTGGTAATGTTTTTTTTTTATTTCATTGTAAAACTTTGAAATTTTTTATTAACACACTCTACGATTTGAAAACCAACAATGGCAGCGCTTCTCGAAATAAAGTAGATTTTCATCTCCAGCATGCGAGACCGTTGCCACTCGGAAAAATGAGAGCGAAAATGATCTTTTTTCCGAGTTTTTAATTAATATCTCTGATTTTAGCTAAATGTTTTTCGAAAAGAGTGGACGTCAAACTTTTCCAGAACCCAGAAAAGAATGGCAGAAAGTTTGGTGACGATAGCTGTAGTAGTGACTGAGTTATTAGAGGACAAACAAACAGACTTTCTTCTTTATAGATATTCTTAATTATTGTAATAAATAAATGTAACTAATGGTAATGGTGGGAAGTAATGCGAATAATCTTTGATTCCGCCATTATATGCGCAATATCTTTTTTTCTCTTATGTTTAATATATTGACATTCAATTCACACATAGGATGTTTTACATTTTCCTTCCTGTATTGCAGTCTCAGCAATGGAAGAGCAGTTAAAACAACTGAGCAGGGGTAATTCGACTCGAGTTGGAATCCCGTCGAACTTAGAGACTTCTTTTGTATTTTCGAGAATTTACCCATGTATAAATTAAATTATTCAGTCATCTTAACTTTCATGAAACTGTATTTTTTATTAAAAGTACCGTACTAAAAATTTTTATAGGTCGATAACA
The DNA here is from genome assembly GCA_000611955.2 of Stegodyphus mimosarum. Classification (NCBI taxonomy): domain Eukaryota; kingdom Metazoa; phylum Arthropoda; class Arachnida; order Araneae; family Eresidae; genus Stegodyphus; species Stegodyphus mimosarum. Next base: position 105,780 of record KK122190.1, read on the forward strand.
AAAGAAATAATTTTTTTATACATTTTAAAATTGTTATCTTTCTTGAATAAATTTTTTATTCAAATACTATTTTTTAAAAAATAATTTTCATAATTTGTAACCTGTAAAATTAATTTATATTAGAGCAGATATAACAGCTCGCCGATTTAAAATAATTACATTTTAAGCGACTTTTAAAGTTTAACATGCCAGTTTAAAAATAATTAATAAATTCTAGAACTTCGCGTAAATTAATAAAAACAATTTAAATAAAATAAAATAACAAATAAATAATAATAAACTAAATCGGCTCCAGCTCAAGACATAGTTTTCCAGTCTTTTTTAATAAATTATGAAAACCAAACGTAAAATTATGCCAAATTTTCATGTATATATTCTTATAAACGCGCATTAAGTATATAATTCACATTACATTTCACTATAAATTTGGTCTCAGTCCTTGTTTTTTTATGTTAATTCTAGGCTGTTTGAGGAAGGAAAATCTGCATGCTGCAATGATAACATCAGGTGCAAAAACTTTCTAGAATGCTATAAAGTTAATTCTTAACCGAGGTCATGAAGAATGTCCTGATCATTTTCACTATGTTTCGTGAACTATTGTTCTTCGTGACATGCAGATCAAGTGCTTTGCCCAAGAATTTACTTTTTAAACTGTTTAAAGCAATTTAAAATAATCTATAGGATTTCTTCTTTTTATGAGACTGCATTTTATTTTAAGCATTTTCCGGTTTAATGCTTTTGAAACTGCATGATGCATAAATTTTTCGTATCGGTTAAAATTAAATATGAGAACTCCAGTAAGTGATGCAGAAGATCTTTCGATACAAAAAGAAAGCTTACAAAAAAAAAAAAAACTCCCCTTTACTGCGTCAGAATCGATTTTAATATTGTCTCAGGGGTGGTCTTGACACCCCCTTCCATTAATAAATTTTATTTATCGCCCTCCCGTCCCTCCAGCCTTTTGCTAGATCGTTTCTTTTTGCTTTTAATCTAAAAGTATTCACCATTTTCTCATCCCCTCTTTTAACCCCCATCAACGATTCGGAATATAAAAAAAAAAAGTATTCGCCCATACTGTTTCTTTCCGTAATGTGTATCTGAGGTAATTTCGAGTCTTTTCTGGTTGGTAATTAGCTTCATGATGTTTAGAGGTGATGCATGTGGAATTACTTCCTTAAATGCTTCATATCGTTCAAAAAGAAGCGCTCTTCTTCCCCTTTCTTTGCTTTTTTTTTTTTTTGATAAATCACATACCTGCTAATAAGGAAGGGTTGGCTTCCCCACCCATTTATATATTTTTTAGGGATAATATCTTCTACATGTGGGTATTATGAATATATATAATGTTTTCTGCAAACTGTGGACATGAAAAAGCCACTTATACGGAATTTGATTGGGGCAGCTTTAGGGGTTCTGAGAAATCGGAAGTGCTGAGTTACGTTATGGGTTCTAAGAACTATAAAAAGGGGATTTATAGAATAAACCCTTAATTTTTAATTACTTTCACTAAAAGAATATACTAATATAGATTCGCAGAACATTTAAATGCAAATATTCTTTTCTTTCCCAAATTTAATTATTTTTTGTCTGTTGTAGCTCAATATCCGACAAAAATCTTTAGATCCAGAATGGGTGCACCTATCGTTGGGCTGCTCGTTTACATATCAGCAGGCCCCCAAAAAACTATGTTTGCGTCAACATTTTTCTCATAATGAATTGACACATGCCAAGGGAAGGTACTTGAGATTTCAACCTTTTTGTCAATCTAACGAAAGACTGGTTTCATTGGGATGGAAACTGCTTCAAGTACCTTCCATAATTTTCGTTTCCATGAGTTTGGCTTCGAATTTATTTTCAGAAACATATAAAAAATCGAAATTAACTGTAGTATAACATTTTTTTATTATATTACCTTCTTATAAAATAATTGAATTTTGTGTGTGCTGTTGATGTAACTTTTCTTGCGATCTAAATATATTATAGATCAGATCTACAAATTTATCGTAGCTAAGAGGGAAATGGTTCTGTTTTTCGTTGGTTAAAAGAACGGGCAGCTTACAGGTGGCAATAAATGTATTCTCGACCGTCCAGCTTTGATGGAAAATATCCCAGTGAACGGATCCCAGAGTCTCCTATTCCTTTTTCCACACCAGAAACCTTTCGAGAGGATTTTTCACCTCCACAGTGTTTTAAATGCCGCCAAGCAGCAAGAACACTCTAATTAAAACACATCCATGCTTCCACCGACATGTAAACTCGATCCAACATTATGGCAGCTTAACCATGATGCCCAACAGCCAACAGGGCGGAATTTTATTTATCGTGGGTAAATATTATTTTGGGGACTATAAATCACACTTACATAGGATCGAATTTATTATACAGGGTTATTAAAAAAGAAAGAGCAGATTGCAAACATATATTTCTTTCCAACTACAATAGATAGAAACATGATTCTAACGTTAATGGATAGAGAAAAGTGTACAATTTTTTATTAGTACGGTAAAAGTTCTAATCATGGCCGCATTGGTGCTGTTGTTTGTTCTGGTATTATTTGTCGGTTGGAGCCCAAAGAAAGCCACATCGCGAGCAAGCAAAGAACTTAAAATTCCTCAACCAACGGTATGGCGAGTTCTAAAACATCGTCTGCACATGAAGCCATACAAACTGCAGTTATTGCAAGCATTGCATCCTGACCACCACAACAAAAGGTACGGATTTTTCAGTAGCATGTTAGATGATAAGGAAGAAGACAATTTTGCTGAACGATTAATTTTTTCCGATGAATCCACTTTTCATCTTTCACACTCGGTGCTCATATTGAATGCATACCGTAATTGTAAACTTTTCTCTATCCATTAACGTTAGAATCATGTTTCTATCTTTTGTAGTTTGGAAGAAATAAATGTTTGAAATCTACTTTTTCTTTTTGAATAACCCTGTATTATGGCAGATCACACTAGGGTTATCTGCTTAGAAAATTCGATTTCAGATTAAGACGACACGTAAAATAATTTTTATAAATTATTTCATAAACTTAGGATACATAGCACAGTCTTATGTGTCTTTAGGTATGAAAAATTTGATATCTAGCAAAACATCACTGCAACATTTGCTTCGCCATGGCAAAAAAAACTGGAAATAAACAGGTGTTATCGAAGATTGTTAAATGCTTACTAATCACATTTGGCATCTTTATTGCATTCTTCAAATTATAACAGAGTTTTGCTTATCCTTACAACAATGAGCCAATATACTTTTGAAAGGAATTTTGATGCTTGTGGAATGGTAAAATAATATATGCTCTTTGAATAGCGGGTTATACGGAGCTTATAACGCAACTTACAAATACACTGCAGTTTATAGGTATCATTTATATGGTTAGTTACACTCTTCAAATGTCTACGAGTAAAAAAAATATTATATGCATATAGGCCGTCATATACGGTCAGGAAACCAAAGCCCTCTAAAATTGCTGTAAAAATGACGCAAATACACGTTTTGTATGCATTAACATAATTGTTGTAAAGGATTGCAGCAGTGCAAAAAATATATTACATACCGTATTTGCTAACGTATTTTCACCTGTTTTTCTAATGATTTTACTGGCTGAACCGGCAGAAGAATAGTATGGTGTATACTGTTTCTGAAGATATGGCTTAAATCAGGTGGCAACACTAATCTTGACCCGCGGCCTGTGGCCCTCATGTGGCCCAAAGTAAGTATCAGTGCGCCCCAAGAAGCGATTGCGAAACGCAAAAGAAATATCAAGACCCTACCACAATGGTGCATTTTACTGTTGCGATCGGGGTTCGAGGCTGGTTTTTCAAGATGAACGAACGGGTTATTTGGCATTCCGAGTTATCGAGAAATAAAATGCGTTTCGCGTTGAGTGGCGGTTCCAAATGTTCTTTTGACTCTTGCGCGAAGTGATTGTCTTCATTATATATATATTGTCTTTGTACGTAGCGTCAGGGTGAGAATATCAAGATTAGTGTTGCCAGCTTTTCTCATCTGTTTGACTGGCCTTTTAAATGACTTAAACACGCGTCTTCAAGGAAAAAACCAATATATTACAATGTTTCAAACTATGAGCGTGTTCCAAATGAAACTGAAATTACAACAAATGTCAATAGATGCACACAATTGTTTGAATTTTAACACGTTGGACTAATATAATTCTAAAATTCGGAAAAGTACGTGGCCTTACATTTCGATTTGATAGAAGATTTAGAAAACAAATATCAAGATTTTCGAAAAAATAATCAGGGCTTTTATATTTTTGTGACATTATTAACAGTCGCTATAAATACGCTGGCAGCAAATTTTCAAATAAAATTCATAGAGTTGCAATCTGACATTAAACTTAAAGGAATAATTTTATCACGTCTATTTATTGGCCTTTTATAAATCATACCTACCCAGAGACAAGTATGTCTCGGTGCACCGTCAAGCGCTATTCATGTCATCATTCTTTAGCAGCACGCGCATTTGTTAACTATTTTCAAGACATGCTAAGAGTAAAATTAGAACTAGAATATCGGATGAACACCTTGAGAAATTCCTGAGAGCTGCAATCACTTAATCAAACCAGACTTTGATCCATTAGTTTCTCAAATTCAACGCTAAATATCACAGTAATAAATTAATATAGTTTAAATTACTTAAAAATGCTCTTACTTTTTTTTGGGGGGGGCATCAGCCATCATTACCATTAGGTAGTGGTCACTCGCCGCATAAATCAAGTGAATCGTTGATGCACTTAAAACTTCTTTCTTAACTTAACGGTTCTTAAGAATATTATTATTTTTTTTTTACTTTTTAATCTGATTGATTTAAATAAAAATGCATTTAATTCGTGATATATTCAGTTGAAACATTATATATTTTTATGGAATAGCATTGTATATTTTATCACTGTTTAAATATATAGAAGATATTTAACTTTTCCATGTTAGTCGAAATGCATATTCATTTCATATTCCATAAAAAGTTTCTCTATTCCACCTAGCCAGTCTCTATTTTGATAAACCATATTAAACTTTAAAAGAACATTTTTGGACGATCGATAAAATATAAACCCTTTCAGATCTTTTAGCTCAAATGGCGTTAGCCCAGAAGGGTTATTAATTTCGTTTTAGCATTTTGCGTTGATTCACTTTTCAAACTGTTGTCACCAAATATTACAGCCCTGTATTAGATTTAAAGAAATTAAATAATGAAGGATCTGCATAGATGTATACATGTTTCTGGTATTGTGATAAAACAACGGTATCTAGAGCAATCCAATTTTGAATAACATAATCCTCCACCGAATATGGCCATATGGAAGCCCTAATTTGGAATTTGCTTTATTATTTATTTCATATTTTGTCAGACATTAAAGAATTTTTGATTAACAAACTCAACGATTTCAAAGCGAGAAATGGAAGCATAGTACGAAAAAAAAAACACATTTTTATCTCCAGGGCGAGAGACTGTGTATTGGAACTTCTAAAGATATGCTCATTTTAAAATTATTTTGCGATATTGCTCTTGAATGGAACTTTATGGTTTAAATACGAAGAACATGATACTTGATGAATAAAGGTAATACACAAAACGTTAAAACGACTCTCCTTTGGGCGTAATGTCTGAAAAATCTGAAAGCTTTCAGATTCTTTTTTTTATTTTTAAATTTAAAGGCAATCTTCTATTTACTTTACCAGGTTTTTGTAACTAAAACATGTGTTGTTATTAGCCCAAAAGGGCTATTAGCCTTGAAACACGATTTGGCGTTGATTCGTTTCAAATGTCATCCACTATAAATGCGTTGTTTCACGTTTCATTCGAATTTGTTGCCATTCTGTAAAATATAATATATTTATCTTTCAAATGTAATCTGTCTGTTACTATTAGGAAACTAAGTTATAATAGTTAAAAATAATAGCTGTTCTTAAAAATGTTACGTTTAAACTTTTTAATCTTATTGATTTATATAAAACTGCGTTTAACTCATGATATATGTAATTAAAAGGATTAAAAATATTATAGAATAACGGCACGTATTGTATACCTTTTGAAATATGCAGAAGATATATAACGTTCCTATGTCAGTCTGAAGGTATATTCATCTAGCATCCTATAAAACGTTCCGCTAGTTCTCCCTAGGCCATCTGTATAGGTAATCACTACTAATAACCCGTATCAAACTTTAAAAGAGCACTATTGGGTGATCGTTAAAATTATTAACCCTTTCATTTTTTTTAAAATTTTAAATCAAAATTTTTTAAGATTTTTTTTGGGGGGAATTAATTTCCCTTCCGAAAAAAAAGGAGGGGTTTCATATCGACGATTTTTTTCTCTAGGGAAGTATTCTTGCATTTAGATTGTCGAATAAGTGGCGGGTGGCCATATATCTCTGTATATCTTCATAATCAATAAATCTCATTCCTCTCTCCAAACTTTGATTATAACCCATTTCTTCATAAATTTAGGTAATGTAACATCCATGCTGGACTTTATTCAACTACTGGCTGATATATGAGTCGATCTGACTTACCCATTATGTAGCCTGAGTATGAAATACTACTCACAACATACACAAATAAATATGACAAGGAATCTATATAATCTTCTCTACCATTTAGAGACACATACATCACAAGGTCTTAATACTTATGCACTCTACCAAATAACTGACTGTCAATTTTATAGCGCCTTTGGGGGCAAAGGGGGACGGGGCCGCACCCTGCGCATCCCTAGAGGGGAGGGGGCCCACAAATGGAGCGCGTGTGCCCATAATTAGGTAGGGGGAAAACAGGAGGGGGCGCTATAATTCTTGGAGTTCTTCCGCTTTATAAGACCCCTGGGAAGAGAATTATTTTCCCTATTCAATTTGATCCGGCGCGGGATTTTTCCCTGTAATTAGGGAATTTGGTAAGGCTTGGGTTTATGCGGGTGTCGGATTCCACGCCACCTGCGGTTTTTTGGAAATAGCATATGATGAATTTTCGTGATAAGATTTTGAATAAATGTTATGTTGGATTCTTTGGAAGCTTAACGCGCTCAAAGTAAAACTATATTTCTAAAAAATTACTTCGACGCCTATAGAATATTACTTTCGGCTGATTCTGAAATATTATTTAATATTAAAAATATTTTTTATAGCTTCATTAATTTAAAAATGACTGATTTCACACCCCAATTAAGAATTACAATCAATTAATTCCTTCTCTTATCAGGGCTATTAAATAAAACTGATAGAAAAGAAGGAAAGAAAGGGGATAAGGAAAGAAATTGTATGCGACTGAATAATTCCTGACAAACATTCTTACATTATCTTGAGTACATACAGTAAGAAAGGGAGAACTATGTAATTGTTAGTTAGTTATTAACGCATTTTTAAATTAAAAATTTAAACGTAAAACGTGAACTAAGTTATAAAAAAGTTTATATTATTACTGATTTTTTCTTAAAAATGATTGGAAAATTATAGGGAGAAATAATCTATTAATTATTATAGATTCCTCGAGAATATTTCCCATATTTATTCATGAACTTCGGTGGTAAAACTGTAGAACTGCAGTTGTGAAACAAAGAGGATCAACTCTTATCCGAATAATCAGAAAATCTGGATAATTGGGTTATTTTTTCCTTATGCTTCTCGCATTTTATTTCAGCAAAAATAACGAGGTTAAAAAAACATTATCAATTGTCAGTTACTACAATTCAATAGTTTTTTTAAATTTTTTTTCTCTGTAAAATTAAGCGAAATTATTTTTTTCATCTAACAAGATACACAATCTACTTCATTTAACTAAAATTAAGTTATAAAATTTCCTCTTCATTAACATAAAATAATAGTGTAAAACTATATTGATCATAATATAAATAAAAATACCTGTTTAATAAAACAGGTAGTTAAAAGTACAAAATTGAATTAACAAAAATCTTAATTTTACTCCGTTAAGTTGGGTTAAAGGTGATTTAAATATCTGGAGCTCCGAATAACCCGGAATCCGATTAATTGAAGTTCATTAATTAAGTCCAGTTGCTCAGACTCCAGGTTAACTGAAATTTCAGTATTCAAATGTCAAGCCCATTGCACAAAAACATATTATCTCATCACTAACCAAGTGAAAAAAACCTTTGAATACCAATAAGTAGTATAAGAATGGGTGTTCTGCGACAAGAGGAGCGAGGATCTGAGGGCGGAGCCAATGACGTCACACAGAGGGCGGGGCCAAGGGCAACGTCATTGATGACATCCCACCAGGGGGTGTAGCAATGACATCACAAGTTGAGTTGAGTTGTTTTTAGGCAGCTGGTTGACTTGTAGCCATCTTCCTTTTCTTTTAAATTTATTTTTTCAAAATTGGCAACAGATATCAAGTGAATATTTTCTGCATCTTAATTTTAATGATATGCTCATGCTGCCTCTATTGACGAAGAAGTGAATTGTGTATTATAGAAATTTTTTAAAGTTTGCCGTTAAATCCAATCAGTATCTCTAAAAACAATATAAGAGAACAAATTATATAAAAGGGATTTTCCTTTAATGTCAATTCATCATGTCGGGAAAATGAAACTGCATAATAATTTTTTTTATTTATTATTCTACTAATTTTATTTTGATACTTTTATCATTTCTAGTTTTCCCTGAACTTTTAACTTATTTCTTGTATTTTATGTTCATAACAACTTATTTGTTTGCCGTAATACTTTTTAATACTTCAGGTTTCTAATTTGTAATATTTTCATTTAAATTTTCCATGCTTTCCATAATTTTCAATATATTCTGAATTTTAGCTTATGTGTTATGTTATACGAACTTCCCATACAAGCTGTTTATTTGTTACTTAGATGCAGTTTCTCACTTTTTTTAACTCTATCTTCCTTACAGTGTTCAATATTTTTTTTTAAATTTAAGTGTATAACTATTAATTCCTTTTCTTATGTTTATGATTTCCCTCCTTAATTTATATTTCATAGTTCTAGTTTAACTTATTGGTTGTACTCTTTTATTTCTTTCTCACCATTCATAATTCTAATATTTTATTCCATTTTAGACATTAACGCAATTTTTAACAATTTGGATTGTTTTCATTTACTGCGCATTCAGACATTTCCTTATAATTTTTAATATATATTTGTTATGTTCTCCGATCATAATTGAACCTCTACACGATTTGCTCAGACTTAGCTTTACTCAGAAATTTCCATTCATAACTTTACATTTTAATAACTAAACGTAAGTATTTCTTTCTCCTACATTTTTATGTCTTCAAAAGTTTCTAACATCATATTTAGTTTTAAACCCCGATTGCCTATAAATGTATTCCTAATATTCATTTCTAATTTTACAACTACATTCACTGTTCCATTCAAGCATACCAAAATATTTCTTACATCTTCTGATATTTAATATACATCATAGTTTAATGGTTCAGACTAATTTACGCCACTCGTACCATCATTTTTTTTCATATTTTATATCCATTGACTATGCTAATTTCCCCTTTTTCTGCACTAATTGCATGTATGTCCACATTCATAAGAAACTATTAAGGAAACTACCAATTTTTTGCATCATGTACACACGAAGAAATTCTTATAACCAACTGTTTCAGTATCGTATTCAAATTACCATTTTTCAAATGGGAATTACCAGTGTTCTATGATTTTCCTCTTTTGCATCTTTTCAAATTTTAAAATCTTACTTTTAATTCTAATATACCTTTCTTTGAATTGCTTTTTCTTTTAATTCTAGCACATAACCTTAACTTGTTTATTCAAATTTCATACAACGCCATCGTAATGCACAATCGAACCACAATGTCTTTCACTTACATTCTATTTGATAATACTACAATTTTCCTTAATTGACAAAAAGCGAATATTTAATTATTAGTCATATCCAAATAGAAGTAGTATATTTTTCACAAACATTACCTTCTTCTATTCAAAACACCCCTTAACCTATAACTGATTTAGAGATATAAAAGAGACTCTTATCATAGGGTGCTCATTTTTAAACATCTTTCGACATTTCAGGTTTTTAGAACTTCTTTCGCAAGTATATCAGTATTGTAGTTAAATTTATAACGCAGATAAACACATTTTCTGCTAAATATGCATAAACACTTCGAATATTACTTTTAATCCAATGTAAGACATGAATTTCATTCATAATATGGATTTTCTATTAATTTATTTGACCATACACATATAGAAAATTTTTATTTTAAAATTTCAGCTTTTAACGAAAAATAAAACCCACGATACACCTGCTATTTTTAAGAAAAGGAACTTTAATATACTTCTGGAAATGCAATTGCTTCTATAGTTTTCTTTCCATAACGTTGGTTTTCATTAGTTTAATAATTTCAATAATTCTCTTATCAGCTAATACATTTTCTTATGAACGAAAGATTGTCAAAAACATGACACAGTATAACTCTTACCTTTACCAGCATACACACATTGCCGATTGAACCGAAGAAAGACACAGATATTTTAACCCCCCACCCCACAACCTACATAATTTTAAAATATTTAAACTTTCATACATTCCCGAATACGAATGAAAACTAAATAGGTATTGTTATATTTGCATATAGTAGATAAAATACTTTAAAAATTTTTAATGATATTTGAAGTAATGTTTAGAACTTCATAAAAGTGAGCCTTCACTATGTCAATACAAGTATCATGAGTTATTTACATTAATCAATGTAATATCAACATTCAATACATGTTCTATATGCATATATATTTAAAGTTTAATAGTCTTACTTTTATTACAGCTGAATAATCAACTATTGAGAGAAAGAGGTCCATATCTTACAGTATTTAGTTCGCATTGAACAAATTTTTCAAGACCCACACTGAACCACGTTTATTAAATTTGTCAAAGCTCTTTTATTTCTCCATTTTCACACTCACGACTGATTTAAAGCTAACTACTGAATACCATTTCACACATCGATATGTATCTACATCATAAGTCAATTTCTTTACTAGTTGCAATTATATATATTCGAGAAGTACATCTAAGTCTTGATCATTCGCTGTGTTCTAGAAAACCGATTCAGTTGAGAACATACCATTAAGGCTTGTGATTTTAGTAGACTTACATGCATTAACGGCGTCAACGTTTCTTCGTTTTTGCGAGGTTTGTGTCAAACCATGTTGTGTTCGAATGTGGTGTAACAGATCCCTTTTAGATATATTTGGATAATATTGGAAATTTATTATATTGGATTAATATTGGAAATTTATGGATATATTTGGAAAAATAGATATATTTTGGAAGAAAATTCCTACCATGTAGAGGAAGTCATAACAACACCGCTTTTAGTAGGATACAAGTTTTTGTTTCGTTCTACAAATTCATGGAGATGAATGTTCACTCCATTTTCGAACTGAATAAGGGACACAAAATATCCCCAACCAAGCATTTACTGCATTATCAACTTCGAATTTTTTTTCCCATTTTTTTGGTTATTGGGCATGAAAATAACTTCAGGAGCAGATTTCATACAGTTGACAAGCCAGTCATCCTCTGGAAGTTCCTCCTCATCATCCTCCAATCGCCGTTTTTTAATTTTCGAAATTTTTATGCTTCGAAACGTGAGACTAATTTTAGGCTCTTGAACTTCAGGTGTAGGCTGTTACGGATTTCACATGTATTTGGCTATTTATTTAGAATTGTAATTAAAATTGCTTTATATTTCCAGTGCAACGCAGACGATTTTTGAAGAGAAAGCAACGTCGAAAAAATAAAGAAAATAAAAATAAAAGAGCGCTTGCATTTAATGTTTAATAAATAAATATCTCGTAATTACTGTTGCCATCCAGAAAAATCTAGAAAAATCGAGATTGTTCTAGTGGTAATTAAAAAGCTTATAAAAGCCGAATTGAAACACCTCATCTCAGTTGTTGTTGTTGTTGTTGTTGTAGTTGTAGTTGTTTAAAGCGAACTACTGTTTGTTTACTTAATGCTATTATTGATTGCAGGGATTTCGCTGTAAGATAGAATTATTTTATCTGTTTTGAACTGAGTTCAGGCTAAACGTTTGAGATATTGTGTGAATATCTCTGAAGAAATATTTCAGCATTTTGATTTATTTCTTGTGGAAAGAATAAATTTTTGTTAACATTTTAACGACTTATGCATTCAATCCATAACGAACCCGTACGCACGCAACAAGGTGGTATTCTATGCATCTAAAATTAATTTCTTTGTGGTTTTATCATCGTGAGCGATCCATGCTCTAAGTCCACGGTACGTGATGTAAAAGTTAGTCTGGAAAATATCATTCGACGTTTTGCACCTAAACTGATGATAAGTATATCACATTCAGGTTCGAGACAAGCTTCGTTGTCTTTATGCTTAGATATTTTAGCAAGTCCGTTAGGATAATAGTTCAATAAGACAAAATTATGTTTTTTTTTCTGTCACTGCTTCAACGTCTTCTTTAATATTTAGAAGAGACTGCGTCCAAGGTTCTGCATGAATACTCGTTCCAGAGAATTCGTAACTGATTTCTTCATCACCAATTCCAAGAACGTTTTTTCGTGGTGTATAATGATTTTCATTAATTGGAATATGAATATTTTTAAATTCATAGTTTAAGAGTTCTTCTAGCAAAATATCACCTTCATTTCGTGAATACAATTCCTTGTATAATTTCAAATTTAACTCTGCGTCACTTAAACCTATCATATTCGCTTTATCATCCCGTGACAATTCTAAATAAAACAGAAGTACGTAGCTTTCTTAAATAGTAAGAATTATCTAAAACCACATTAACGAAATGACTTCTTCACACTGACACGATAACAAGAAGGTTTCATTTGTTTCGTTCGTGCGGTTAAAAATAAACTCATGTTATCATAAAAGATTAAGTGCTGCATCGGAAAAGTGCATGATTGCGTTATCATGATATGATAGGGGTAATGGAAGATTTTGAAATCCTGATTATCCCTGAAAAGGCATATGGAAGAATTATTATTCTCAGATTTGGTATTACACAAACCTAAGTGAGGGGGAATCTTTGATAAGCGTAGCTTTAAAAAGGGGGAAATTTACCCTTTTAAAGCTACAACGCTTATAAGCACAAGTAAAATAATTTTGTATAATTTTAATCTGTACGCTGAGCAGCTGCTTAAGTCGAACGGATTTTAAGCAGCCGTTCACTTTCATTTCCAGCGGTTTCATGAAAAGTGACCACTGCCTTGAGACATTTCCAATGAATGACAGTTCCTCTCAGCAAAATTTTGACTCAAGCATTAACCTCGAGCCGGATCTTGACTGTCAGATGTGAAATTTTTAGCCCCTGGGAAAAAAACTACCCAGCTGCTGCATTCGCTTTCAGTAATATTGCTTCCTTTTAATGCATAATGCATGGATGTTTATTTTATGCGACCTATTTGTAAGCGAAGAAAAGATGAAGAGATCTTCGACGTTTATAAGAGTTTTAAAATAACTTTTATTTCCTTGGCTTATTATTAAAAGAATAATAAGAGTTGTGGTAAATTTGAAAATATAATTCTGTTAAAATAGTATGCGTTTTTATTATCTTTAAATTTGACTTTGTGATTGTAATAACAATAGTTATTAACATGTATGAGTGCGTTTGTGTGTGGATGTTTCTTGTGGTGTTTGGGCTTTAACTTCGAAATGCCGTCCCAAATTAATGGAAGTTTATGTATAAGTACTTTTCGTATTATTTCAGAGAAGCAATGGAAGGATTTTGATCAAATTCACTGAGCAATAAGTCCTCTTTAGAAGTCATATAACGTAACTCTCTTGCAGTACTCAAAAGACACGGAATTTCTTAATATGCAGGCTAATAAAAAAATCCGAGCCATATTTTTTATGCATAATAATTAGATTTTGAAAATAAGTTAGACAAAGATTTAGCATTTACGAATCTCTATAACTACAAGACATTCATAAAAAATTGCTTTTATTCAATATAATGCATACTGGATGCAAGGTTTGGTTTATGTATTACGACAAAGCCTCGAGAGCTATCTGCATAACGGGAGAGATCCTTCGTGGATGACCTGCTTCTATACACGTTACACATGGGGAAAACCACGAAAACACTCATACAGTCAGCTCGTTCGAGGGATTCGAACCTCGTACCGAACTACCAGTGTTCAGCGACTTTACCGCTAGGCTCTGGTAAGCTTTATTGTAAGAAAGGAAAATTTTAAAATGTATGCCAAAGATCTAGCTACGGATAAGTGTACTAAGTTCTTTTCTATATTATCTTATCCTGCCCCACCTGCAATGGATTTTGAAATGCGTATCTATACTATAATGCCATTAGAACGCGTATCATAGGGTTGCCAATCTGCAAAGCCTAAAATAATTATGTTTCAAATTTTATCAGAATATTCGACGATATAGAACTAGTGTGTTGTAATACGGCAATATGTAGTGTATTTGTCTTACGAATTTAATCAGCAAACTGAGCTATTTAAAACAAATGTGTTGCCATCACCCAAATTAAAATATTTTTATTTTCCACAAGGCAGTGAGTTCAGCAAAGAGTAAAAATACTTAATTTTTTTTTCAAATTTATTCTGGAATTAAATAACAAAGTAAACAGTTTGAGAGCAACAAACGCAGATTCACGTCAGTTATTATTAATAACTAAATGGATCCTAGAAGTTCTTTGTTTCATCTGTTTGTTTGTCATACAAATCTACAATTTCATTCGAACTTAATGAAATTTTGCCATTTGACCTTCAAAATAAGGGAAGGTCATTATTTACATAGGATTTCAAAAACAAACCCAAACGATTCACAATCAAGGTGTTTATATTACAGCGTTACGCTCACGTCATCATCATAGATTCAAGTTGCTGTTGTAATGTTCCTGCTATCAAAGGGAACATAACATGGTAAGCAAAGAATTTAATTTTTTTTTCAAAAAATGAATATTAATATTTCTACGCAATTTCAATTTTGAAATCGCGTTACCTATCTTAGGTTCACGTCGCCATTGTTGCGTTCCCGCTATTAGTTCTTACTAAAACCTCTAGATGGCGCGGTGTTCGTTTACTCTTTAGAACATCGCAGAACCGTCCAGAATAGTATTGAACCTTTCAAGCAGAATTTAACTGAATTTAAGTAATCAGTTTTTCGTGAATATTTTGGAAATAGCGAAGAAATCGGAAAAGAAAGTGAATGGTGATTTTCCGAAAGTTCATTTCCGAAAAAAACCGTAACGAATAACAAAGCAAATACTAGTTTTCACTAAAACTGTTACATGGCGCCGTGTTAGTTCTACACTGTGCTACAATTTTATTAGCTTGGTAAAATTTTGCACATTTCACCTTAAATCGAAATAAGAGGAAAATCAATCTTTACCTGAGATTGCAGCCCTGCGAAAAGCTCGGGCAACGTCGGGTACTTCAGCTAATTTAATTATATGCTGTTATGAATTAGCGTGTAAGAAAAATGATTTCAGACTTTATAATTTTCAATGTAGTTTATAAGATAGTTATGACAAAAATGGCAAAAATTGTCACTTTTTACAGGATTAGCAATGAAATTGAAATGCTTGGCGAATAATGCACTTCAGGTTTTCAGCCAGTGTGTGCAATCCCACTTGAGAACCTTGAATGGTTCTGAATTTTATAAACAGCAGCAAAATGTGAAATTTGATTTTTCAACGTTATTAAACATACTGACTTCGAAAACTGAGGAATATAAGTTGTAATTGAGAGATCTAGCGGAGTTTGAAAAAATGCAAATGACTGGTGTATTTATTATCAAGATAGCAGGTCTTTATGATATATCGAGAAATAATATGTAGAAAAGTTAAGATTATCTAATCAGGGGAATTACCAAGCTAAAAGACGTTGTTCGGAAAGAATATTAAAGTGCTAAAAAGATTAAGAGAAGAACACAAAACGACTACTTCCAACTATGCAGAAGTTAACATTCTGCGGAACGATCTTGCAAAAGCTGCTTGTTGGATCTTCACGAGATTATATTGACAGTCTGGCAGCTGGAACACAATTGCTGTTGCCCTTGCTAAATATTGATGATTGTCAGAAGTGCAGTTAGTAGACAGAACACAATTAAAAAATTTAATGCCATTTTTCCGACTTTTTCACTACCTTTTCACTTCAGAAGAGTTATGTATAGATTTTCAGAGGCCATGATTCAAATTGTTTCGTGCTGAAGATGAAATATAGAGATCGATTGGTGAGGGTTTGGACATGAATATCGAGGAAGTCTGTGATTGTCCTTAAAGGCCTTTTCAAAGACTATCGGTGGACCAAGTGAATCCAAATGTTAATTATGTATTCCGTAAGAATTTGCGGTATCAGGATGACAAAAAATCAATTAAAACTGCAAAAATGTAAGAAATTGACAAATTGGTTTGAAAAGTATGAAGGTAAACATCCTCCAGCATCCTAAATATCATTGAGCTTGTTTCAGGTTTCAACTTTTTCCACTACTATAGTGGTAAAAGTTGAACAACGTTTTCTACTACTACCATCATGAATTGAAACAGTCTTTCATTTTCAACAGTTAAAAAATTTTTAATGATTGAATAAAATGTGCATCGGTCGTTTTCATGAAGTGTCGTTGCAATACTGGCCTCCGAAAGAAAGTTTACATATTTTTATTATAGTTTTATACTTTAGTGCTTAAGTTTTATGTCCAGCCTCCTTACTGTCACTGAACATAATATATGAGGCATAATGGCGACGAAGAAAGTCAGTTCAAAAGCGAATATCAACTTGGAGAATATCATGTATTCCATGCATATTAGGTTACAGATTTTTAGGTAACATAAACTAACGAACTCTAAAAATCACTGTATGAGGAATTATCCTCAGGTCTTAATGCAACAGAAGTCAGAAGAAGGGTGTAATGGACTCAGTCACATATAACTGAACATATGGCTCCACTTGCGATTATATAAAACCAATACTTCTGGCTTAATTCAAGCAGGAATTGTTGAATTTAAAATAAAATGTAATTAAACTAGCCTAATGGCTCACAGGATAATTTAACGCATAGGAAGGCTCTGACTCGTAAAAGCTGGCTGAAACAAGCCTAATAGCTAGGAGCACTCAATGCCACAAAATTATATCGCTAGTAATTCAAAATAACGAAATGGCCTTCAAGCAGGCATAACACGCTTTGCAATCACTTTCCAAAAAGCTTCGCTTAAATAGCACATTTTTCTACATTAATTTGAGTACGCGTGCGTTATCTGATAGCATTCTGGCTGGAAAGCGCTGCTGAAAACGACTCTGAAAGGAAAGTTGCTTTTACTGAAAACTAATTGTTTGTCAAAATAAATAAATGGACACAAGGTCATTGATTCTTATTAGAGGTGTAGAATATTGTCGATGAAACTGCGTTCCAGAGCCGTGTCTTGGTATTTTTTCATCTAAGGAAAAGAAGTAAATGTGCTATCCTATACACAACCAATATATATACAACTGTATATTAATACTTTTACATTCAGTAAAATTAGCTTTATCAAATCATACCATAACTCTTATAACATTTGTAATCATAACTACAGGACACAAATTCAAAGAAAATATCAGCTTCATTTAAACGCTGTAATACGTGTTTGTCAAGCAGCGTAAATTCATGCATCGCCGTTTTGAAAGGAGGAAATTTTCGAGTGTTTTCAGATGTAATAGTAACACATGTGTTTAACATGTAATACAGTTTGATTATGCTTTATTAAAATCTGATAATCAGTAACAATAAAGCGTACGTCATATTGCTACGACTTGCGTGATCAATAGCTCTTCATAGATGATTATAGTAGATCATTCCATCCAACGCACGGAGAATTACTTTAGATTATATTCCAGCAGCTTCCTTTTACACGAGAACGTCATTAATGCTTAATATGGAGCTTGCTTAGATTTAAATACAATATTGTTTGATTACCCTCAAGAGAATTCTTTTCCTGTGGCATTTCAGAGGTTTGTGACGTCATCTTACGGATAATTTGAGAACCAAGGCATCGTTCTTGAAGCTTCTTTCATCTTCGAAAGGTTTCATCATCAAGAGAGGCAAACTTTGCTTGCTTTTGCAAAATTAAATGCAATGAACTTGATGAAAATGGTCAAAGCATTTCGCAAAATTGTCGATTTTCTTCACTATTACAAAAACGTAAAATTAATGCAGTTGATAGGAATTAGATATATCACGTGATCTTTAAAAATGATTAAATTAAACGAAAACGTTCTGTGCTTTATTACTGATTTTCTATTTTAAAAAATAAATCAGGATGACAATTCTATATTTTCGAATTTTTTGTAGACATGGTTATGCTTAAAATTAACAGGATTTATGAAAACATTTTATATGTCTGTTTCCAAAATATGAATAATTATAATATTTATTTTACTGAAACGTATAACACGTATGTAATAGGTATATGACTAAATCGTTCTCTAAAAATGCTACTTGCTTCATTTTTCCAGATGGTTATGCGTTTTACATATCATATCTTTCAAGTTACATTCATTTAATTTTTAAAATATTTTTTTTATATATTGACAATTTTTATGAATACAATTTACTGCCACTAGCCAAAAAGGGGTCTTAGTCTTGAAACACAGTACTGCGCTGATTCACGTTAAATATCGTTCACCGTAAATGCATTGTGTCACTTTTCATTCGTATCTGTTGCCATTATGGCAAGTGTAAGTAACCTTGCAAACTTAATGTGTCTGTTAATAACAAACAAAATTTTTTAAAAGAAATAGAAGAAATTCTTAAGACTATTTTTTGTCTTTTTAATCGGATTGATTTACATAAAAATGCATTTAATTCTTGATACATTAAATATTTGTATGGAATTAAGTTATATATTTTTCCACTTTTCAAATATACAGAAAATTCCCATATTATCTAAATATAAATTCATTTAGTATTCCGTAAAATGTTTTGCTATTTCCACTCCCCAGGCCATTTCTATCGATAATCTCTACTGATAAACTATATTAAACTTTAAAAGAGCTTTTTCAAGCGGCCATTAAAATCTTAACACTTTCAGACTTTTTTATAATAATTAAATCAATTAAAGGTGATTAGATAACTAAATTTTTAACCACGCATTAAGTTACTCGCATTGCACAGGCAAGAGCGGAGGAAGTGCACCTTTTTTTGTCTATCTACGAAACAAACAACCTGTGCAGAGCAAAACATCACAATCAAAAACAGAAAATACACCGAATATCGTTTTAAATGGCTACACATGCGAAGGAAAATAACAATATTTTTATTAATCAACCATTAAAAATAAAAGGTCCTTTTATGGTTAAAGTGGTATGATCGATGTGTTTGCTGGTTGCAAAAAGGCCATAGGTTTCACTTCTCTCTTTATTTAACATTGTTATTCTGTTGTTTGGGTAATCGATAACAGGATATAAATATCGATGTTTTTCTCGCCTCAGACGCCATAGCTTAATCGTTGTTTCTGTGAGGGGCTGTTATTTATTTGCACGATTATAAGAAACGCTTTGGTAATAGGTGAATAGTTATATATATAAAGTGATTAAATGGTATAAATGCTTGTTTCACTAAAGGGAGAAAGGAAAGAGAAAGAATAACAATAATCTGTATGAAACAACGTAAATGTTTGAAAAATAAAGGAAAACAAACAAGACGTGCAAAGCTTTCACAAATAAATAAAAATATGAGTTTGCAAAAATCAGGCAAGATAAATAAATAAATAATAATACAAACAAATAAATAAACAAAAGGTTGCATAAAAATAATAGCAACAGAAAATGGTTCCTAGAAATGTGGACATTTGGAATTTGCTCAACTTTACAATGTTTTACACGTGGACTGATATACTTTTTCATTCTTTCAAGGTACATTGACGTATCTAACAATTTACTAGCGAAATTGAAATAAAAGTAACTGCATTTCTTGTCGAATATAGAGCTGAACCACATGACAAGGAATTTCAGCTCTGTATTTGAGTTGTAGCGTTGATCTTGCGTTGAGTAGAATCTTCCTCGCACTAAGACTGAAATGGAAATTCTAATTCTCCTCTCCGGAAAGATTCATTTGCGAATTTATACTACATAATGTTCTTAAAGCTTGTTAAGAAGTAATATTTTCTGCCTAAGACTACTAAACATGAATAAATAACAATATCCTTACCTTGCTAAAGTCCAAGTATATTTCATAGATTGCATTCTGTTATACAGATGCTACAGTAGATATTTTTATGCTTAAGATTTCTTCTTGATTATTATATATGATTGATAGTTATGCCAGCGGTCTCATTTGAGGCCCGAGAATGCATTTCGTGTAAATTAATTAATTAATTAATTAATTAATACTGTTATGACATTAATTATTACCAGAATTTGAAGAAAGGTTTATGGTTTTAATGATTTGGAGTCCAATTTTACATTATTTTCGTTACTATTAAAAATGTACAGTAATAATACCCTAGGAAATCAACAAATAGAGCTAATTAATTTGCACTGCGATGTAAATTTTATTTAAAGATCTGAAGATTCATATTTGATTGACGTTTTTTCGTATTTGTCAAAAGAGAAATACACTCAGTTACGAATTTTTGCAATAAGAATATTCTCTTTGTTTAGGAGCACATTTATATGCGAACACTTAAAGTTAAAAAATTAATAAATCTAAAAAAAGAACCAGATTGTTCGATGAACTATTACCATTCCTGATGAAGATAGATTCTAGTAAATATTTTCTAAGTTTTTAGTAAATTTATCAAAATCGAAATGCGACGAGGTGTTGTAGTAAGAAACAGAGATATTTATGGGATTATTTCCATACAAATAAATGTATTTTTTCTATATGTAATAATATAATTTCTATATTAATAAATAAAAGAATGTATACCATTATTTATTCTCAAGATTTTTTCCATTTGGAAGATTTTCCTAATTTGTTTCCTAATTTGGGCCATTATATTAATGTTGAAAATGTAAAGAGTACTTTTTGAAAATGTTCAGTCTCATAGCCGTTTTTCTGGACTACAAGTCTGCATCGTAATTTCCATGATAGAAGGGCTTTTCGTAAAATTTCCAGATGTATTGGTTTCCATTCCTTTTCCACTATTTTCGAGTATCTATCCATCGTTTTTGATTTGCGCATAGAAAGAGCTGTTTTCAAGAAACTAAAGGCACAATAGTTCGCAGATGAAACGTTAGGGGACTTGGCAAAAATACGTTTAAAAGGTGAACTTGCAGTATCTGCATCAGTCTTAATTTTTTCAGAGAATGAAGTGGTACTTTTCAAAGTATATGATTTGTTGCTTTGTCTAGAAGTTTCACTCTTTAAAAGTGATTCGGATAAAGAAATGGAATTTCCTTTGTAAACATCGGGCGTAAAAGATTCTCTTGATAGTAATTCGTTTGATTTCAATATTTTTTTCCACTTTTTTAATCTTTCATTTTGCGAAAATCATAACTAATTACTGAAACTTTCTTTTTTCTTCGTTTTCGATAATAAGTAGACTCTTTTTGTTGCAGTCATTTAAGTAAGCCCATACAATGTATTTCTATTTGTCTCCTGCTAAATACTTTTCAAGAAAAGTTCTACAAATTGTCCTACGTTGAGCCACATGTCTGGCAAAAGCTGGTGAATTTTTTTTTTAAGCTGTAAATCTTAGTCTATTATTTTTACTTCCTTGTACAAAGTAATAGCACGAATAAAAAGTATCGTAAACACCAAAAATTCCGGGGACAACATTTCAACGAAAATACCCATTTTTGGCAGCTATCGAATACAATCTAACCATGTTTTCGCGTGACATTTGTACGTAAGAACAGAATAAAGGACTCGTAAATGGATTCAGAAGAAATATTTTCGCGGTATATGTACGTACGTTTACGTAGGCATGTATCTCGTATAACTCAAAAACGAGTAGTCTTAGAACATTGAAATTTTGTATATACTGTTAGCTCAGATTTTTTATTCTTATGTGTTGGTAAATTGTGTATTTTTTTGCTTTAAAATGAATGAATTATGTTGTTCTTATCTTACGGTTAAAGTTTTTATGCCTTAACGGGAAGCTTAATGTGCTCCTTAGTTAACCTGAATGCAATTATCAATAATTTAAAATTTTAATTTTTCGATATCATCGATTTTTTAATCAATAATTAAAATTTTAATAATTTAATTTTTCGATTTTGATAAATTTTTCAGCGCGGTTAAGCCTAAATTTTTACCATAGCAGCCATATTTGTTTGCATTTGAAGCTTAGCAGAATAGTGGATTTGCTGCCAATCTAGAGAAACCTTAACCGGAAGATAAGAACAACATAATTCAATCATTTCTAAAGCAAAAAATGCCCAATTTACGAACACATAAGAATAAAAATCTGATGTGTACACCACATGACTTCCTTGTACGGAATATTAAATTATACGCATTTTGAATTTCATTTAAACTTTTTGGATTGAAATAAATATACTTCATCAATAGCGCACAAACCGCAATAGGATAAATGCACTCATTAAAATCCATCATATTTGTTCATCTCATTCATTTTATATCTCATCAGAATGCACAACAATTATGTACATCATCTGGAAAATTACTTAATTGTTGCCACATGCTCTATTCAAATGCTATAATAAATCTAAAACGATGTGTAAAAGAAGTTAAACAAACAAACAAAACGGAAAAAAAAAAGATATGTATATATATATAAATAAATAAACAATGTTTTACAGACTATTCAGCATTTCTCATTGAATTAATTCAGTTCTCACATCGCGATTAGGCAAAAATACATAAAAACTGAAATTATCTATATTAAAAATTACGAAGTAAATCTTAAACACTTATTTCCTGGAATAAATTCCAGAATGGATTAAGCACAATTTAATTCGCAATAATAAAAAAAGGTATTATCTTTGTTCTTGCGAAACTTATTTTCGCTAGATTGGCAACAAATCCAATATTCTCCTAAGTTTGAAATGTAAACAAATATGTTTGCCATGAGAAAATGATTAGGCTTAACCGCACTTAAACAACTTTTAAATTGTTGAAAATTCTGCAAATCTTGCATGCAAATTTACTAAAGGCATAAAAACCTTAACCGGAAGACAAGAACAACATAATTCAACCATTTTGTAAGCAAAAAATGCACAATTTACCAACATATAAGAATAAAAAAACTGAGCTCACTGAGCCAAGTAACAGAGTAGATATAGTATATATGCATAAATTTATATACTTTTGGTGCGGCCGATTGCAATCAAAATAGGAGGTGCACATCTACGTGTTATAGAAGTCCTATATACAAAATTTCACCGTTCTGAGGCTACTCGTTTTTGAGTTATACGAGTATATACATAGGTACGTACGTACGCACAGTGGCTACGAAAAAATCTCTTTAGAATCCATTTTAAGTCAGTTTTATAAATTTTTTGGGGAAAAAGAGTCCTTTATTCTGTTCTGACGTAAGAATGTTACTCAAAAACATCGTTAAATTGCATTCGACAGCAGTCGAAATAGATATTTTCGTTGAAATATGATACCCGAATGATTTCTAGATTACAATATTTCCTTTTTACTTCGTACAAGAAAGTAAAAAAAATGAACTTATAACGATATAAAATATGTTTGTACTATGATATTCTCAAATAATGATTTACCATGCACTAAGCTGTTATTTTGGGTTTTGTTTTACCTCATTGCTCTCCATTAATTCCACTGTAACGGACTTGCATATTGCGCACCATAATTCCATTGCATCATTATGACGACTTATGAAATCAGCTGAGTTTCTTTACTTAATGGGTATTAAGAAGGAAATTGTCATCTACTAGTGAACTTTATCGAATGGTGAAGGTGAAATTTTTAGGAATCTCTTATTTAGGCATTTCTCTGCCTAAATAAGGGATAATTAATTATTAAATAATGATTAACTGACCAAACAAATATTTAAAATTTGATTTTAATAACTGCTTCGCCAAACTAAAGCATTTTAAGAA
>KK122190.1:129812-146900 GCA_000611955.2 Stegodyphus mimosarum
ATTCCCCTTGACCGCTGATCAACTATGATGATTAATAAGGGAGCATGTAAATTCCTTTTACGCCCCTGAACGGGCAATAGACTCTTGACGAACGTTCAGCCCAACAATTGTTAGAACAATAAGAAGTTACCTAAAATTAAATTTTGATAGCTCAAAATTCTTTCGCTTTATGCAAAGTAAAGCTTATATGTTGACAATTTGTAATGTGTTGTTAGAATGTAGACTGCATCTGTTAGTATGATTTAAATATATCAGAAGGATGTTGCGAATAGATGCTTTATATCAACAAATGTAAAAATATGCAATGATTGGTACATCTAATAGCACGAGAAGAAGATATATCACTACTACAGAATCAAAATCAGAACAGATATGATGCAGTTAGTAAATGCCTTGGCCGAAAACATGTTAGCTACCATGTTACACCGCATTGCATTGGGCCAACATCCAAAAATAACTGGTAATCTCTTGATTCAGTTTCAACGATATCCTTAAATTTTGACAGGCCTTCATTTTGAAGTTGCTAATTATTTCTCTTAAAGAATATTGTTTTCAAGGTGGTAAGCCATGTTACGATGTCAAGAACGGATGACTTCCTTAGTAAATCTACTTCATTGATTTGAGGACTATCACGAGATTAGGCTCGAAAATATGACTTTTACCTTTTTTAATCTCAACTCCTTTTTCGTATTTGTTACTTAGCTTTTCAAGGAAGCGCAAAAAAAAAAAAAAAAAAAAACACTTGGACGTTATCACTTAAGATCCGCCCATAAGTATCTGAAAATCTATTTTGTGTGTTGGCCGACCAATGACTCATTTTTTGAAAATTGGTAAAACAAATGTTCTGATGCTAACAATCTATTGTGACGATATATTTTCAATGCTTATGTTTCGTCTCAGGTGAAAACACTTCAGCAGCCGAGCAGTAAGGTTGCTTAACATTGGTAGTTGAATTGAGGCTGTAATCCTGCTAAACGTGCTGAATGCATTAGAGGTTTTGTGATTTCTATGTGTAATATGAATATGAGCCAGTTTTCTTAAGTAAGTTATCCATGAACGCATCTGTTTCCTTAAGCAGACTGCCCCCTGGTGAGCTCCGCCTTTATGTAAATGACGTAACCTCACCTTTAAGGTAAAACATTCTACCAAAGTTATTTTCTTGTACAAGAACGAATGTTAACGATTCTTTACTTACTTAAGACTTTCATGGCATTGTTTTGAATTATCTTCTACAGTATGACTTTCTTTCTTTTTTCTTCTCAACATCGACAGAGCAGCCGGTTGACTGGGTTAGGTGCTCATATCTAGGACGCCTGGACGACTGCTTGTGTTTTAAGATTACATATGATTGCTTGTCTTGCTAGTGTTAATTTTCTCTTTCTAACCTAGCTCGCTGAAATAAGATAGAACTTAATTCGCGCTTTCCAGTTGTTTCCTTTGTAATCAAGAAGTTGGCTGAAATACCTAATCCACGCCGTTAAGGGTAATAAATGCTATGGTGACTATGATGCACTAAATTGTTGAACCTTTGCAGGAAATCTGCCTTTAGATATTTATTGATTATTCTTCTAATAGATTTCAACTGAACTTTTTCGTGCGACAATAGTTACGGATTATAATTAGAACTCAACTGAATAAGAAATAGTGGACACTTTAGTGTGTAACCGATATTAATTTCCTCACTGAAACCAAATAGTGAAGCAGCAGTGGGTAAGTATTGATTGAAGTCATATATACGTTTTTTCAAAATTTTCTACATTTTTCCTCGATGCTGAGTGTAGAAGCAGAAGGCAAATAAGTTTTCCAGAGCACATAGGACCTACAAATTTATGTAGTTTTAAGAATAAATTCACTTCAGTAAATCTGAAGAACGAAAGAACGCAAGGGAGCACCTAATTTGTGTTATACACACAGAATGAGAGATGAAGGGAGATGCGCAATACTTGTTTAATAATAACATTTATTCAGTCTGTTTGGACCTTCTATTGATACTTGTATTTATTTTAGAAAAACTAAATTTAACTTAAGGTTAAAAACCGGAAGAAACAAATATATTTCGGAGTTAATAGATTTAAATTGTAGAGATTATTTTAACTTTCTAATAATTGTTTTTAATTCTGAAACATTTTCTTTTAAATTCTTGTTTTCCACCTACAACTTCCTACCAGAGTGAAATTTCGGTATCGTGTTTTATGTAAATGAAAGTAGAACCGGTATTTAATGGGAAGTTCAGTCACTTCCGCGGAAGAGCTAAGAGGTTCTCTTTAAAGCGTGTTCTGCCTTCGGGCCACGTCGTTGCTTTAAGCCTATCTTACTACCTTCGGTCGTAGTCTTACGTGTCCGTTAGTATTCCTTCGTGGGGTTTAATTACGGGCCACCTCGGTTAGTTATTTTGTACAGTTTCGGCTAAAGTTTAGCTGGTTAGAATTAGTTTAATTCCTTATTTTCTATCTCAATTGGAGGCGTTCTTGTAAGCTCGAGAGAGGCCGTCTGTTTTTTAGTGAATGAAAGGGTATTTTAACCCTTCTACGGACTTATATTTTATAGTTGTAAGAACACCAGCGAATAGTCGCCAGACACTTCACTAAAGTTCTAGTAGCCAAGAACACGTAAATTAATTAGAACTTTATACCATATTAGTAAAAAAAATATTTCAGAATCAATAGCTTTCCATTCTAATAAACAAATTTTTTAAATGAAAAAGTTTAATTACCCATATGATCAGACCCTAAAATTATGTAGCTCAAAAACATTTCTAGTACCTAGAACAGCCTGTAGTTTATTTCATTAATTCATAATTCAAAATTCTGTCTTATTATGCAGAACTTAAGGATTATGCTATTAAGCTGAACGATATTATAAACAGTTGTACCCGAAGATAGTAATTTCAATACTACTACACTGTTGGATTCCTTTTAAAAATTGAAATTTTTGTTAATTTTTTAAAGCAAATTCATCGGTTCTTATCCTGGTCTCGGTCGTAATTTGCTAGGTAGTAACTATAAACCCGCTACTTGGGCTATCTATTTAGAAGCTTTCCGTTAAGGTCGTCGTCTAGTTAGATATGCAAAGCAAATAAAAAAAATATTCGTTAGAAATTTTTATTTATTAGGCATTCTTAAAAATTATCTTCAATATAATTACAAGAAAATAGTTCATATTTTATGGCTTGCAATATTTGAGCAAATGTATTATAAAAGAATGTTTATGCGGTTTCTTATGCACAGACTTGTGAAGCGAGAAGCGTTTTTTGGAGCCTTTATTATTTACATATCTTACACACACACAAAAAGTAGTGTAGCTTCATAAGGATCCTAACTTTCAGTGTCTAAAGTTTGGGAAAATTCAATGGTTAAAAAGAATTATGATGGAATTTCGTTAAGTTAAATTTCACAGAATATCATATTTCTACCATTAAATTATTGCATTCATATTATATCCGTACGTGTATAACAATAACCAGTGATTTGTAACAGCAAATTGTGCTCAACAGTAATTAGCTTAAGTAATTTTACAGCCCATTTAATGTTAAAAGTTAATTTATCACCTATCAAAACGTCAGAAAGTACCAGCCAACCTCCTCAACCTGGTTACTGGAGAATTTATAGTAGTAATTTTAACATTATTCAACAGGGAAAATCTTATGTTTCGGAAAAGTAACTAGACTGTTACTTTTTTGCGTATAGTTATGCTTGGTTAAGGCCCAAAATTAATACAATAGGTTTATATTTTAAATAGAACTCATTGCATAAACTTGAACTACAATTTATGAAAAAATTCTCAGATTCTAAGAGGAATTCAACCACTAACTAATTGAAGATTCAGATGGTGTTTACTTTGAAACCCTATCAGCTCATGTTAGATATTTATATCAGCTGGTGTAACAAATTATGCAAAAATAACAAGCCAAGCAACAAATGTAAAATAACCATAGCAACAAGAATTGGGGTAAATTGCCTAATTTTCGGAACTGCAGTTTCGAAGGTTAAATGAAACCTTCTTCTTCTTCTGCCGGAGTGATTCTTTTGTTCTCGCATGAGCACAAGCTTCCCTTTCGTCACTGTTCACTCCTGCAGCTGAAGAAGGATATTCTAATTGATCTATCTTTATTTAACTATTATTCCAATTTATCTGGCTCAGGTATGTAACTTGGCAGTTTTGGCACCGGAGGGGGGATAAAAACAAGAGCCTAGCATTCCAGAACCTCGAGGAAAGATTGTTTCATACGATTGGACCAAGGGGTGTTGACCAGTATGGATACGCCACCTGACGGTTGGTCCATCAGAGGGCGAAGTGCAGGTAGTGAAGAGAGAGGTAAGAACTCTGTTTTTTGGAGGGGGAATCACAGGCCCGCTTAGTACTGGCAGATAGCATTTTAGACGACCAGTCAAATCTTCAGGTTCATAGAGCTGCAGACCATAATGGGGTCCGAGAGAGGTGATCCTGCGGGCCTTGACAGTGTAGTGGGTTTAGAAAGCTACAAAACGTCTATCGCCCTGTTAAGTGTGGGACAGGGTTTCAGCAAATGAGACTAACGAACCATTTCCAAGGTGTCTTTTTGCTTGGATCCTGCCTCCCGCCTAATAATGAAGTCTTTCAGAGAGGTCTATATCGTCTAGTGACAAATATGAGATGGCCCTCGTACAAAAGTATTATTAGCCCAAAGGAGCGTTAGCTCAGAAGGGCTATTAATTTCGTTTTGGCTTTTGCGTCGACTCACTGTAAATGTCCGTATCACTTTTCAAACTGTTGCCACCAAATATTATCGTCCTGTGTTATATTTAAAGAAATTAAATAATGAAGAATCTGCACAAATGTATATACGATTCTCGCACTGTGATAAAACAACGGTACTTAGAGCCATTCAACGTTAGCTTACCGATTTGGACATGACAGACGGCATCTTGACTGTACATACTTCAGCTAGCAGCTATTGTAAATCGATCATTTTCGTTGTTCCGTTGTGCCAGTAGCGAAGCATTTTTTTTTTAAATTGATAATAATGTCATGTCTCATAGAACCAAAGTGGGGAAGAATCTTCAGGAGCAGCAGTTTCCAAACATTTTTAATTAAATTTATTTTTTTAATCAACGTCAAATTTAAATTTTCTGAATATTTTGATTTTTATCAAGATTTATTATAACATTTTGCAATTTTCCGCCATTATTGATAATGTTTTCGCGTGCCCTTGAGTATACGATAACGTACCTCCAGGGGTATGCTTACATAGGTTCCCGTGCTCTGCAGAAAGTGTATATCTATCAGTTCCATTGTCTTGTATATTCTTCAGGCCTTAATCATATTGAGCCCTTAGGGCATTACGAGGAAATGAATTTAAATCGCATTTATCTGCCGAGAAACAAGACTTAATACATATTCTGAATGAGGAATTTGCCTAGCGTTGGAAATCAAACGCTTAACCATGGCCTGGAGATTACTGCATCACAGTCTGAATAACTCACAATCAAACTGTCTGGCATTGGTAATTAATTTTTAATCATTTTTCATTTACACCTACCTCATGTGCATAACTTTTCTAGAAAACGCATCCTATTATTGCTTTGGTTTGTTATTTTGAACAGACTGTTGGTTATTGTTTTATGTTAAGTAGCATGAAATAATCAGTTTGCCATATTAGTCTCTACTGATGCTGGTTTTCTTTATACACCCAGAAATGTCGACAGTTGTAGTTTTATAAGATGCACGTTAGAAAAATAAATTTCATAGTGAAAATGAAAACAACAATTCTATCGCTACCATCACTGTTAATTTAATAAATAATCATTCGATATATAACAAATGAATGATTTATGACTGCTCATAGTAATATTCCAACAGCTATCTGAATGCACATGATAATGAAAACTGCTTAAAATGCGTGAATGTTTCGACAACAAAAGAGAAATTCGTTTCAATTTTGTTAATTAATGTTCAAAGAACAAGAATATACCAGGGACAGCTTACAATGAAATGCTATTTACAAAGCGAACTGTCCATCATTCAACAACTAAATTATTGAAGACAAAGAAATCATTCATCACGGCACGAAGTAACTCATATCATTGACCCTTATTTTAGAAATAAAACCTAGTTTAGATTAACATGTAAATATGATTATTATTGTTAATTTAAAGCTGTTATGGTCCAATTTTATTTTTAAAACAAACATAAAGTTTTTAAAAATTATTAGCCCAAAGGGGGCGTTAGAGCCAAAAGACTATTAGTCTCGAAACGGCATTTTGCGTCATTTCACTTTCTCCGTTGGTTCACTTCTCAAACTGTTGCCACCAAATATTTTCGCCATGTATTATGCTTAAAGAAATTAAATAAAGAATCTGCACGAATGTTTCTCGCATTGTGAAAAAACAATGGTACGTAGAGACATAAAATTTTGAATAACGTAGTTCTCCAACCGCACTTGGAAGCCCGAAATTTTGAATTTCGAATTTGTTTTATTATCTATTTCAAATTTTGTAGAACTTTAACGAATTTTTGATTAAGAAACTGAACGATTTCAAAGTGAACAATGGCAACACCGTATAATAAAAAAACATTTTAACTCCAGTGCTCGAGAGTGACCATCAGAGATTCTAAAGATATGCTGTTTTTAAATATTTTGTGACATTGCTGTTGAATTGAATTTTATGTGGTTTAAATGAAAAGAACGTGATATTTAATAAATAAAGGTAACACTGAAAACGTTAAAAAAGGGTCGTTATGGGCGTAATATAATATTTTTTTTTAATTTATTTTTGTCTTGCGTTGTATATTAATTTTCTTTTCATGCAGTTAATCATACAGCAAATGAAAACTCTAATTTCCCAAAAGGTTTAAGATCATAGTTTGAAAATAAGCCAAAGAAGTACCAGGAAATAATTTCTGTGCTTCTTGGCATAAATGTGACATTTATGTCTTCTCATTTTAATTACTACATAATGGGCAAACAAGTATTCGCAGACTTGTTTAACATTTGTAGGCGATTAAATGCATAATATTTAAGCCTTTCTACATTTAACTGTTATTTTAGAAAATGGCTTAGCTTTTGGAGAATTAATGTCCATGTATAACTATTACTGGATTGGCGACATGCTTTGTGAAACACAGTAAGTCATTAAACCCGCAACGACTCGACTAAATAGCATATTAATTTACTTCTAGTTTAGATTTATGTCTAAGCAGACTACACAGCAAGGAAACATTTTAAGATAAATGAATTTAATGGATTCATCAATACCAGTTATAAAAACACGATGAAATGGCGATTTAAAAATTTTTCGTTGGTTATTACATGTATTTAGTTAGTTATTACATGTATCTCTAGAGTTTCAGAAGGCAGTGTTTTTATTCTGACACTTGACGTAAATTTATTAGTAAGCATGAATTTTGTCATAGATGCTGTAGATTTCTCCTTAATTCTTACAGAACTTAAAAACTTTCATTCTCATGAAAATGTTTTCATATTTCTCATGAAATTTTCATATTCATTGCACATTTCTTCAACCAGATCTTATTTCGAATTACATAGTCATACATGCCTTCATCTGTCTCTAAAATTTTCGGAGCAGCGGTAGATACTTACATTACACCCGCTTAACATCCACGCATCTTGTAAAGTACTGCCACTGTTGAACATACTGTCTCGCCTTACATAAATGAATGCCAACTCTCGTGGGACTAATAATTGACATCTATTCTTGTTTCTAGACCGTTTTATGATTTCCACAGAGCATCTATATGGGTTTGGGAGAGTTTGTTTTAGACAAATTGCAGCAAACCTGCCAAACGATAATTGACAGCATTTATTGCTATAACACCTCAACTTGTTCTTCTTCAAACATTATCTGCTTACGGGTAGAATATTCTGTGCAATTAATCGTTTGCTTTCATCTAGTGCACATCTGCTGTCATGAATTTGAAAACTCAGCAACACAGCAGCAAAATGTTGCTAAAATGCCAGAAAAACAGTAATGGACATTTGAAATGTATAAAACATCAGGTGGAGCATGCCAACTTAACCAATGCCTTATTTAACCTAATGGTTTTGTTGGTATATACCAATGGTTTTCAAACGAAACCTTAGGGTTCCGCAAGTCAAAATAAAAATTCGAAAATGAAATTATAAAGTACACACACTAGTTCATTAGTGTTTATTACATTATTCATTAAAAATTTATTATACTATTTATTACATTATTCATTAAAATATGAAGATCTAGCTTTTTACCGCGGCTTCGCTCACGTTGATGTCCTTAAATAAGTTTTAAAGACGACTGAAAAGAAAATAATTTGATTTTTTTCTTATTGCCTGACCAGGATAATCAGGATAAAATTTTAGTTACTATTACTTATTTTTTAAGTTAAAAATACCCTCCGTGTAAAATTTCAGTTAATACTGCCTTTCTTCATTGAGATAAAAAGAAATCCATATTGATGTCGCTAAGACGCTATTCTACATAATTTTTAAAATCCGATTTGGATATATCAAACATTGCAATCTTATCTTATGTTTTCTTTCACAAAAAAAATTCAAAAATAAAATATTATAAAACTGAAAAGCAAGATTTATTAAGATATCTCTCTACAAAAATAAATAATTTTCATTACCAAGATTTCAAAAAGTTTAAAGTATTAACAAAACGTTAAAAACATTAATTCTTTTGGACTTTTAAACGAAACACGCGGAATGAAAAACGCGCAGACAAACTTTTACATCCCCGTTTAACTTATCGTTATGAAACTTTCAACATTTAATGTTTATACAACGACAATCATTTTAAGCTATAAAACCTATTATACAGTTTAAGTTTCAACAGATAAGTTACATTTTATACCTTAAACCGTTTCTAATATATCAACAATATTTCTTGAAAATTTCATGATGATTATTGGTTAAGTAATTAGGTGTGAAAGCGTAACAAATAAACAAACTCACATTCGCATTTATAATATTAGTTAGGATATTTAGTTATAGGTTAGTTTTAAAACTTAAAATGTGGTCATCATATGTGAAAGAGAATGGCGTGCAATGATTTGTAAAATTAAATAGTTTTCTAATGGAAAATGAACTGAATTTAGACGGCAGTGTTAAAACTTATGCTGTGGAGCACCATTTTCAATTGAAAAACTATAAAAGTTCAAATGAAAAAGCTGAAGAAATTATATGAAAAAAGCATTTCTCAGAAAGAGAAAAAACTAAGTATGACTGGATAAAAAAACCGTTCGAGTACTAACATAAATAAGAAGGCTTGCTAGTGACGGAAAAAGAACAATTTCTTGACATATCAACAGATTTAACGTTAAAATCTAAATTTAGAAGTAGCTTCTGAATTTTTGGTTGCATATTCATGCAGAATACCTTGAAGTTTCTCACACAGCTTTAACTATTTTAATGCCATTTCGAACAACGTATATTTAAATGAAAAATCTTCCTTAACGTATGCGGCAACAAAAAAAAATAATAAAAAATTAAATGCAGAATATGAAATGTTTCTCTAGATAACATCATCAGAGTACGACAGCTGGACTTATACAGCATGTGAAAAAAAATAATGATAATAATAAAGATAATTAATAAAAATCTGAAAGGTTTCAGATTTTAAATTACGTCCAAAGGGGCGTTTTTTAATGTTCTGTGTGCTACCTTTATTTATTAAATATCATGTTCTTCGCACTTAAACCCCAAAATTCAATTAAATAACAATATCGCAAAATAAATTTAAACTGCGCATATCTTTATATTTTCCTATACACAGTCTCACGTGTTGGAGATAAAAATGATTTTTCTGTACAACGTTGCCATTGCTCACTTTAAAATCTTCGAGTTTGTTAATCAAAAATTCGTTAAAGTTTTACAAAATATGAAATCGATAATAAAGCAAATTCCAAATTTCAAATTTGAGCTTCCAGATGTCCATATTCGCAGCAGGATTACGTCATTCAAAATTGGATGACTCTAGGTGCCGTTGCTTTATCACAATGCGAGAAACATACATACATTTAGGCACATTCTTCATTATTTAATTTCTTTAAATATAATACAGGGCTGCAATATTTGGTGGCAACAGCTTGAAAAGTGAACCGACATTTAATGTTTCAGACGCAAAACGAAAACAATAGTTCTTCAAGGACGAAGCTCCTTTGGACTAAAAATGCAAACATACCCGTGTGACTAAATACGTATAATGGAACGGTAGGTGACACCTGAAGCATGCGTTAATGCCATTAATAAGTAAATTACTTTAATTTTATACTAAACAATTTTAATAAAAATTACTATCTTAATATAATAAAAAATACTTTTCTTTAATTTTCGTTACGTTATCAATCTCACTTGTCTGACGATGATCACCATTGTTGTGCTGACAGCCTACGACATTAGATGTCGCAAAGAATCAAATGCGACTGTCGTTGGCAATAGCCTTGAGCATCATATAGGTGGTAGCCAGACTTTAGCTCAGTTGCGTCCCCAATTTTGAGAGAGAGTGGTCGGTGACGGGTCCAAGGGTCTCCCCTTCTTCTTCTCCTACCATCAACCTCTTAAGAGAACTTTCGGCTGGCCGCATATTTAGAATGCCCTCATGCCGCACATACACTATATATTTACGAACATCCATGCCTTCCGCGGGATTCGAACCCAGGCCTTTCAGTGCAGCAGGTCCGAATCACTAACCATCATCTCGGTTGAGCATCTTTGCATAAATTACTGTATTAAATATTATTTCAAGATATATTTTTGTAAGGGTAAAGATGGGGTTTTGCAAAGAAGCCTTATAGCTCTAAGGGTTCCGTGAGCCGGCAAAATTGAAGACCAGTGGCATAGACGAATGGATAATTTCGTGATGAATGAGAAGTTATTGTTGATGAACCCAAAAAATGCTTACCCTTCACAATCCGAAATAGATGAGATCGTCGAAAAAGTCTGACACTTCTTACTGAAAAATCGTTACTTGTCTCTTCGAATAACAGCTGATGAGCTTAACAGGATGGATGCTCATAAAACTTTTATGTAATACCTTGAAACAAACTTTGACTACAGAACAGAAAGGAGCTTGAATTTTTTATACCATAATTTGATCCAAATAGCAGACTTTGATATTGATGTTTTTCAAAAAAAGTTTGACTGAATTGAAGCTTTGTGCTTTGTGACGTGAGTCAAAACGACATCATCTGCTTGGGTTGCCAAAGGTTCCTGATAGTCATAAAAACTTTAGTCTCAGAAAACTAGTAAGTTAGTCTAGTAAACACCATATTATATATTTTATTACATGCTACGCCATTAGACACTATACAGAACGGGAGGAATGTACCGTGGAGGACTTTTTAAAAGAAACCGACTCGTTTCCAGGTGGAGAACGATTATGCAGGCAGCCCGTTCGCTGAGACACGAAACCTGGGCCGAGCTACCAGTGTTCAGCGGCTTTTACCCCTCAATCGCTCTGGGCAAAAGACCATATTGGTGACCTCTTTCGATTCGGCAAGGAATTGTTTCCGGCGAGACAAATAGTAAATTCCATATTCTATGAAAACGTAATAAACGTATTGGAACAACGTAATGTACTAGTTTCTGAAGAGAATTCAGTGCTTTAGGCCTAGAAAATCAATCAGATAATTTCACTATGAATTTTGTATGTATCTAAATAATTTTAGTGAAATTATGTATGAGACTGTAGCATCTTTTGGGTAATGTAACATGGATTTCCTCGAAAATGGGAAAGTTCCTCCGGAAAAATAAGGCAAGTCATTTAACATTGATGTAAATTTTTATCTGGCGAGATTGGCAAGAAATTGGCGAGATAACGTCAAACTGATGATGGGTTTTGACGACTAATTTCTGTCACCGAATTTGGCGGAAAATCACCAAAATTCACCAAACTTGGTGACAATTTGGCGATATTTCTGTCTGACCCTTGGGTAACTATAAATGGTCCTATTACTATTTAATTGCAACTATATCCGGCGGTATGCAATTTTAACTGTCTGGTCTGTATAACTGTAAGTGCCTTCCAGCAATTTCGAGAAATCGAACTTACTGGAAAATTCTCGATGGCAGGGGAAAATTATATAAGACCGAAGAGGGTCATCAGTTCTCAGTTTTTTGTTCAGAGTTGACTTCGGGGTATTGAGGGATCTCAATGCGAGCTTCGCTCTTTATGTGCGCTTTGCATTCCATTCTGAATAGTTTCAAGTGTAAACTACTGAATTGTGCTGTGCCATACTGAGAAGAGCTCTACGAGTACTTTTATGAAAAGTTCCGGCTCTCTAAAGTGTTTCTTTTGGGAAACTAAATTTTATCGAACTATCATCAGTTCTGTCGGCATTCGATCCAGAACTCATATGCAATTAACAGTTTGGTTCTTACTGCACAATAATTTACCCTCATACAATTCGGTTTTCGTTAAGTAGTTTCTAGCAAAGAAAAGTGTCATAATTCAGTTCTATATCTCCCGGGACAGTTTTATATCTAACATTCTACTGGCTCGATTGACGAAATTCCAACTTGCATTTTTGATGTCTCGAAAGCGCGATTTAGGATATGAGCTAGATTTATATATAGCATCGTTCTAATATAGGTATTTTGACACAAAATCGGACTTTTTCTGAAATGACATGCCAATTTCTTTCCATATTTCGATTCTACGACTCCAATTATGCCAAACCGCCAAGTTTTGTAAAAATCGCACATGTACTTTTACAAAAATTAACTTTTAAAATTTTAGCTCCTCAAATGTTAATTGAATTTGATACATATATTTTTAATATCTCTTTTTTTTTATTAAACTTACTTGATGCTTTCTTCCAGAATTCAAAATTTAAGCTTAATACAAATATAATTCGCACACGTTTTACTATTTATTTTAAAAATTCGTATTTTTAAATATTTGTTATAAATTTTTCGAAAAACGTTTTGTATTATACCATTTCTAACATCATCTTAAAGTAGATGTATTTCTAAGCCATCTGCAAAAAATTAGAGTTTTTTATTCAAAATTTCCTAAGATGTACATGAATTTACATTTCGGCGCGTTTTGAAATTTGGCGTATTTAATATAAGCGATAATAACGAAGATGTGGTTTACTCACTTTGTTAAAATTATTTGAAAGAATGAACGATTGACGTTTTTAAATCTCTCGTGAATGAAAAAAAAATCTGATGAGTACACCACATGAATTCCTTGCATGGAATATTAAATTAAACACATTTTGCATTTCATTTAAACTCATTGGATTGAATGACATCTACTTCGTCGATAGCGCATAAACCACCAAATGCATTCTTTAAAATTCACTATATTTGTTTACCATAGCGACACTCTGGCGCTAGTTTCACTTAACAGCTTTCAGTCTCATGCATTTTATAACTCAGAAGGCACAAAAATTATGTATATCATCTGAGGAATTATCTAATCGTTGCCACATGAGTAGAACCGCAGGTCCTCGTGCGCTCAAAGGATGCCGCCATGACGGAATAGAACAATGGATGACGTAAGAGAACAATAGATGACGCAACGGGGGCGTTCCTTTGATGTGCCGCCTCCGCGGCCTCGGACCGCGTGACAACCGGAAGTGACGTCACAGAAAAGGGGCGTGGTCTCCGCCATCTTGGATTTCCCCAGAAGTGAAGACACCAGCCGCCATCTTGTATCACGTGACGGAATGACATCATCATGTTGAGTTTTGTTTTTATGGTGTGGCAACGATTTTTTCAAAGTTTTTATTTTTTGTGGCAACGACACTATTTTTTTATGTCTGTGGCAACGAGCTTTTGAACCACGTGTTTGGCATGATATCCGTTTTATTTTATTATTTTCCTTTATTATTTTAGTATTTAATTATTTTTAATTGTGGTTCATTATTTCATATTTTTACTTTTTAATTATTTAATCCGTCATTATTTTTTAATTAGTTTTAATTGATATAGTATCCTTTTCCTTTAATTTTAAAAATAACTCCACGGCCGGGATTCGAACTCGTTACCTCTGGGATGGGAGTCTGACGCTTTAACCACACGGCAATCGAATTGTCCCTCCAAACTTGTTCTTTCACCTTGTCCACCCTCTTTCTCCATTTGACCTTGTACAGAGGGAACCGCCAAAATGTCACTAGGCTGAAGGATAGCGCATGCGCAAACCTCAACTTTCTAAGCCATTACTTTATTCTGTGCTGCTGTAAATATAAGATTTTCCCAGTTTAATTTTTTTGCTTTATTATTAGGATATTTTTAATTGTTTTCCCTTTTTTTTTCTTCCTGTTCTTACTTAATTAAATTTATACGTTTTATTTTTGCAAATGTAAACTTTACTGTTGCAAATTAATGTTTCCACAATTTATTTTTACATTTTCTTTTCCCTTTTTATTTTGCAAAAGTTTCTTTTTTTCCAAATTTATCCCTTTTCATATTTTTACTTTAAAAACTATTTTACGTTTAACTTTTTTTTTTTGACAAAAGTACAATTTAATTTTACATTTTCTTTTCCCTTTTTATTTTGCAAAAGTTTTTTTTTCCCAAATTTATTCCTTTTCATATTTTTACTTTAAAAACTATTTTACGTTTAACTTTTTTTTGACAAAAGTAATATTTATTTTTACAAGTTTATTATTTTTTTTTTCTTTTCGCTTTTTATTTTAAAGAAGTTGTTACTACATTTTTCATTTTGTTTTATCCTTTTTTTTTCTTCTTGTACTTGTACTTTTTTCCTCCTTGTACTTTTTCTTCTTGTACTTTTTTTTCCTTCTAATTAATTTTATATATTTTGCTTTTGCTAACGTAAATTTTACTGTCGCAAATTAAAGTTTCCACAATTTTATATCCGTCGAAGAAAATTTATTTTTGCATTTTCTTTTCACTTTTTTATTTTGCAAATTTTTTTTTCCCATATTTAATCCTTTTCATATTTTTACTTTAAAGACTTTTTTACGTTTAACGTTTTTGGTTTTTACAAAAGTAATATTTATTTTTACAAGTTTAATTTTTTTTTCTTTTCGTTTTTTATTTTAAAGAAGTTGTTACTACATTTTTCATTTTGTTTTCAAAAAAGTAATATTTATTTTTTTTCACATTTTTTTTTCTTTTTTATAAATGTACTTTTTCTCTTGTTTTAAATACTTATTGCATAAATGCTACTATATTCGAACTTACCTCAGCCTTGACTTTCTTAACAAGATACACGAGATGGTATTCTTTGAAATTTTTTCTTGTTATGTTTTTTTTATTTTACTCTTAACTTCCTTCTCTTGTTTTAAATACTTATTGATGTTACATCTGCATTTCCTTCTGGAGGTCTTTATGGATAACATTTTCTGGAACTTTAAACAGTATTCTTCTATGCAGTTTTAATAAAACACTACATTTCTTACTTTTCATACTACTAAATAGAAGATACTCAGAACTTTTTCTTCTAATCTATTGCACTAATTACTAATGACTGTACTAACTTTATGAAATACTACGCAAAACATTACGAATTCTCTTTTACACGTCTTACTTTTATTCAAAGGATTCGCCAAACTGTGTCTGACAAATCTAAATTTTACACTTTGCATTTCCACATTTTCCCTCGGATTAAACTTTTATCCTGCTTTTAAAATTTATTCATGTTGCATTTCTGATTTCTTTTCCCTAAAACAAATACAGACTTAACACTTTCTTTACTGTACAAACACTGTACTGTTACAAACAGTTTCTATACTGGAAGACCTACTGACTCTGAAGAAATCCTATAAGGAGTAATAAATTTTTCATGTATAAAGTTCGCTCAAACCGATACATGAGTCATTTCTACCCAGTTTAGTTCTGTTACGTACCAAAAGTACTTCATTTCTTATTATTTTACTCTATAGACATTTACATGAATATGCTCAGAACACTCTTTTTTTATTCAACAGAAGGATTCCTTTATATTACTAACCCATATTAAGGTTTTTAAACACTTTACAAAAAATATCTTGGATTTTACTGTGCACATCCTACCTAAGACCACTAAACATTTTCTAAACCTAATTTTTTTATTCTGAAAACATCACTTGAATTCTTAGCATGATGTCACCCATCTACCACAGAACCTTATAAATGCTACTATATTTGAACTTACCACAGCCTTGACTTTCTTAACAAGATACACGAGATACTATTATTTTTAGCTATAATTACACATAGAATTAATATTCAGCCATGGGCATGAAATTTTGTCGCCTTTTCTTCCAATTTGGAATACAAAAATTTCTTAAGATGAAATTTTTTTTTCAACCAGTAAATATGATCATTATTTTTGATGAGTCTCATAGCCTCTTAAGATATTCATTGTAACTTAACTAAAAGATATCCATATTTCACATTGACAATAATTTATTTAGCACTGAATTGTTACAGCCTTTTGAGAACGAAATTTAATTTATCATACCTGGCATATAAACTCCTACGTAGTTATGCTACATTACACGAAATATTGAGTAAAGTTCCAAATACTGATCCAGCATAGTAATTAAAAGATTTAACACAGTCATTTTAAGCCAAAAA
Source organism: Stegodyphus mimosarum (assembly GCA_000611955.2). Lineage (NCBI taxonomy): Eukaryota > Metazoa > Arthropoda > Arachnida > Araneae > Eresidae > Stegodyphus > Stegodyphus mimosarum. The sequence continues at coordinate 146,326 of KK122190.1, forward strand.
TTTAAAATTGACATCATTTTTTAACACTGAGCTCTTACAGCTCTTTGAAAACATTTAACTTCTCACGGATAGCAAATAAAATTATGCATAAGCATCATATATAGCAACATATATCCAACTTAACTTAAAAGTTTTAGCACATTCTAAGTTAGGTACGCATTTCAAAATTGACACTGATTAATAGTGAACTCTTACAGCTTTTTGACATTTAACTTCTCATAGATAGCAAATAAAATCACGCGCAAGTATCGTATATTGATAGAAACTCCATATAATGATCTACTATATGAAGAATAAAGATAGCAAAATTTAGCTTACCTTTTGTGCACCCAGCAGCAGCAGTTAAATCTCCGAAACTTCATTGGTGTGAGGGATGTATCCATTAATGATAGGATGCATACTTAAGCACAAATCATATTTATTCAGCTATAACTAAATAATATAAAGGGACAGACACATTAATGTTTGCATACAAGCACTTAAAAAGAAGTAAGGATTAACTGTATCATGGGGTGTATTAATTGGGTGTGATTGACGTATTTGGAATGGTTGATGTAGTTGGTATGGTTGTTGCG
>KK122191.1:0-48371 GCA_000611955.2 Stegodyphus mimosarum
AAAAGAAATAAATACCAGGTTTTTAAAATTATTTTTTGTTTATATTTTCTTTTGTGTCAAGAATTTTTTTGTAATTTTTGTTTTTCAATTTTACTCAGGTTTTGTAATGACGTATTACAAGATTTTAGATTCATCGAAAAAAGATGTAAGCGTTAACTGCTGCTAACGAGTGGATTTTCTTAGCGTGTTATATGGGTACTGGAAATTTCATTGCCTTTTCCCCCAATAACGCTTGGGACTAACCTAATAAAATAGATCTTAATTATGGTTAACTTTTAAAACTCCTAACTGAAAGTTAATTAAATGTTAAAATTAGATTGAATCAGTAATAAATGTATCTATAGTGCTGATTGTACTATAAATGATTCATGTTTTTTATGTGTATACTGGTAAAGGGAGCTTCAGGTTTTTCCCACTCAGAGTAAATCTGAAAACTATAAGAATCTGTTAAGACACATTCTTTTTATAGTACATTTTGTAAAACTTGTTGGGAATTCTATGCAGATAATTTAAATTCGATACAGAATCTATCCTCATTTGGGTAAAACAGTAAATATTCTGCAGTGAACATTTATTTCATTTTTTCGTATTTAATTTTTAATGTTATGTTAAGAAACTAGTTCTTATATGAGTATTCTTTACTAAGAGAATATGTCATGTAGGAAAATTTGAATGAGTTAGATAGTCTTTCGAGTTTTCGTCTTGAAAAAAGGTGACATTTAGTATCAATTACAGTTGTCTGAAATACGTAGAAGGTTCTTTTGCATACTTACAATTATAAGAAAATGGAACTTTATCTTTGGTGTAATTCTGTACTGAAAAAAAAAGAGTTCTTCCTCATTAAATATATATCAGTAAAAAATATTAGGTGATACAATGAGGATTTTTATGAAGAAATTTCTGTATTCGGCGTGTATGAAAGCTAAAATATAACGTAGATTTGGGTAAAATATTTTTTACTATTGTTTCTTTGGTTCCTTCTGTAAATATATACATATTGTTAATGATGTATTGTGTAAAAGCTATAGTAGTCTTTAGCAAGATATCATTAATAAGAAAATGCATTGGTAAATAAAGTAATGAAAAATTTATGAAAGGAACTCGTAATAAAAGAAATTATAAAATAGACTATAAGTGAAGTTCGATAGGGAATTAATTAGGCTGGAACTGAATTGAGTTCGAAGAAATGTATTAACATTATGCTCTAGAAGTAAAAGTATGTCAATAAAACAAAATTTCCAGAGATGAAATGGTAACAAATGGGTAAAATCATTGGACGCTGGGTAATTCACTTCTGAATCAATACTGGAAGTATTGATTATAGGAATTTCTTTGCACATGCAACGTAACAAAAAATCTCTTGAAAGTTGTCCATGAAAGTAAAAATAGCCGAAAATCCAGGAGAAATGCAGTAAGCGAAAAATAGCATAGTCAGAGCATTTAAAGTGTGAAAATAATGGTATGAATATAATTAATGAACAAAACAAATGCTGAATTTAAAGGTATTAAATGTTCAAAGTAAAAAGAAAGATTTTTGTACGAGTATGAAACAGTGAATATAGTAATAAAATTACTGGTGAAAGTTGGCACTTCATTCTAAAAATGTGGAATATATCGTGCTAGCTTAAAGGCAACTGAAGTTCGAAACTAAAAATTTGTAACATCAACGAGCTTCCCACATTCTCAAATATAAATTATACGGAAATATCTGAATATGCAGGAAATAATAAAGGTTGAAGATGCCAAGGAAGTTAATAATAGTACTTAAATGGTGTAAAATAGTAGAATTAATAATGGTAAGATTATTACAGAATGAAAAATTGAAGAACATGTAAATTAAAATAGAACTATAGAATACAGACTGAGTAATGAGTATTAAGTGGCTTGTATAAAAATAATAATTAACAGCCGTAACGTTAAATGCTTAACTTAAAAATATTGATCTGTGTAATTGAAGAAGAAATGTTAAAGATGTGAAAAGATTCATTTAAAATAAAGTGAAAGAGTAAAATATGTGAAATTAAAAACATTATTATAATCAATATGCATAATTTTATTTGCTATCCATGAGAAATCAAATGTTAAATGTTCTCAAAGAGCAGCTAAAGCTCAATGTTAAATAAAGCAATGTCAATTTGTAATGCGTATCTTAAAATGACTGTGTTAAATTTTTCAAGTTCATTCCTACCTTGGATCATTATTTGGAACTCTGCTAAATATTTCCTGTTATGTATCATAAGTACGTAGGAATTTATATGTCAGGCATGATAAATTAAGTGCCTTTCTCGAAAGAGAGTCTGTAAGAGCTCAGTGCTAAATAAAAAATTGTCAGTGTGAAATATGAGTAGTAAGCGCAGGTCCTCAGCCGACGCCCGAGGCTATGGGGGCGTGGTCTGCGCCATCTCGGATCACGTGACATCCGAAAGTGACGTAGATGGATGGAATGACGTAGACGGAATGACATCATCAAAGTTTTGTTTTTATTCTGTGGCAACGATTTTCTGTTTTTAAAGTTTTATTTGGGGGGGGGGGCAAAGAAAATGTTTTCAGGTGCATGGCAACAAGCTAACCAAGCTAAATTAACCAAGAGGGCAGCAAAGTACATATATAAATTATTTTGCTACTCAGTATTAACATTTGAGTAGGATATATCCAGAATCTTCAAAATTAGTACTGAAACGTTCAGTTTAACCTTTACGTTATTGCTAAAGAAGTCTCGGTAATAGTGAAATACTGGTTAAAACTGTGCTAACAGAAGGAAAAAACATACCTTTTTTTTAAATATTCGCATGATATGTAATAAAAATGAAAAGCATGGCCCCGGTTCAACAGTGCAATACAAGGCTTTAAGTAAGTAAAAGTTTCGAAATTAAGTTTTTGTTACATACGAAATGTATTGAAAAAGCGAAAATTAGCACTGGACTACGAAACAAATTCTCAAAGATAAGCAAATGGTCTGAAAATTAATAAAAAAAGTATAACATGTACAAATTTTTTTTTGTAATAAGTTATGAATGTTTTCGTTTCAGTAGACTGAAGTCGGAAAGTACAAATTTGGTAAAGAAACATTCATTTCAGCCTTTAAGGTTTTATTAAAAATGCAATAAATACATGTGTGCGTTAGTAAAATTCGTCCTGAAAAATGAGTATTTAGGGCCGAAACATGACTTTCTTCATACACTCTTAGACAAAAAAAAAAACGACACATCACGACGCACCGAGAAGATATAAAGCAAATTGGACACAAAATGATATGCATACAGGTTTCGACGGAAAATGCAATTTTGGCTGCCAATGAATGAACGGTTGTCGCTACAGCGCATCTGATCTGCGCAATTGGCAGGATATTTAAGAGGAGAAATTACGATTCCAGGTCATAAATTCTTTACAAGTTTCATTCCGTGTACTCTGGTAGACAGTAACTACGCCTTGCATACAAGTGCGCGAACGATATGCGCAGATGTGAGGATTTGAGAGAGATCGTGTAGTTGCGCTCAGAAGCCGGTGGGCCTTTTCGGCGAATAGCTCGACATGAGCAGAAGCCATGCCACTGACTGGAGTAGAATAGTCTTCAGTGATGAGTCCCGCTTTGAGCTGAGCCCCAATGACCAGCGAAGGCGAGTCTGGAGATGCCCCGGATAGCGGTGTGATACCAACCTGACTGTCTTCCGGCAGACAGACCGACAACCAGGAGTTATGATCTGCAGTGCCATTTCATTTGATAGTAGGACCCCTTTGGTTGTCATCCGTCGCAACCTTATAGCACAGCGGTACGTCGACGAAGTTCTAAGGTCCGTTGTGTTGCCCTGCATGTCACGCCACCCCGAGCTTTCATTTCAGCATGATAATGCCCGTCCCCACACAGCACATGTTTCTACTGCTTGCCTTAGTGCTTGCCGAACATTACCTTGGCCAGCAAGTTCGCCGGATGTCTCTCCTATTGAGAACGTTTGGAGCATTATGGGCAGGGCCCTCCAACCAGCTCGGGATGCTAACGATCTAAGGCGGCAGTTGGACAGAATTTGGCACGATAATCCTCAAAAGGACATCCGCAACCTCTATCAATCGATGCCAAGCCGAATTACTGCTTGCATAAGGGCCAGAAGTGGACAAACGCGTTACTGACTTTTTAACTTTGTGAAGCTCTATCACTTCAATAAATCATCCAAATTTTTTCAAACTGTAATCATTTGTTTTTGTGTACATGTACATCACTTCTACTGATTTTCGTCCCATGCGGATAACTCCTTCTTGGTGCGTCGTTTATTTTTTGTCTGAGAGTGTTTATGCACTTGATATGCAATACAGTAAGTTATAAGATAACTCTGGTTTATCAATACAATCTATTACGTATGTACGGTTAATTGTTCATTTCGAATATGATAAAGAAGAAACTTTGAGTCAGAGAGAAACATGTTTACAAAAGAAGAGTTCTTACTTTCGTAGATATTTAAATCAAAGGATCAATGTTTCTTATGAAGATGAGATATTTTTTAGACATGTTTCTAAAGAAAATAGTGTATAAATTTCTTTTTAAGAAAGAATAGACGTCACAAGAAAATCTATGACAATGCAAGTCAGTGACCGTGGTGACTTAGCCAAAATATTCAATTTCTGTATGAGCGGATTAAAAGTCTCCGTTATCTACATGCGAAGACATCAGTGTCAGAAAAAATTAATCTATCCCTATAGTATACTAAGATAAAAATTCCGTTTCTTTTCTTAATTTCTGGTTCAGCGAGGTAGAGTTGTTGAAGTTAAAGCTTTCAAAGTGTAACAAAATTATTAAATGAAACAATATAAGTATTTCGTGAAAATTTGTTCCCAAGTCTTTACAAGGCGTTGCAAAAGATAAACAGGAAAGTATTTGAAAATTAAATGATTTGCAGTGGCAGTAATGTAATAAATGGTAATATTCAAAAGTGTTCAAATGATTATAGGTAAGGTACTTCTCAAATTTGGTTTATGAAAACATGATAACATCACAGTCATTCGCAAATACCCTTCGTCTCAAAACTGAAAATTTTATGCTCAAAATTTACTTGGGATGCACGAAAAGAAACATTAAAGAATTCAAAATGAAGATACTTATGTAAACTTTCGAAATGAAATGTACAGTAATATTTCAGGAAATATTAACATAACTTCTAACTTGTTTGTAATTTTGTTAAATTATATGTAATGAGTATATGTGAGACACGACATGCATTCAGATGCGAAAAAAATAACAAACATTCAACTATCTGGCAATTAATCAAATTTCATTGGAAATGTAATGGCATGAAAAGTAGACAAATATATCTGTATGGAATATCTTGATGATAATTTCGGAGTGTGTTTGTTTCGGATATAAATAGTTAAAGGCTCCTAGGTTAGTCATGAACTACTAAATTCGGTCAATGTTCATCAAAAACGCAGTAAAAAGTTCTGCGTACTGATAAAATGTTACTTAAATTCTCTAGCTTTAAGACTTCTCTCAGACATTGGCAAGACCAACGTCTATCTGAGCAATACAAGATAACTATGTGTTTAACTTCAAAGGTATTCAAGAATAACGTTTGGGAACAAATACGGACATTTTCAAGAAAAAAGTGTTCTCTTATATTCTTTCGGTATTATAATTATAAACAAAATGCAAAAATTAAGTAAATACGTAGATAAATCTCAGGAGATAACGGTAAATTAACACGAAATGTTTTCTGAAAGTCTATGTAAATGGGAAACAGTGATCATAATAAATTTTTTAAAAAATCATAGCTTATATACAGTGCATTAAAATTTTTCTACCGATCTATGAATTCATAATAATCAGCGAAAAAAAGTCATTTATCACGTTCGCTTGCTTACGGTATATTCTCTCGTCGTTCTAATCTTTTTACTTTTGAGTTGTATTATTTCTGAAGTTGTAATATTTCTGAATCTGACGCTTTAAAGCAGAAAATCACTCAGATTTATTAACTTGTGCCTAAATATAGAAGACAGCCTTCAAAACGGAAGACTTTAGTATAAGTAAATGTACTACAGGTAGAATAAAATTAAGAATACTTCATTATTTTCCATGCCCTGTTCATGAAACTAGCAAAGGTTCTTGGTTGTTTACATGTTTTTCCGCAATTATCCCTTAAGTTCATTGTGTTCCCATCTTTTATTTTATTTGTGAAGTATTCCTGTTTGAATACTTGTATTTGAATCTTTTTTAACTGATTTTAAAGTGTACATATATTTTGATCAATGCGCGGGAGAAATGATGAACGCTAACAGCACTGTATCTTTTCTTTATCCTTTTTTTCTTAAGAATACAGCTGGTTAAAAGAGAAATGTGTTTCGTACTTTGTGAAATGCATTTTATTAATTTGTATGTGTGATGCTCATGGTAAATAAAATGTTATATGTGAGCAGAATTGCGTGACTCCAATGTTTAATTAAAATAATGTTTTTTTTAAAGTGTAATCTTTCTTATGTTACGTCATACTAAAATGCGTTTAAAGTTGCTGATTGTGTTAAATCATTATATGGAGTTTCTATCAATATACGATATTTGCGCGTGATTTTATTTGCTATCTATGAGAAGTTAAATGTCAAAAAAGCTGTAAGTATTCACTGTTAAACAATGTCAATTTTGAAATGCGTACCTAACTTAGAATGTAAAACTTTAAGTTGGATTATTATTTGGAATTCATATCAATATTACATGTTATGTATGATGCTTATGCATAATTTCATTTGCTATCCGTGAGAAGTTAAATGTTCTCAAAGAGCTACAAGAGCTCAGTGTTAAAAAAATTAAATGTCAATTTGAAATTTCTGTCTTGAAATCACTGTGTTAAATCTTTTAATTACTATGCTGGATCATTATTTGAAACTCAATATTTCGTGTAATGTGGCATAACTACGTAGGAATTTATATTATGCCAGGTATGATAAATTAAATTTCGTTCTCAAAAGGATGTAAGAGTTCATTGCTAAATAAATTCTTGTCAATGTAAAATATGGGTATCTTTTAGTTAAGTTACAATGAATACCTTAAAAAGCTATGAGATTCAGGAAAACATAATAATCATATTTACTGGTTAAAAAAATATTCCAAGTTAAGAAATTTTTATATTCCGAGTTGGAGAAAAAAGGCGACAAAGTTTCATTTCCATGGCTGAATATTAATTCTATGTGTAATTATAGTTAAAAATAATACGTACTATCTCGTGTACCTTGTTAAGAAAGTCAAGGTTGTGGAAGTTCGAATATATATAGCAGCGTTTATGAAGTTCTGTGGTAGATGGGTGACATCATGTTAAGAATCCAAGGGATGTTTTCACAATAAGAAAATGAAGGTTTAGAAAACGTTTAGTATGTTCAAGATGTTTTTTGTAAACTGTTTCGAAGTGTTAATCTACTTTAGTAATATAAAGGAATCCTTCTGCTGAATAAAAAAGGAGTATTCTGAGTATATTCATGTAATGTCTTTAACGTCAACTAATAACAAAATGAAATACTTCTGGAACTAAACTAGGGTACACAATAGTTAGAATTTCAGTATTTTGTATACATGTTTGAAATAAACTGGTTAGAAGTGTCCATATAGTGGTTTGAGTGGGCCTCATACCATGAAATTTCTTTACTCCTTATGTGTTCAAAGTCAGTAGGTCTTAACAATAATGAAACTTGTGTGTATCCACTTTTGAAAAAAGGAATCAGAGACGTAACATGAATATGTTTTAAAAGCAGGATAAAAGGTGACTATGAGGAGAAATGTGTAAATGGAAAGTATGAAATTTACATTTGTCAGACACAGTTTGGTGAATCCTTTGAATAAAAGTAAGATGTGTAAAAGAGAATCCGCGAAGTTTTATATAGTGCTCCGAGACGTTAATACAGTCATAATAATTAGCTGGTACCATACGTTAGAAGGAAAAGTTTTTAGTAGAATAAAAAATAAGAAATCTATATAGAATGAACCTTGTACGTATTGGTTTAAAGTTACAGAAAATATTATTCATGAAGGCCTGCAGAATGAAATTATATGCATGTAAATTCCAGCTTAAAATTCGTTTACTTTTGGAGAAATAGAGATATAAGATCAATAATTATTTAAAACAAGGGAAAGAAGTTAAGGGTAAAATAAAAAAGTAACAAGAAAAAAATTTTAAAGAATAAAAAAATTTACATTTATAAAAACGAAAAAAGTGAAAAGAAAAAAATTAAAATTTACTTTTGGAAATAATATACATAAGAGAAAAAGAAATAAAAAAATTGCGTTTGTGAAAACAGAAGTGAAAAAATTATGAAAATAAGTATTACTTTTTTAAACAAAGCGAAATTGTAAAACAACTTATCTAAAATAAAAAGCGAAAAAGTAAAAAAATTAAACTTGTGAAAATAAATATTACTTTTGTAAAAATCAAAAAAAAGTTAAATGTAAAAAGTTTTTAAAGTAAAAATATGAAAAGGACTAAATTTGAACAAAAAAAATTTGCAAAATAAAAAGTGAAAAGAAAAATGTAAAAATAAATTTTCTTCTATGGATATAAAATTGTGGAAACATTAATTTGCAATAGTAAAATTTACGTTAGCAAAAGCAAAACATATAAATTTAATTTAGTAAGAACAAGAAGAAAAAAAGGAATAAACAAAATGAAAAATGTAGTAACAACTTCTTTAAAATAAAAAGCGAGAAAATTAAACTTGTAAAAATAAATTTTACTTTTGTAAAAACCAAAAAAAAGTTAAACATAAAAAAATTTTTTAAGTAAAAATATGAAAAGGAATAAAGTTGAGAACAAAAAACTTTTTCAAAATAAAAAGTTAAAAGAAAATGTAAAAATAAATTTTCTTCTAAGGATATAAAAATGTGGAAACATTAATTTGCGACAGTAAAGTTTACATTTGAAAAAGCAAAACATATAAATTTAATTTATTAAGAACAAGAAGAAAAAATCAAAACAATTAAAAATATCCTAGTAATAAAGAAAAAAATTAAACTGTGGGAAAATCTTATATTTAAAGCAACAAAGACTAAAGTAATGGATTAGAAAGCTAAAAGTGCTGTTTTCATTTTAAAGCACGTTCGCGCATGCGCAATCCTTCAGCGTAGTAACATTATGGTGGTTTTCTCTGTACAAGGTCAAATGGACAAAGAGGGTGGACAAGGTGAAATAACAAGTTTGGAGAGACGAAAGCTGGCCTTGCAGTTAAACCTCAAGTTTCGCATGGAAGCGATGGCGGGTTCGAATCCCATCCGTGGAGTTATTTTTTAAATTCAGGGAAAATTATATTAAATTCAATAAAAAATAATTAAAGAGAGTAAGTAAATTAAAAATAATAGCGTATTAAATAATTAAAAAGAGTAAATAATTAAAATCAATTAAAATTAATCAGGTATTTAAAATAATAAATTAAAAGTGACGTGATTCCAAACACGTGGTTTAAGAGCTCGTTGCCATAAACAAATATTGTCGTTGCCACAAAAAATAAAACTTTGAAAATAGGCCGTTGCCACAGAATAACAACGAAACTTTGATAACGTCATTCCATCTACGTTATTCCATCCACTACGTCACTTCCGGTTGCCACGTGATCCAAGATGGCGGAGACCACTCCCTTTTCTGTGACGTTACTTCCGCCTACCGGTTACGGCCGCTTACTACTGGCATTATATCTAATTTTTTTGCTTATTTCGTAATCATTATTGTTGAAAAGTTAGATAAGTTGTTTATGCTAAGGCTCCTCTAGACCAGGCTGAATCATCAGGCATTCGGGATCCCAAGTGGGATCGTTGGCAACCGCATAGTTAACGGAGCAACAATTTCTTGTGCTTTTTTTTGTGTGTGTGCAAAATGGGCGGATGTGCAGCTATTAATTGCTCAAATCATTCACGCAAAGGTCACAGACTAAATTTAAGACTAAGTAAAATTTCCTAAACGTGAAGAAAGAAGAAAAGTATGGGTAAATAATTGCCGAAGAGACAGCTGGAAACCTGGTCCAGGCGCTCAACGTTGCCTAATAAATATAGTATTATTTAAGCCTTCATTTAGAGTTTATATCTTCTCAAATGTTTATAATGTGCAAGTAAAATGAAATTCTTGTGTACAATAACCTAAGTATCTGCTGATTTTTGTCATAATAGCTATAATTAAATTGGTCTGGGGTTAATGTACCCGTCATCAAACATCGCCAATGCGGATGTTTTGAATGTGGAAAAGAAATTTCGCTTCTAATTTGAAAAGCAGATTTTGTTTTCCTGTGCTAATTGTGAAAATTATAGTAATGTAATATGAAAATCATTAGCATATTGAAATTTATTAAAAAATGAATAATAATTTAGAAAAGCAAGTTAAAATCTGAATTTTTGCCAAAGATATATGTAACATAATGAGTTTGAATATCGTTGGCATTATATCTAATTTTTTTGCTTATTTTGTAATCACTATTGTTGAAAAGTTAGATGAGTTGTTTACGCATTGTACCCACTATCGTTTCTTGGTTAAAATAGCTTCCAGAATTTTGACATTGACATCTAAAGTCAATAGAATAAACTGAATAGTGTGGGACAAAATATATATAATTTGCTTTCAATAATTACAAGAATTGTGCAAGAACCATATATATATAATCACAGTATTATGCAAATTTGACAATGGAGTAAAAATTTAGAAATGAATGCAGAACATTCAGATAAGCACATTAAATTTGTGAAAACTCTGCATGTGTATTTTTCCTAAAATAATTGTAGTATTTTTAATGCATGCATAACAATCAAATAAATCTGCCTGTAATGATAAAATCATTTCATGAATTTGATCTCTCAAATTAAATCCTCACTACACTGATAAACAGTTATTACTGATCTGTGTTACAAAACATATTTTTATACATGATAAATAATATTCTCTGAAGAATTATTTTGGGTTTTCATCCCTAAATAAGAAATTGACTACATATTCAGAAGGCTTCTGAACTACGCTCTGGTGTTTTTAATGACTTTAATTGGGTATGTATATGCCAATATAATTTTTTTAAATTGTCATTTCCACTGACCTTGATGCTTTTTAAAATGCACGTTGGCACAGTGCTCCCAAATTAGTTATGCAAACAGATCCGAGGGATAAATGAAACAAATATAGACAAAAAAATAAAAATGTCCAAAATGTTTTCCTTTTTGTGTGTGTGTTGCAAAAACATAACTTCTAACTCGCACAAAGGCAACTTCAGGAGAAATCTTCAAATATCATCTGATAAACTAATTGTAGTACAGGAAATAAATGTTTTGAATGATTTGATAATTAAAAATTAAATATTTCAATTAGAGCAATAAACATTACTACAATTATAAACAGGAATAACTGTCTGAGGTAATTATAAATTTATTTATTGGTCGAGCATCTTCAAAAAGTTGGGTGGAGTCACCGCAGATTTTCTTATCTGTTGTAACTGTACTATAGCAAGAAATATTAAGTTTGATTGTAGCTTTTTTCCTCCCTGCTGTACAATTGAAGCTGTACATTTTTAGAACAAGAGATAATACAAGAAAGAGACTTATTATCATGTAATTGAGCATTAAAAAAATTATCTGGCTTGGGTTTTATACCCACACATAAAATAGTTACTTTTAAAAAAATTAAAAGAAAAATATATTAATTTTTACTTTAAAAAAACAGAAACAAAATTATATAAAACTTTTGAATACTCGTTTATGACTATTTTTTTTAATTCTAGCAAAAAATAAAATATAATGAAATTTATGATTAACCTGTATATGGACAGAAGTGTTGTTCTTCCCATGTACATAGCAATTTTACTTAAAGAAAACATTAATAAGAACTGCACAAATTTGGCATCTTGCACAGCTTCAGCATTTAAAAGTTTACAGCTGTTATTATAAATTCATTTTTTCATGAAGCTTTATGTATCCTTACAGATGCCATCATCCAATTAGATTTCCTGCCAACATTTATGTTTTGTATTAAATGGCATCCCATTAACAGAAATGTACCCATTTTATAATTATACTAGTGCCTCATTAATTATTACAATCGACAGTTTTCTGATGGAAAAAAAGTTTATTGTAAAGGTAATTCCTTTAAAGGTACTTCAGTGTTCTCTAGATAAACAACACATATAAAGAATAGGCCACGAATTCTCTACGAAATGCGGTAATTATACTAACTTCCATCGATACAAGGTGTCAAAGCAAGCATTATACATGGTAATTTGTATCATTAATTAACTTATAACACTTCATTATATTATAACACAAGCATCCAAGAATTAATTATTTCGGAGTGCTTAAGGTTTAGTACGCTGTACTTTTACATCATAAAAATAAAAATAGTGAGCAGAATTAGGGAAGGATACATAATAAGCGTTACAGAAAATTGTTTAAAAGGAAGTCAGCATGACTTCAGAATGTTCAAGAAGAAAATAAAACTTTTAAAAATATTAAAATTTTTAGAAAAATTAGTAGCGATTAGCGGAATTCGATCTCGGAACCTTTCAGTCTCGAATCGAATACATTTAACTGCTGAGCAAGGGAGAGAACAAATACTTCTGTAATTTCCAATTTTTTTATTGTTTTGGTATTTTATAATTTTTTGTTAACATCTCGACAACACAAAAGTAAATAGGAATATTCTTACTTTTGGAAAAATCACTAAAACTATATATAAAAGACTAAATTTAGAAATTAAGTTATTAATTTACTATAATAAATATGTTAATGAATATCGAATCAATACCTTCAAATGATCTTCATGTATCAATAATCTGATATATGCAGGATTCAGTTCACAATTCTTATATCTAAGACAGAGGATAAATAAACATTCTTGCATATTAACTGCTAGTAAAAATTTTAATAGGTGCCACAATATGATGAGAATTTCCCAATAAATGTCTATATCCTTTTGCAAGCAACGATCTACCTGCTGAGACTTGTTCTGTTGACTTTGTGATGGTCTGAATTTGATATTTGTTTATTGTTTCTGGTATTTGTAACATAATAAATGGCAAGCATGTGTTACCCCTGCCCAGAATCACTAAAGGAAATGTGCTAAGTAAATACAAAAAGGAAAATTGCATGACAATAAGAAAAAAAAGCTAGAAACTGATTAAAGGAGGCTAGATCATATTTATAACAATCAGCTTATTTATTATTGGAACAAGAAGTTAATAATTATAATTTTGTAATAATTGAACATGGCATTAAAACTATCACAGTTTGAAATAGGTATCTCAAAGAAGATTTGGAACAACCTTTTTTTAAAGGAATCTGCGTTATGAAAATAGATGGAGAACCACAATTTCCAGTATCCAAAGTTTCCAGCATTAATTTCACCATTTAAATTATGCTGGTGTCAACCAAGCAATCCTAGTGAAGAGTCTCCTAATTCCAAATGTCTTTGCATATCCTCAAAATTTTTCCCCCTTGTTTTCGTGAGCAAAAAGAACTTATTAGGAACTTATAAGGATTTACAGAATGGCAGAGAGGCGCCTAAATCCTGGATCCCTAGGCAGATATTAGGCAATGAAGACTAATGAAGTTTCCTGTAGCAATTTATATCAAATGTTCAATTTCATGGTAATAAAATTAAAACTCCAACTTTCTTACTCAAAAAGAACTGGCTTCGATACTCTTCAGTTATCAGAACTCGATTCAGAAATCTATGTATGTATGAATGTAAGTATTTGTGTATGGATGTATACATGTAGGTATGTATGTACGTGTATGCATACACAGACACATTTACACGCATGCATTCATAAACATGTGCATACATACATACTTTACAGAATCTGGTCCCAATAACCAGAAGAATTCCCTGGCTTCTACTAGATATTTTTGAAATGTCCATTTTAATTTATCAAATTACATGTAATTCATAGAAAATTTGACTTACCCATCATGAAAAGGTCAAAGAAATATATTGCTGTCGATTGTTAGCCGTGCCCGACCAACCTTTTTTTACTTTTATTTACTTTGTATACTTTTTTATTACTTTATGCATTTACAGGATCATTTTGAGGAATCTCAATTTGAGTCGCTAGGCAAAGATAGGAAAAAATACGAAGAAAAACTGCAGTACCAACACTCTTTAGCATTCCAAATCTACCACCATTACCTCCAAGAGGATAAGAGAAATAAGATGTCTTAAGCCAAATGCTCAATTAGGAGGAAACCAAATGGTGAATTATCTAATATTCTCCAAAAAAAGGGATTGAAAAAAATCATTTGTATTACCAATATACCATTGTCAACCATTGCTTAAAAAAATAGTCACAGCATAACATGTTTTTTTCAATAACTATTTCTTTTTTAATTTAGGGAAATCTACCTGCTTCGAATGAAAAGTTCTTAAGAAAAATAGAATTCCTTGAGCAGCAGCTTCAAAAAAAAAGATGCGAAATTGACATCATTTTTATCTGATGAACAAGTAGGAGCCCTTGCGTCAAAAAGTAACTGATCAGATAAGTCCATAATGAAACGTCTGAAAATGCGAATTGCTTTGGGCAAACATGGATATAATTACCTCAGAAGTACTGGATATCCAACACCATCATATAGTACCTTGAATAGGAGGATTAGGGATATAAGAATAAATTTTGGCATTTTAGAAAAAAAAAATTATCAAGGCAAAAGTTCAATCATTGGACGCTCTGGATAGGAACTGTTGCCTTTTGGTTGACGAAATGGAGATAGCTCCATATCAAGATTTTGATACATCATCAAAGTCATTTATTGGAAATGTTACATTAGGTAAACCTGCAGTCGCTACGCATTACACTGTTGTAATGCTTTGAGGCCTTAAAACATCGTGTAAACAAATTGTTGCCAATGAGTTGACAGGGCAAGGCCTTCAATATCAGGATCTGATATGAAAGATCTAAGTCATCGAACTGTAGTAGCAGCTATAGAAATAGGTTTAACTATAAGGAGCATCTGTTTCAGATATGGGGAGCAGTAACAGAGCAATGTGGTCTTCATTGGATGTCTATGTCACCAGGACAGATAGGAAGACAAGTTACAACACTGGAGGTCCTGATGTTTTATTCACAGTGTTGCAGATGTACCACATCTGATTAAAAATATGAGAGGTGCATTTCTGTCTAATATTCTAATATTACCAGAGGAACTTCGCCAGCAACATGTTTTGCCATTCAGGATAATATCTTCAGTATATGTAAAACGACTCTGTTCGAGTGAGATAGAGTCAGATGCAGCCCTGAGATCTCTACACCACCTGAACCGAAATCATCTCTTCCCAACCCACTTTTTTTCGATGAATGTGGCATCTACTGTGAAATTATTTTCTGTAAAAACAGCCACTGCTCTTGAAAAAGCAGTTATTTTACAACAAGTTGCAAAAGAAGCATTAACTTCTGCATGGTGGATAAGACTTGTAGCAGAATGGTTTACAATTGTGACTGCAAGGCATTCAATAAAAGGCATCACTATCAAAAATCAAGATGAGAAATTTAATATTTTATTAAAATTCATTGATGTGACAGAAACTGTACAGTTTGGAAAAACATGGAAGCCATTGCAAACTGGCATTATTATGATCACATTGAGTATTGTGAAACTCTCAAAAGAATTATTTTCAGAGGGGTTTGCAGTTTTCTTACCAAGCAGGTTGACACAAGATGTGCTGGAAAATGCCTTTCCAGTAATGCCTTTCCAGTGCTGGAAAATGCTCTTCACAGATTAGACGAAAGTCGGTGCAAAGCCCAGTGCTTTGCAAGCCAAGAGAGCACTGAAGTTAGTGTGCCTATCACAGTTCATTTCAGATATCAATAATCCAAATTATTCTTCTGAAAGTGACCACAGCCTCTTTGATTCTTCTGAATTAGAGGTTGCTATCAGAATGGAAGTCTCACACCCTACCTCCATTTCTGTAGTATTACCTGCCTCTTCTGCAGTGGCAGTGACACACCCTTGGCCCCAGCTGTGGAAGAAAATGATATACATTAC
Source organism: Stegodyphus mimosarum (assembly GCA_000611955.2). Taxonomy (NCBI): domain Eukaryota; kingdom Metazoa; phylum Arthropoda; class Arachnida; order Araneae; family Eresidae; genus Stegodyphus; species Stegodyphus mimosarum. The sequence goes on from KK122191.1 coordinate 15,962, forward strand.
ATTGCAGGAGCCATATACACAAGTGTGCAAAAATTAAGGACGAGACGGTTTTTTCAATATAACTTTGTACAAAAGCTTTCTAAATCAACACATTTAATACCGTAAGATCCCCAATACGTAAGGACATGAGTAATGTAAGCAACACTTACTAAAAGAGAAATCAGAGGGATAAAAAGAAGCTTTATTGAAAAAGTAGCATGGAGCGCAATGCGACTGAAGGCCGAAACATCCCTGTGATGGGTGTCCAGCAAGAAACATCCGGTCTTTAATAGGGGATATGATCTCCTCTGACTGCTAGGCAGGTTTCACAGCGTCTGCCCATGCTGAGAATGAGGGTGTCAATGAGTTGTTGAGGCATTGCTGCCTATTCGTCTTGCAGCTCCAATCGAAGCTCCGGAATCGTTACTGGTGGTAAGGTACGAGCTACCAAGCGTCTGCCTAGAAAATCCCATATATGCTCGATTTGATTGAGATCAGGAGATCGTGCCGACCAATCCATACGTTCAATATCCTCACTCCCTAAGAGCTGTTCGGCAGCTACTGTGCGATGACATGGTGCATTGTCGTCCATGAAAAGGAACTGCGGACCCATAGCGCCTCTAAAAAGACGCACATATGGAAGAAGAATCTCGTTACAATAACGGGTCCCGTTGACTGAACCTGCGTCGAAGATGTGAAGGTCTGTACGACTGCCAAGTATGCTGCTTCCCCAAACGAGAACACCGCCACCTCCATACCTGTCCCTTTCAATGATGTTCGAGGGATGATTGCGGCTTTCCCGCTCTCTCCAGATGAGTATGCGATGAGAATCGCTACTCAGACTGAATCTGCTCTCATCTGTAAAGAGTACTCGTCCCCATTCATTGTCTCTCCAATTCCGGTGTTCCCGGCACCACAGAGAACGCCTTCTCCGATGGGCAGGCGTTAGAGGTACACACCGTACAGGGCGTCGTGCAAACAGACCACCACCGTGCAGTCTTCTGGCCACGGTAAAACGCGATATCGGTCGTCCAGTCGCCTGTGTCGTGTGTCTAGCGATTTCTCCCGCTGTCTGCCGCCTGTTTCTTCTGGCCTGTAAGGCAATATACCGGTCATCTGCGGGTGTGGTTCCTCGTGGACGACCACTACTAAACCCCCGGATAGCTGTTCCTGTAGTTTGAAATTGTCTCCAAAGTCGTGAAACGATGCTGTGAGCAATTCCGAACTCTGCAGCCACACTTGTCACACTGCGGCCTTCCTCCAACTTCCCAATGATTCGACCTCGGGTAAAAGCATCCAGATGTCGTCTAACAGATTGATTATTCGCCATTTCTCGCTGAGGCAGCAACTCGGTGTGATTTTAACTGCTATACGGCGTGCAATCTCTTTGCCAGAAATACTGATCTTACACCGACAACATGCTTTATACTACTCAGACACTCCCCCATTACGTCTATCTGCATATCTGCGCAAGTGCTACCGTACATCACCTTACTTAATCTCCTGATTGGTCTTTCTATCTGCTCTGCCTCTTCGTTCAGCTGATATGCTAATTTTTCGACTTCGTCCTTAATTTTTGCACACCAGTGTATAATAAGTTGTTGGAAAAAAAGCATATGTGAAAATTGTAAAACTGGTATGACCATTTAAGAGGACATGTTGGAGACTGACATACCCGAGTATCGTACGTTTCTTGCAAAAGATAGTAATAAAGGTGGACTGAAGGTCATGTTTTCATTAATGTATCGAATATGTTGGGAAGCTGAACGAGAATTCCAAAAATGTAAAGATACACTCCTTCGTTTACAATCAGCCATCACAAAAGAATTAACTGAAAGAATAATTGATAAATGTACACATGTGGCCATGCCAGAATGCTGTAATCTTAAGAAAGTGAATATTGATAATTTTTTTATTACCAGATGCAAAGGCCTTACACAGCATCTTATCAACAAAAGAGATTATAACATTTAATATTCATGAGTATCGGCCAATAAGAAATAAAAAGTGAAATAAAATTGTAAAATAAAGTAATTTTAGAATATACGTTAGTTTTATAAAAAAAGAATTTTTTTGTTTTATGTAATATGTATTACTTTTTTGTAGGTAACGAGTATATAAATTTCTGTGTTTCTTTCTCCTAGGTTATGAGTACATTATTATGGTATTATTTTCTTGTTTGTAACATACATAGAACTATAGCATATTTTCCAGTATAAAATTTCAGTTAAGTTTTACTTAATAGTATGGGAAAGTAGATTTGTTTCATGCATGATGCTTAATACTTGTATTAAATTAATGAATTTTAATCTCTAAACAATTTTTTTTTGGTTAATACTGAAATGTTTTTCTTTGGGTACATTTTAGGCATATGTGCGATCATATCAGACGACATGTAATAGAAAAAAGATGAAAGATGTCCAGTGGGCATAAATTTTCCCATTATGTAATTCCATATTGTTTTATTTGAAGTACTCGGTGACTGTTTAGTGACCATTATGAATGTGTTTGAAATTTGACTATTCAGTGAGAGAGTTATAGTTTAAAAAATTATGTTTCTTCATTTCAACAAAATTTCAGGATAGTAATTTTCACTGTTATGCTACATGTTATTTCTCAGTGTAAAGGGTAACAGACAAAAGAAATTATTATGTGTATCTGTTTGTGGAGCATAATAGTTTTATTCATTTTAGTAATGCATGAATAAATGATGATATGTGTTACTTCATTTTATCTAAATTTCAAGGATAATCTTTTTCATAGTTATACTGCATGTTATTTGTCAGGTGTCAGAAAGTTTATTTGCAGAATTAATTCGCTTCTGATAAACTTATTATCATTAATTTTTTATATAACATGTTAAATTACACATTTTACTACTGTGTAATTAACTACAATTTTGCATCTGGTGAGTAATATCATACGCTTCTAAGAGTATTACTTTAACTTTTTCCATAATTTCTGTATTTTAAGAACATAGAACTGTTATTCTGATATACTTAAATAATAAAAGTGTTTATCTGAATCAATTAATGGGTACAAATATTTGACAGTTATTTTTAGAAGATATTTGTCATATCGCTTTTACTAATTCTTAAAGTATGTTAAAATATAGGTAAATAATTTTGTGCAGAATTCAAATTTAGGCTGTGTGACTTACATGGATAAATATAAAGAAAATATAGTAAATCATGAGACTAAATGGTTTTTATTGTCATGATTTGCTTGGCCTGAAGAATGAATGTACTTTCCGCCCGGTGGAAACTGTCATCAAACTGTCCTGAACAGGCTTTTTGATGATAATGACTTCCAGGCTTATCAGTACCTCCTTTTGAGTGGAGGGTATGCAACTGTAGTTCCCAATTTAAATTACATTGTAAATGTAATAATATTATGGTATTAGTAAGTGATTATAATTACAATTTATGTTATTAGATTGTATCTGTGAACTTTAATTTTATTACTTTATGCAATTATGTTGTTAGTACATAATCTAATTGCAATTATATAATCTAATCACAATTACAAAATAATTTTAATTGCAGTTACATCTTAATTACAGGCTATTTTAATACTTTTAAATTAGAGGCCATTTTAATACTTTTAAATTTTTGCGAAATAAGTTCCCATCAAGTTTCATTTGAAGGAAACTATGTGCAAATCATAAAAAATAAGTTATGCTACATTTACATATTTTGTACAGTACTTTCTTGTTAAAATGCTGCTCTATATATAGTGTTTTCTGACAGAATCCAGTTGTTGCCTAAAACCGAATGTAAACGACCGTTTTCAGAATAATTGCCTAAAAAAATAAATTGTAACTTTTAAGCATAAATCTAATTAGTGGATTTTATTGAAGACAAAATTTGCTGATATTGAAAAGTTATAATATTCTTTGAATTATAATGAATGCTGCAGATCTAATAGCTCTAGTAAAATTCAGGATCATAGTAATTTAAAGGAAAGCAAAATAGGAGTTGAATACCAGTGTGAAAAGAGAATGCTTTCATGATGAAACATTTGATACACGTAGATAAAGTGTTAATAGTATATAGGTGAAACCACTGTGGACTAATTTAAAAACATCTTAGCTACATGTTATGTTCTCCATATTAAATTCCATAAAAGTAGCATCAACTATATCCACATCCTAAAATTAAATTTGCATTGCTATTTACTTATTTTAACACATAAATCAACTCAAAAAATAAATGAAATATCTACAGTACCACAATTATAAGTAATATGAAAGCAAAAAGGAAAAGAGAGAGATGAGACTAGTCGGAGTAAAAATATTCATGTTGAATTAAAATGGAAAGAGTTTTAAAATAATACAGCAGCTCGGTTTTAATTATTCCATGCCAAGAAGAAATGCCTCATATGAGTATACAAAACAACATATCTAAAGTGGTAAAGGTATACAGTATCATTTTTTTTACTATTTGGCGCTTTTAAAGATTTGAATGATTAATTTATATCAGTCAAATACTTTATTACTTACTTACCACTGTCTATCTATATTTATACATGTACTGCCAAGCAGTGTGTGCCAGATATGAAGAATACAGCCACTATCTCAAAAGGAAAAACTTTTATTGAAAAAAGTCCATAATGATCCTGCCAAAGAAATCAAAAATAGACTTTACATCTAAAATCATCCTGCACACTTTTATGAAACGCTTCAATTTTTATTCTTGCTTTTATTTTGTTTTGAATTTTGTTCAGTCAAATGTCTCGCAAATCATTCCAACATCAATACACTGTTTCTTGTAAGCAGGAAACCCATCAGTGGCTGGGTGGATATAATTGCTGAATAATGGATGTTCGATCCCATGCTAACAGGTTAGCTGCATGGTTAGTTTTCCGCATATGTAACATGAATACGAGCATGTTACCCTTAGAAAGTTCTCCACAAGAGTAGTGGCATAGCAAGGAGGGCAAGGGGATCTATCATGATCTGTGCACTGCTCGCAGAAGTGTGCCAAATGGTCCTCACGACAAACAAGATTTTCCGGAAAATTTCAGTTTTTATTTTGATCGATTTCTATGATATATATTATAAATTAATTTAATATTGTATTATAATTAATTATTCCTTTCTTTAATCCTTGTCTGATAAAATATGTTATAACTAATATTTGTAGTAAATCGATCAAATATCTCCCTATACAAAACGTTTTTCGTTCTTTCTGAACACTTTATTTTTCTAAAATAGTGATATGTTTTTATTTTTTAAACATAATGCACATATAGATCACACTTGTTATTTTAAAACGATAGCAAACAATGCACAATATTCTTTTATTACAATAGATCCCTTCGGCCTTCAACTATTTTTAATTTGATGGCCGAACTATAACTATAGATATTTTTATTAGGCATTTTTTTTGACATCAACATGACAATTCAATTATTCGACAAAGTGTTAACAGTGTTCAATAAGAGAATTGAAGAGATAGACAATATTAAAATTTTGTTACTATATTGATTGCAATTTGCAATAAATTAAGTTCTCCTTTTTATATTCAGGTTCCAGCTTATGTTTCCTTTCTGGGCAACTTCTCAGAATATATTTCTTTAAGCACTGCAGTGTAGCATCACATTCACTTTCTTTCTTCAGTTCATAAATTTTGTCATCAGATGCTGGAATCAGCGTACAAATTTCCATATCTTCACCATCATCTTCTGTTATATTCAAATATGCTGTACTTAAAAGGTCTACTATTAAAAAATCTTTTCTTTTTTGTATCATACATCTAGATCATATTTTTGTAAATTTAACAGCATTCTTTGCAATCAACTGTGGTGCTTTAAAAAGAGATTTCTTAGTTATGCTTTCTAATAAGAATGGTTTTCAAATTATGTATAATAACTAGCAATTATAAAAACTTGACTGCATGAAACTGCTGTTGCTGTGTAAACTCAAAAATAAGCTTTCTTTTATGTTTTGAAATGAATTACATGTGGCTAAGTCTTGAATACACATTCTTAAATTGTAAAAGAAATAAGGACAGGTTTTATCTAAATTATTTGTATAAAATATACAAATATTTTTGTAACAGAACTCAAATTACAAAATTCATTCTTATACGTTCAGATTTATTATTTTTTTATGTAACGATTTTTTTTTTTAATTTAGGTAAAAATTGGGTTTTTAGCAAGTATTACAAATACAGTGCTATGAGGGTGATCTGATTGGAGGGGAAGGACTTTTTATTACGGTTTTTAGTTCGTATTTATATTACATTCGGAGAAAAACATCCAAAACTCAAAATGCTGTACTTGCTTCTTCCATATATGTTATGAAATATTTCATACATTGAAAAGAAAGTGTTTCTTCAGAGTCTTGTCCAATTATTTCCATATATCTCAGATCGAGATAAGACTCCTCTAGACCTCATTACAGAGATCGACGCGTCGGAAATTTTTCCGTCAGCTCAGTAGCTGCCGTTTAACTTTCTGACTGTCGGTTTAGAGCTAAATTGAAGACGCCGGAGGTCACGGCTAGTTTTTGGAAGTTTACTTAATGGATATTTTAATTTCTTAAGATCTGCGGAAAAAACGAGTGATTCACGATAGAAATAATGCCTTTGATGCTCACGATTCTACTTTTATTGGACTTACTTCGATTTACCAAATCTATGGCATGGACCCTTATCAATAAATTAAGGCCATAGTTTACTGGAGCATCCACATCAAAGACAGCAATTACTACTGAATTAAATATAAGGAATAATTCGCTTGTTTCCATATATGTATGCTATAGGCTTCTGGCTATTGATCTATCAGATAAGCAATTTCTTAGTTTAATTTTAGTGAAAATAATATATTTGTTTTTCTTTTTAATATATAAAGAAGGAATGCATACTTTTAATTTAAAATTGTAATTTTTGAACTAATTTATAAATTTTGAAATTTATGCTTTAAATTATAATGTATTTCCCTCTGCTTTTATTTTAATTTGTAGTGTATAAAATGTATTACATTAAAAAATGCATTAAAGGGATATAAATAGGAATATGTACTGCAATTTCTTTCACTGCATATGTTAATATATTTCTAATACAGTTTTATATATAAAATTTCTTTGCAGATTTTTATGTTTTTAAAGGACATCAGGACTACTGTTTCTTCTAGTTGATTTCGCAAACATAACTGGAGTCCTGAGTGGGAAGAGAGCTTACTAAAAGCTATGTTCGTGCGTGTGTAGAAGATACAAAGATAAGAAGAGTTAAAATTCTCCTTTATTTGCTTATCGATTTTACAGACGTTCCCACTGTTCGTGATACAAAGACCAACCACTTGTGGCCTGAACGTAAAAGAATATAAGACTACTAACTGACTAAAATTTAAATAAGAGTTAACTTTTAATATTTTACACAGATGACTAATACTAAGACTGGCCTTTTAAATTACTACGTCTGTAGTACACAAACTGCGAAAAACTACAATATGTCAGTAGGGATTAAACGTTGGTTTGGAGCCACAGGGATCAGAAGGGATCCCAGAGGGTGAAGCTTACTGAGGTGCTCCCAGACGACGGGGCTTTGTGGCGCACAGGGTTGGGGGGGATTTACGGAGGAGTACGTGCTGCATCCTGTTCGTGACATCATCACACATTATCACCTCCGATAATCTTGCTATTGCTACTTCAGACACATGTTCTATCCTGTTTGTATTGTAATCCGGTTTCATGTCCGCGCCGCATTATCACCTCCGATTATCTTGCTATTGCTACGTCAGACACATGTTTTATCCTATTTGTATGGTAATCCGGTTTCATGTCCGCGCTTATCTATTAACGTAAATCCGCCACGTGATTGTAACATGATAGAAGTTTCTAGAACATTCTATTTAGTTCAGAAACGGCCGCTAGAGGGAAGTAGTCTTACCCATAGCGCTTTCTGATTGTTTCTCGTGGATCCTGAACAGGCCTATATAGAGAGACGCTGGACCATTTTCTATCATATATGTTCGTGCTGTATGCTTCGCTCCTGCTTTCGCCCTTCCTCTTTGAATCAAGACTTGTTATTCGAGGTATGTATTTATTTTTTATCATAGATTATGTTCATGTTCCTATATTCCATGTTACTATTTAATTTGAGTACGAAAATCTGCACTTGTTGCATTGCCTTTATAGTTTGAATTTATATTTTTCAGATGGATTTGGAACAACAGTTCGAGAACGAGCCTCTCAACGTGGATGTACTGAAGATTTCAGATTCTGATTGCAATTCTGACACGATGAGAAGCCCAAAGAAACACCCATCTCGCAGAACGCTAATAGCAAACAAAAAATAGACGAAGATAATACATCTAGGAAGAAAGTAAGTATTACAAAAAGAGTTTATTCTTGCTATAATGTAGACTAATTATTCTTTTACCAAACGACTCATAACTATTTTTTCTCTTTTAGCGCAATGAACGGTTTACTGAAGACACAATCCCAGAGGAGCTGACACATATTGGCAACAATGTCTTTGTGGGACCAACTCGTCTCAACGGAAAGATCACCGTGCATATCAGGCAATACAGCAAGTACGGGAGTGCATACTATTCGATTCGTAACGGTGTGAATTTAGAGCCTTCGTGTTTGGACACCTTCTCTCAACACAGCCCACAAGAGGTGTTCACAATAAATCTGCAACTACCAAAGAATTTTAGTGCGGAATATGATGGTTACCACATCACGTTAAAGCAACTAACAGTAAATGGAGTGCAGAAAAGCAATATTAGACTTACAATCGCCCAGTGGGAAGATTTGTCCACAAATTAAAGTCGTATCAGTGCCATCGTCACTAACCTCGTATATCAATGTATGGAATTTTGTGAAGCCTTCGAAAGTATATCCGAGGAACCTATTAACGAGGAAAAGCTTCCAGGATCCTTCGACATTTCTTTGGGAACAAGATGCCTCCAAACCATTCTGAAGAGATCACTAGAACAGCTGATCCAAGAACATGGAGATTTGAAGTATCCTAAACTAATAGACTGTGAAGAGCTCGCTATTCATAAAACAGAAACTATCAACTCCTTGGCTCTGAAATTAAACTCTGTTGACATAGCCAGACAATTTTATGGAAATGTATGGACTGAAGAGCCTTATTTACTTCTGCTTAAACCAGCACATTACATCACAAAAGACTTTTTAAAATATGTTTGTCTCAAAGATGTACTTGATGAAGTGAACGAAACATTTCGTCCTACCAATTTGGAAAATTATGGTGCTTATGGTATTGAAAATTATGAACGTTTAGAAAGTAAATAAAATTATTTGTTTATAATGGTCTCTTTACTGTCTCATAATTAAGTTAAAAATAAATATATATAAAATTAAGAGAACACTATAAATACTCATACACATTTGCTTTTCGTTCATAAGAAGGATTGTTGTAGAAATAAGAGGTTGCATGTTTTAGAGAGAACTATAAATTATAAATAAACTGTAATTGAGCGTTCACATTTCCATTAGTAAAAATCACTGCTGTATATACCATGAATCTGACTCAGGTGTATCGCGATCCAGCCCTTCCCGCCAGTTTTGGTGGAGTGAATGCTTTGCATCGTGCTTTAAAAGGCAAAGAAAGTCACAAGGAGATCAAGAAATGGCTTACCAGCAAAGAGTCATATACTTTACACAAGCCTGCCCAACGCCATTTTCGTCGCAATCGCGTTCTCGTCAGAGGCATCGACGCTCAGTTTCAATCGGATTTGGCAGATATGCAGTCTCTTGCCAAACACAACGATGGGTATAAATATTTGTGAATATGTATTGATGTGTTTTCCAAATATGCTTGGGCTATTCCACTCAAAGACAAAACAGGTCAGAGTGTCAAATCAGCTCTTGAACATATTTTTAGCGAGAGAAAACCACATGTGTTACAAACCGATAAAGGTAAAGAATATAAGAATAAAATCGTCTAAAGTTATCTCAAAAAAGAAAAAGTTCGTTTTTTCACAACTGAGAACAGTATATTGAAGGCAAGCATCATTGAACGATTCCATTAAACCATCAAAAGCAAAATGTGGAAGTACTTCAGTGAAATGAACACGTATCGTTATGTTGATGTAATAGATAAATAAATTCACAGTTATAATCACACCTGGCATCGCTCTATTCAAATGGAACCAGTGAATGTCAATAAACACTATGAGAAACAAGTGTGGAATCAATCATATGAGAACCTACCTAAACCTCAACCTAAGTTCAAAGTGGGAGATACAGTGCGCGTTAGCAAATTAAAAATGATTTTTGAAAAAGGCTATGAAAGTACCTGGACGAGAGAAATATTTACGATCCATGAAATCCTTCCTAGAAATCCACCTGTTTATCGACTTAAAGACCTCGCTGGAGAAGTCATTGAAGGAACATTTTACGTAAAGGAACTGCAAAAAATTTCAGATTCGGGATATTATCCTGTTGAAAAAGTGTTCGAGAAAGAAAGAGAAACGGTGTGACGGAATACTATGTGAAATTCTTAGGTTATCCACCAAACTTTAATGCATGGGTGACCGATGTGAAAAGAATATAAAAACTCCACATCGTGTAAAGAATCGTCATTTGCCAAGATGTCTTTCTATATGACGTTACCTAGTGATAGCTCTCAACATTATTTTCCAGAAAATACTATCTGTCATTTCATTACTCAGTTGCTCGTACCCATATCTTTGAACGGGGAATGGGAAGTTGTTCTTTCTAAGATCATTTACCCGCACACCTGGTACAATACTAACAAAGATAACAATCTCTTTGGCTTTGATTTGGGTGACTTCTCAGGTGTAAGGGAAGTTGCCAATAGAAAAATACCACCAGAATGTTACGAAAGTGTCCCAGCTCTCTTAAAAACCATGACTTTAGCATCATTTAAAGATAAAATCTCTTTACAGTATGATCGTTCAACAAAAAGAGTGAAAATTGTGACGCTAAATGGAGCTCGGTTAATCTTTTATGATTCGGGATTGGCAAGTTTATTAGGCTTCGAACCGCAGATTGTCAAGGTACTTGGAATAGTCCATATGTGGGTGATTTACATTCTGCTTATACATTACTTTATGTGTATAGTGATATCGTTCCGCCTCAGATTGCTGGTAATGTGCAAGCTCCCCTCTTAAGAGTCGTGACAGTTACCGCAAAAGACGGTGATGCCGTAAATGTACAATACGACAGACCGCATTATGTACCAGTAGCAAGAAATTCATTTAATACAATCGAAGTGGAAATCCGACTCAATTTGGGTATATTCGTTCCTTTTGAGAGGGGTAAGTTAATTCTTGTGCTTCATTTCCGAAGGCGACAAATCCTATAAATATGACAACAGAAGAGGAAAAGTTTTATTTGTAAAAGGACATCAAGATGCCCGTACCATACGATTGTTGTACTCAAAATTATGAAAATCATTATCAAACCGGCTCGGGACTTCCTTATTATCAAGGTCAACCCAATCAAAAGGGCTATGGTCTCGAGGGATTTTTTTCGCAGTCTATTTCGCTCTGCTATGCCTTTGTTTGTGAAAGGCGCCAATACGGCGGGGAAAGAAGCTTTGCGCACCGGAGCTCTCATCGCAAATGATGTGTTGGCAGGTGAAAACATTAAGTCTGCTGCTAAACAAAGAGCCAAAGAGGCGGGGAAAGTATCAGCGGCAAAAGCTATTCGTAAAGCCCAGACCAAGGTTGGTAGTAGCAAGTATAAAAGGAAGCGAAAACAGTCAAAACACTTCATTTCTCCGAAAGCTGTGAAGCAGAGAAGACGTGATATTTTCGATTCATAATGGCTTTTATCATGAAAGATTCCCCTGAATGTGTTAAATCTGAATTAGAACTTTTTCATTTACCTGGAACTCAAACGGCGATTCAGAGCGGCCACTGGGTTCAGTTTCATCCTCTATCTAATGTATTTGACGGAGGTCCCGTAGAATTTCATATTTCAGGCAGTGGAGAAGATTATATTGACTTGTCACAAACACAACTCTACGTGAGAGCAAAAATAATAAAAACGGATGGTTCACCTCTGGATAAAGATGCTAGCATCGGCCCTGTAAATTTGTTCGTGCATTCTTTATTTTATCAGGTGGATGTAACATTAAACGAACGACTGGTGTCTTCTTCTAGTAACACATATCCCTACAGAACTTATATCGAAACTTTGCTCAATCACGGCTTTGATAGTAAAACTTCAAAATTGACAGCTGAAATGTATGACAAAGATCTAGAGAAGCGATCTTCCTTTTTTAAACTGAGTTCTACTGTTGATATGATTGGTGGCATTCATTTTGATTTATTTCATCAAGAAAGGCTTTTATTAAATATGGATGTTAAATTAACTCTTATAAGAAGCAAGCCGGAGTTTTGTTTGCAAGGAAAAACAGGTCATAAAGTGGTTTTAGAACTTGTATCTCTTTTCGTGAGAAAAGTGCGTGTGAGCCCTGAAGTTATCCTAGGTCATGCCAAAGCGTTAGAGAAGAGTAATGCCAAGTATCCTATTAATAGAGTATTATGTAAACCATTCCCCAAAATAGCATGTCTTTGATACAAGACAATGTTTTTGTTGGTGAGATGCCTCAAAGAATTGTAATTGGATGTGTTGATAATGACGCTTTTCACGGAAATTTTACCAAGTCACCATTTGAATTTAAACATTATCACCTGAATTTCATTGGAGTGTACGTCGACGAACAGCCTGTGCCTTACAATCCACTGCAACCAAATTTTGATAACAACAATTATATTCCAGCTTATAATAGCCTGTTTTTCAATAAATCCCAGCTAGATAAAGGCATTTTTATATCGAGAGAAGACTATTTACAAGGTAATGTGTTATTTGGTTTCGAATTATCTCCAGATCTTTGTGACAGGAAGCACATGAATCTCATTAAGCATTCAAATCTACGCATTGAGTTAAAGTTCAGCCAACCTCTCGAGCAAACCGTGTTGTGTGATTATTTTTGCAGAATTTGATAACGTGATTAAAATTAATAAATCGAGGAACATCGTTTTTGACTTTAACTGATGGATGGTCATATTATACAAGACATCTCGTGAAGCAGCAGCTGTCTTTCGAGGAGTTTATCCAGCAGATAAAATACCTCCCCTAATTAGAAGATTAGCCATCGTTGTGAATACAGACAAGTCCACAGAACCCGGAGCGCATTGGGTAGCCTTTTTCCAAGATGAAGAATTAGAATTTTTTTATTGTTATGGACAATCTCCAGATGTTTACGGATTTCACTGTTCAAATGTAAAATGGAATAATATTCCATTACAGAGTGTAACTTCTAATGTATGTGGAGCATACTGCATTTATTATCTTGTAGGGTTTATATTTATTTTAACTAACATTTATTTTAAGTTCATAGTCCTTTCCTTTTTAGCCTTCATTTTTCCCCTAGAAATGCCCGTGCCAGAGTATGTAAATTACAGTAGCACGCGCAGTTTATTTAAATTTAGCGGAAGCTAGTTGAGTTAAATAGTAGACGAAACGAGTGTGAAAAAGTCTTGCTTTGAAGCTACGCTGGAGAGATTGCTCGGTAGAATTTAGATCAGCGCGTGTCGGCCTTTGTGCCTAACTTTGCAGAAGTGCTAGACATTCAACTATTAAATCAGTAATCTTGCTGAATATCAGCGATAATTAAAAACGCGGTTAGTTAAGATCTCAGAGCCTCGTCGGTAGTTTTTGACATTTGTTCATCTAGTTTCTTATTTTCAGTTTTACCTTACTTTTAGTTCAACCGCCGAGTTGGCGCAGTTTGTGAGCGTCGAGTAGACGCAGTTGTAATTTTAAAAGTACAATAAAAGGGTTTCAACCCCTTCGCACGTTTTTGTGACTCACTATCCCAGTGACTGACAAGTTGGGCCAGAGAGATCTTACATTTGGCGCCCGACAATCTCACGAACTCGAATGGCCGATAATTTGGTGGAAACTCCTGTAGAATTTCAAGAGCAAGTTATGGCTAACCAGTTGGAAGGGTTCGGATATTTAATCCAAACTATGAGGGCAGCTATCAAGCCAACCGTCAATTTTGACGGAAAAAATTCTGTAGCAATATTTCTAGAAGGCCTGGAAAGCCATTTCCAGCTGTATCCTGTGCCCGAAAGGCAAAAAGTTGCCATCGCCACGTCTGCATTAAAAGGACAGGCCGCACTATGGTGGAAAAATATTGGAAAATTTTTATTAGGAGAATTTGGAGGTCAAGAATACACATTTGAAAATTTTAAAGAATCGTTGTTAAAAGCCTTTCCCATAGTGAAAGACCGAGCAAAGTTGGAAGCTGAACTTTACAGTTTTTATCAGCGAAACATCGAAGAGTTAACAGAGTTCATTTTACGAAAAATCAAGCTGGTAAATATGCTGTATGGAAAGAAAGCCGATAATGAGGTAATTGAAATAATCTTACCCAGATTACTACCTGCTGTCCAAGACTTTATGGAAATCCGAAATCCAAGCTCCTTGCAGGAACTCTTCGAGTTGGCGGTCAAGTTCCAAAACCGACGAATAGCGGAAAAATCTAGAATGGCAGCATATCCTCAAGGTTCCAGAAGACAGTTCTCAAACTTGGCGGCCGATAGGACGAAATACTCTTATGGAGGAAAGAGCTATCAAGCTAAGTCACCGAAGAACGAAGGTCAAAGCGCGAAGAAGAAATTCGAAAAAAACCGTCCGCGTACCCAGAAGACTGAAGGTCAGAAGAAAGCTTTAAACGATTAGAGGGGCCTGTAAAAGCGAGGGTCCAGACCCCTGAAATTTCGCAAAATCCCTCAAGAAGATACCTAAACACGGTTGTGATAAAAAATTCCCAGTTACCAGTCATCCAAGTCCTGGTCGGCGAAGTCCCGGTAGAAGCGCTCGTGGATACAGGAGCTCAAGGGAACTTCCTCAGCTACAAATTCTACAATGACAACTTTCATAGACTACGTTTATTTAAAAATAGAAACACAGAAATTATAGCCGCCCAAGGAAAAACATGTCAGTGTGTCGGAAAATTATCATTAAAACTGCAGATAAAAGAAGAAAACCTTAGAATATTATTTTTCGTGGTGAAAAATTTACAGAACCCAGTGATTTTGGGAATGGATTTCTTGAAGTCCGCAAAAGCCAGATTGGATTTTCAGGAAAATGCAATTACGCTGGAGATGCAACGACGGGTGGTGGAGCCGGTAAAGGAACCTGAATTGGATTTAAGTCATTTGACCCTTGAAGAAAGCCAAGCTATTCAACAGGTGGTGAGTACTTTTTCAAATTTGTTTTCAGAACGTCCGGGTAATTGTCAAATTGTAACCCATGACATACAACTAACATGCAATAAACCTTGTAAGGCCAAACCCTACAGGTATGATAAACAGAAAGAGCTCATTATTGAAGAGCATATAAACGAAATGCTGCAAAATCAGATTATTTCGCCAATAAACAGTGATTACGCGAGTCCAGTGGTGCTATGTAGGAAAAAGAATGATTTCCCGCCTTCTGATAAAAAAGCTTGGAGGTTTGCTATTGATTATAGAAAATTAAATAGCATTACAAAGTTCCCGGTTTACCCTCTGCCGGTGATTGAGGAAATAATTAGAAAGATTAAATCTACGAGATATATGACTACTTTGGATTTAACATCGGGCTACTATCAGATAGCTATGAAACCAGAAGATATACATAAAACCGCGTTTATCACAAAATCAGGAACTTATGCATTTTTACGCATGCCATTTGGGCTGTGTGGGGCCCCGTCGACATTTCAGAGAGCTATGGACATTGTTCTAAAACCTGTCCTAGGGAAATCGACTTTAATTTATTTAGATGATATAATTATAACAAGTAGTTCGTGGAACAGCATATTAAAGACTTGCAGGAAGTTTTTTCGTTATTAAAAGAGGCCGGTTTAACAATTAACGCATCAAAATGCAAGTTCGCGACTAAAGAACTTAAATACTTAGGATATAAAATTTCGCAAAAGGGCATAGAGACTCAAGATTCAAAGATAAAGGCTATCAAAAGTTTCCCCCCTCCTAAAACCGCAAAGAAACTGTCTTCTTTCCTCGGGTTATGCTCTTATTATCGATCATTCATAAAGGATTTTGCTAATATTGTAGAACCGTTGTTAGTACTTAAAAGAAAGAAAAGTAAGTTTACATGGACAGCAGAGGCAAATACAGCTTTTGAGAAGTTAAAAGAAGCGCTCATCAATGCCCCTGTTTTGAAATTCCCGGAAGGTGACGAAAATTTAGAAATTGCAGCCGACGCTTCGGACTATGCCATAGGTGCAGTGCTCATGCAGAAAGGGCATCCTTTAGCATTTTTTAGTAAAACATTAAACGCTACCCAAAGGAATTATACAGCGACGGAGCGAGAAACATTAGCAGTATTAATGGCTGTACAGAAGTTTAGAGTTCATTTTGGCAAAGCCCCAGTAACGGTCTTTTCGGATCATGCGGCCGTTGGTAGACTTTACTCGGGAAAAAATCTAACGCCCAGGTTAATAAGATGGGCTCTAAAACTTCAAGAATATAACCTAATAATTAAGTATAAACCGGGAAAGGAAAATAATGTCGCGGACGCACTATCCCGAATAAAACTGGACGATGAAGGAAATGAACTCAAATGCACTGTGTTAACTTCTAAAATCATAGATTCTAGAGAGACAATTATTGCTGAATTGAAAGCTGATCCTGAATTCGGAAATATTTACGCTTATTTAAAAGACCCTGATAATTTCGAAAACCCAGATGTGGCCGCAATAAGAAGTAGAGCACAGAACTATGAGATAATAGATAATTTATTGTTTTATACTAAATCAACAAACGAAAACTTCGAGTATAGGCCAGTCATCCCAGCCTCGCTTCGATTGAGCATTTTGAAGGAATTACACGACGCGCCAACATCGGGTCATTTGGGGATCAGAAAAACAATAAAAAGGGTACGCGAGGCGGTATATTTCCCGCAATTATACAAAATAGTAACTGCGTATGTCAGGTCCTGCAAGCAATGTCAGTTAATTAATGATATTAATTATAGCCCGGCCGGGTACTTAAATAGCATTCGCGCTACATTTCCGAATGAAATATTAGGCATAGATCTTCTTGGCCCTTTCCCCCAGAGT
This sequence comes from Stegodyphus mimosarum, assembly GCA_000611955.2. Taxonomy (NCBI): domain Eukaryota; kingdom Metazoa; phylum Arthropoda; class Arachnida; order Araneae; family Eresidae; genus Stegodyphus; species Stegodyphus mimosarum. Next base: position 33,025 of record KK122191.1, read on the forward strand.
GAGTTAAATAAAAATCGTTATCTTTTAGTAATTGTAGATCATTTTTCAAAGTGGACAGAAATTGTTGCACTTAAACGTGCATCAGCCAAAACAGTTGCAGATGCATTCTTACACAGGTACATTTTCAAATACGGTGCACCGATAAAAGTCATTAGCGATAACGGCAAACAATTCGTTAGCCAAATTTTCGAGAACATTTGCTCTGGACTTGGCATACGCCATATCAAGATGGTTCCGTACAGACCACAGGCAAACATCGCGGAAAGAGTTAATAAAAATATTGTAAAAATAATTCGAAGTTATGTTAGCACACATCACAAGCGCTGGGATGGCTACATAGATGAGTTAGCTTATGCTTTAAGAACAGCAATTCATGACTCCACTGGAAAAACACCAGCGGAATTATTTTTAGGGCGTAAGTTAATAACACCTCTAGATAAATTATTCTTTGTTCAACAAAGGGAACAAGAATTTAGGCAAAAAGATGTGCAGAAATTGATTCATGAGGCGGTTAAAAATTCAGATATGGCAAGAAACAGACAGCAAATTTATTATAATCGAAAACGCCGTGAAGCAGATTTTAAAGTGGGGGACAAAGTTTTAAAAAGAAAATTTTGTTTATCAAATGCACCAGAGTACTTTTCCGCAAAATTGGCTCCGAGATTTGAAGGTCCCTATATTATTCAGGAAATCAAGGGAGCCATATTATACCTTAAGAACGAGAGAGGAGAAACCTGTAAAGCAAGTCCCGACCAGGTGAAGAAGTTTTACGAGAAAAATGATTTTGAAGTGCTCAAAAGTTTCTTGCAGGATTCAAGTTCCCAACAATTGGAAGGTCCAGAAGCAAGGCCGTCTGCTCCGCCACCCAAGAAGCAGAGAACCGCCGAAGAACCCAAGAAGCAGAGAACCGCCGAAGAACCCAAGAAGCAGAGAATCACCGAAGAACAAAGCCCTTCTACAAGTTATGCAAGGATCCCGAAAAGAAGGACTGAAAACCTCCAGACTCCAGCAGAGAAAAAGGTTAAGCGAACAACTACGTCCCGTAAAAAATCCTTGCAAGATAGCAAGAGAAAAAAACCAGTAACAAGATCCCACAACAGAAAAGCAGAGTCAACGCAGCCGCGTCCAGTTCCGGATATCCAAAGAGAAACAAGGCCGCCGATCCTGCGAAAAAAGAGACAACGAGAGCGAAAAGATTTTAACCAGCAGAAAAAATTCAAGCAAGAACGCAAACCGGAGGCCCCCAGAAACAGCCATCCAGGTGCTAAGAGGAAAAGGCAGGAACCGGAATACCAACACCCCAAAAGACCAGCACGTAGAGGCCAGAAAAGAAAGCCTATGGAGGAGAGCCAAAGAAGTCAAAGGCGCAGGCTGACTGCTATGAATTCCCTGACATGGACAGAGTTCTGTGAAAAGAGGATGACTGAGTTCCAAGCATCGAAAAGTCAAAGATAAGTTAAACCTTCTATAAATTTTTCTTTTGTTCTGAACTGTTATGTGTAAATACGAAGTTTCTAGGTGTTGAAGGAAGTCAATTTGTCTCGGTTGAGACTCAGTTTTGTTTACTGTATTTAGCGAAAGCAAAGCAAGATTTTATTTTAAGTTTAATGTCTAAGAACAAGCAGTTTATGTTGGTCGAAAGACTGGTTTTGTTATGTTAAAGCCAAAATTTGGCCAGATATAAAATATTTTCGTATTTTATGTATTAATGGAAAATTTAGTTTCAGGGCCGCCAGCTTGGCGAAGAAACGTGAAGTAAAATATCTTTTTCTTGTTCATATTATTGTATATTGTAAAAATCGTATGTATTAGAATTTTGTAAAGATATGTAAATACTTTAAAGCTATGTAAAAGTAGAATTTAGTGGAAAAGCATAAAATTTTACATACTAAAAGTAAATGGCAAAAGAAACCAGTTAAAATCTAAATGTTAACTAGAAGTTAAAAATCATGCGTTGGAGCGAAAACCTGTATGTGAAAAGTTGAATGAGGGGGAATTTAGAATGAATGCGACTTTTTTTAGGGTTCTCCACTAACACTTGAGTTTAAGAAGATTAAATATAGCTCATCGAGATTTAGTATGACGGACTAGGGTGTGTCATAGTTGGTTGATCGAATTCTAACAAATCATTGTGGTTAGGGGAAGTGTTGATATACAAAAAACATGAAATACTTCCGTTGGACACCACAAATAAAGTGGAGAACCGGGGCAAAGCAACTTAAATTAAAGTTTGCATGAAGAATGAATGTGAAATAAATAGTTAAATAAGAAAAAGAAAATCATCGAAAAGTAAAATGCTACCGAGTATTAAAGTGTAAATCATAGTGTATTTTCAGTATACTCATACTTGTTCCTTCCAGATCCTGGAAGGAAGAAAAGACTGAATGATAAACGACAGTAGAGAGGATTCAGCACGAAGAAATTGTATTAGCGACGCCGAACATTGTAAAATTTCATAGCCAAAAGTTGTTTTATGTAAACGGGGCTCTTGAGTTTTAGGTTAGAATGTTGAAACTTTTCAACAGGTCGTTTCTAGGACCTGCTTCCAAGTGTTCAAAATTCTGGCAAGGGCAAATGTAGGGTTTATATTTATTTTAACTAACATTTATTTTAAGTTCATAGTCCTTTCCTTTTTAGCCTTCATTTTTCCCCTAGAAATGCCCGTGCCAGAGTATGTAAATTACAGTAGCACGCGCAGTTTATTCAAATTTAGCGGAAGCTAGTTGAGTTAAATAGTAGACGAAACGAGCGTGAAAAGGTCTTGCTTTGAAGCTACGCTGGAGAGATTGCTCGGTAGAATTTAGATCAGCGCGTGTCGGCCTTTGTGCCTAACTTTGCAGAAGTGCTAGACCTTCAACTGTTAAATCAGTAATCTTGCTGAATATCAGCGATAATTAAAAACGCGGTTAGTTAAGATCTCAGAGCCTCGTCGGTAGTTTTTGACATTTGTTCATCTAGTTTCTTATTTTCAGTTTTACCTTACTTTTAGTTCAACCGCCGAGTTGGCGCAGTTTGTGAGCGTCGAGTAGACGCAGTTGTAATTTTAAAAGTACAATAAAAGGGTTTCAACCCCTTCGCACGTTTTTGTGACTCACTATCCCAGTGACTGACAAGTTGGGCCAGAGAGATCTTACAATCTACTTATACGAACCCAAGGCCAATCTATGTATGCCTTTATTGAAAATTTATGTAAAATGAGTGATTTTAACCTGTATCAATTTGTAAAAAAACTTATGGTGTAAGAATGACTTTTAAATAATAAAATATTCGAAATGTATTTTTTCTTTTCTGTTTTATTTTTCTGAGTGAATGAATTTTTTCAACTCATATAAAAGCATATTGAGTTTTAAATAATAAAACTTTTTCATATGAAGAACAACACAAATAACACTTTTCGACCTAAAAAAATCAAAATGAATATTTTTCGACATTATAAAATCAAAGTTTAACTTTCTCCCCTTGCATTTTGAAATTAACATGGGTTTCTTATTGACAAAATAAAAGTGAAGATTTTTCTCCCTAAAAAAATTAAAGTGAAATTTTTTCGACCCTAAAAAGTCTAATTGAATATTTTTCAACTTTTAAAATCAAAGTGTCACTTTTTCCCTTTACACTTCAAAATTAACATGGGTTTTCCCACAGACAAAATAAAAGTGAAGATTTTTCTCCCTAAAATAATTAAAGTGAAATTTTTTCGACCCCAAAAAATCTAATTGAATATTTTTCGACTTTATAAAAACAAAGTGTAACTTTTCAACCTTACATTAACATGGGTTTTCCCATAGACAAAATAAACGTAAAGATTTTCCTCCCTAAAAAAAATTAAAGTGAAATTTTTCGACCCAGAAAAATCTAAATGAATATTTTTCGACTTAACAAAAACTGTAAATAAAACTTTTCCGTCTTAGAAAAAATCTTTTTAGTCATCATAATTATTTTTAATTTTGGAAAAGTATCTTATTCCTAAGAACACAATAAAGACACATATATCAAGTTAATATTGTTTTATTTTAATATCTAATCCATACATTTCTTCGAGCATGCATGATATTTAATTTGTTATGAACATCATACATAGTAGGTAAACCTAATTCTTTTAACACAGCATAAAATTCATTTTGTCCAACAACTGATTTTTTCTTATTTCTTAAAAAACGATTGAGGAGTGTCACAACATGAGTTCCTGGAACGACTTGATCCCGATAAATGAGTTCACCTCCAGATGAAATATGTTTCTTCACATGATGATAAATGTCTTTTGCTTGAGACTTGTATTTTAAAGGAGCACATTCACAACTTTTTTCTCAAATGGATCTTCTGTAGGAATTTCTTCTTTCTTTTCCATAGGTTTCTCTGCTTTTTTCAACGGGTGGTGGTAATTGATACGTAATATATTTCTGGAGTACTTGTAGATACAAAGCTGTTTTTTCACTTTCATCAAGGTCTTTTTTCTTTAAAATTCGATCCATTTTCTTATCCAGTTCAGTAAGATGTTCCACTGTTTGTCGTCTTTCTTCTGGTACGATGAGAAGTTTTATACTGAACTCCATGAATAAGAGAACTAATGACAGAAATAGTCGCAGGTAGGAGAACACTTAGAAAACCTTCCCCTTTTTCAACAAGCCCTCTTTTCTTATAAAGAGGTACTTTTTTATTGGAGAGTTTTCGTAAACTTCGTTTATAAGACGCTAATTGAGCCTTTCGCTTGGAGGAAACAGAGAGATGACCTCGAAGCAAGTTTAAGGCACACTCACACACAGTTTTCATGACACTATTGGGGCACTTGCAAAGCAAATCACTTGAAAATTTACTTTTCGAGATGAGTTTCAGTTGCTCTAATTGGTGCTGCGAACAGTTTGACATTTTGTACGCAAATGACAGGAAAGAAAAAAGTGTTTGGCTTTTATAGAGTCTCTACGAAGCGTGCATAAGCGACGGCTTTTTGCACAACACAGTGTGAAAAGTTCTTCACATGCAAGTAAGGGCAGGCTTTTTCTCCTGGAGGTAAGTCACAAAAACGGGGACAGTTTACATCATCTAAATTAATCACTTCTTTTCTGGTATGATTTTGAAAAAATTTCTTTTTTTCCAGACCTCTGACATATATTTTTTTAAATGAATGGAACAACATCTGAAGGACTAAATTTCAATCTGTATATGACATTTCTCCATACGTCCAGTCCATATGATGTATGTAGGATGAGGTTAGGCTTAATAACGAAGAAAGATAGTGGCGTTAAGTAGCTTTTTAATAATGAAATAATAAGCATGAGGATGATATGTACAGTGAATAGAATGAACGGAAGTAAGATTAAAAATAAGGTGGAAGTTTCAGTTCAGATAGAGCAGCATTCCTCATCAAAGAAACGATGAAGTCCTCGAACACCATCATCGATGCCTCCTACGTAACGACCAAACCTCATCTAGCTGAATCCTCTTAATTTTCTCACGCAGCTTGAAGAATCATCTGACTGCTGCTCCCGTTGCCAGATGTGGGACGATGGGAGAAGTTGTAGAGACGAGTTACCACACGGCCATCCTGCCTTGCCAGGCGTCCTCGCCTGGGGGTGGATCTGAAAAGACAGAAAAGTGAAAGAAAGAAAGGGAATGTCTTGGTGTGAACTCTTCAGATTGTGCACCAAGGTTTCATCTTATCAACAGAGGTTGACGTTATGATGGGGCCTTCATGACGTATCTTTCGTACTTCATAACAATCAGATGGATGAACTTTCGTTGTCTCATAAGGACCGAAGAATTTGGGACGAAGTTTACGTCCAAGTTTCGGTTCAAGTCGAAGGTTCAGTCCAGGTTGTATTGGCATTTGGTCTCCAAGTTTGTAATTGCAGGTAGGTTGACTAAGTTTCTTATACTGTCGTTTTACGTGCTGTAAACGGGGGATATTTCGTTGAGCTTGAATGTGTAATGGCGCTTTTCCATCACCTTGCTGTGTGAGCAATTTCATTTTCTTTGAATTCCGTTTAAAATTTCTTCTATTTTACTTCCAGGCCCGTTTCTTCCGTTTCTTTGGGCGTGAAACGGCTAAAGGGTACAGAACAGTAATTTTTCTTCCAAGTATTTCAGCATTCTTTGTTGCTTTAAAAGCTTCAACTGCATCATTTTCATGTATGTAAGTGATGGTAGCATTTGAATGTACAGGTGATAAATTCAGAGTTATCCGAGATGCTTTTGGAAAACGTTCAGCGATTTGAGAAAAATATATCTTCAAACACATACGAATATACGCTAAGAAGATAAAATAGAATTTCGAGTTAAGATATGATATCAAAATTAATAACTTCAAATACTTGTTAACTTTATATAACAGTTTACAGTTCTAGCAAAATAGAGGCATCACAAGAAATAAGAAATTTATGCATCAAATTCAAAAACGAAAGTGTTAATTCTTCAAAGTAATTTTCTTAATACATCACCATTCTTTAAATATTCAGCAATGAATTTTCAGCAAAATCAAATGTCTTTAGTTTATTCAATTAAACTTTATCAAAACTGTTTAATTAATTGTCATCAACATCAAATTCGAAAACGGAAGCGTTACTTCTTCAAAGTAATAATCATTCAACAACAAAATAAATTATCATCAACATCAAATGCCTTTCGTTTCTTCAAATAAACTTCATAAAAAGGCGTCATCAAATATTCATCATAACTTGAAAGAATATTACTTCCTTATTTGTATTACTTCATCAAATAAAATTAGCTGTACTTACGTGCCGACGAATCACAAGAACTGGAATCTTGAGATATTCCATAAGCTTTGAAAGAATTATTAATTTCACAGTATTCCATCATTTATAGTTCTATAGTGGTGCAGTGGCGTCTAGGGGTTTAGTTCAAAAGGTGTAAGAGTTCGCTGGGCCGAGCCGCCATGTAGGATGAGGTTAGGCTTAATAACGAAGAAAGATAGTGGCGTTAAGTAGCTTTTTAATAACGAAATAATAAGCATGAGGATGATATGTACAGTGAATAGAATGAACGGAAGTAAGATGAAAAATAAGGTGGAAGTTTCAGTTCAGATAGAGCAGCATTCCTCATCAAAGAAACGATGAAGTCCTCGAACACCATCATCGATGCCTCCTACGTAACGACCAAACCTCATCTAGCTGAATCCTCTTAATTTTCTCACGCAGCTTGAAGAATCATCTGACTGCTGCTCCCGTTGCCAGATGTGGGATGATGAGAGAAGTTGTAGAGACGAATTACCACATGTATATTCCGAGATACCTACGAAAACGTGAGTTGTGTTTTCTTGCCGATATCTTCAAAGGAATATGGGGGTTGAAAAGTCCATCTGCCATGATACGTTGGGTCTCCTATGGCAAAAGCTGCAAGATCTTTAATAACAAACTGTCCTGATGAATGTTGGAAGCCTTCAAAGTCGATCACCACAGACATCTTCACTCGTTGACAGCTCACCAGCAAATGACTAGCGAGGTTGATAGACGTAGTATTTATCGTTTGGAAAGAGCCCCGTTCTCAGACGCATGGAGTCAGATGTTTCAGGTTTGAGGTGAACCAGTAAATAACTGTAAGGTTTAGATGTAGCATCCTGATACACTTCTTGAAAAAACTTGTTCTTTCCTGGATATAACTGCCTTCCCAGATGCATAATTTGAGACTTGTCTCTTGTATTTTAAACAGCACTAAATAATTAGCGTTCAAAGACATTTCCCGAATAGCTTTATGAAACAAATTTTGTACAATGAAAATAACACTAAGATTTCGATGATGAAATCCTTTGGTAAATAACTTGGTCAATCTTACATCATTTCCGAGTTCCGACATAAGATCATCAATAATAATCAGAGAATTTGATAAAGTTTGGATGTTTTCAGGCAAACTACCACAGAATTCGATGTGATTGATCTCATTGTAAAGACTTTGATAAGCACCATAGCACCAGATAATTTTAGGAGGAAAAGGGGTGATCATTTGATGGTCCAATAATTTTTTAATAAACATTGTTTTTCCTCTACCACTAGGATCAGCAGCTAACATCGTAAAAGGATGCTTTAATTTTAAGAGTTCCATCTTTACTAAACTTTTATTCGAAAAACAATTCTATTTATAGCTTTTGTTCACTTTTATGAAATAATCGATTGATGATTCACTTGGAATTCAGATTTCACTAATAATTTAGGAAAACTAACTAATAATTTTGAAAAATGTAATTTTTTAAAGAAAAACGTTCGTTCAGTGAAAAATATAATGTTCATAATACACTTCGAAAATTTTTATAAATTTCTGTAATTTCTTTTCTAATTTTTCAAATAATTATACAGAAATAATTTGGCTAAACTATATATTATTAAACTCATCAACGTATACAATCATTATATACAATAACTGCAAAAGAATATGTACATGACAAATAATTACAAAAGTAAGAGAATGAGAAAAATATATTAGTTACAGAGAAATAGAGCAAATTTGATATACATTTTATATACTTATTTTATAATGTCCATGCGCAAGAGTTGAAATTCCATCGTCCAAAATAAATCTTTTAGTGTCAAAAGGACACAATGTAGATTTAGTATAATGTACAGACTGTAATTTATGGCATTTACTGGCTATTCGTTGAGCAGGGGCAAGTCCAAGATTGTTATAAAGAAGACACCGCTTATAGTCTATATGACGAATATGATTTTTTAAAATACCTCTGGCAATTCCTTTAGCTGTCTTCTTTTCAGTGAAACTACTGAGAAGACTGTATATCTTAGGTTTCAGTCCCATAAATTCTTGAGTGATTTCACCGGCTAACTCATCTTTCCTTTTCCACTGCACTTTCTTGTTTATCGAGTTAAAGAGAGGATGGTCTTTCGGATAATCAGATGTATCAAAGAGATGGAGGTCTTTCTTCATATCCGCGTAGATGTCCTTAGTTTCCACCAAATAGCAAAGACTATCTGTGTCGGTGAAAAGAAGTATGGCATTGTCTCCATACTTAGGTTTTACATACTCGTAATGGAACGAGTACATGAGCGTTTTTGATATGTCCAAAATAGAGAATCCCGTGTAAAGAGGGCGGTTCGGCACCAGAGAACTCTTCCTACGTTCTATAATGCCTGATCTTCTGTGATCTGATGGAATGCATGGAAACTTGCTGAAGCCACAAGTTTTTTAGATTTCTTCTCCTCAGTAACTATATCAGTTTGTGTTCTTTTTTGAAGATTTTCCATCGTTTTCCGGAAAACAGCATTGTTTAACAGCTTGAAAAGATCTTTTTCGAAACTTGTTTTGGCCCGTTTCCGTTGCTCAGTATTAAAAGCAATGTAACTTTTTAACCATGGAAATTGTTTGAATTTAAGTATCCGACGAATTTTAGTGACTTGAAGACCCAAGAACACATGTAATTTTAAGTTTCTGTAATGGAGAACATAACGCTGTTTTGGGAAAAGATTCGGAACTAGTTTCATACTATTGCTAAGGGTCAGCTGGAACTTCTTTGCTAAATTTTGAGAATCACTAGAAAGCATTTGCTCAGCGACTTGCATCTGTTCCGGTGCCAGAGGATAATCATTATGGAGGTCATGCAACTCTCTTGGATATTCAAAGTCCACTTCTAAGATGTAGCCCTGATCAGCATCGTCCAAAATATTCATGTAATCAACGGGTTCATCCACCCATTGGAACTCGTGTGTAGGAAGAGATTGACTCATCGCCCATCTAAAATAAAATAAAAAATAACATTTAGAATCAAAACAAAAATAAATTTAATGAAAGCATACGAACAATAATTTTAAAAAAGAGATTACTGAATGATAATAACCCATAAAGGGTCTTAGCATCTAAATAGATGATATAGTTGGAAGGTTGCGCTGAATCATAGTTCCATAGGTATTTGTTATTAGCAACAGCCAGACGATGTGATATCATTGAGATGCCACCACGAATACCCCGCTCAATAAACAAATGCTGGTCCAGGTCCATTAATAGTTCCAAGCTAACTTCACTCATCTTCAAAGCAGCTTGCCTATCCGGGAGCAGTGTAAAAATGTGCTGGATCGAGTTGGTAGAAGTTGAGACTTAGGCGGCGGAAATTTTCAAAGACATCTGCTAAGAGAAGGACGTCACAAACCACATATAAATCGGGGTATGTACCGAGACTGGTAAGACCAAAGGTTTTCCAAATGGTCGTGGCATGCGTATAATCCTGCTCGCTGATGTGTTGTTCTGCAAGATTGGAATAAAATGCAGATGGTGGAGGTAGTTCAGACTCATCAAAACGGGAGATATCATCAATATATTCATAAAGATAGACACTTAAAAAAAGCCATATATATATATATATATAAGCAATCATATAACAAATATTAAACATTCTAATAAATAAGAAAATATATGTTTAAAAAAATTACCTTTTCCAAGCAGAAGATCCGTTTTCTCTCCAAAATGGCCTCGTATGAGAAGGAATTGGTCCTTTTCTAGATTCGCAACGAGCTTCTTTAAGCTAGCGTTGAGAAACTGAAGGCTGTCAATAAATCTGTTGTTTCCCAGAGAAAAACTGATGAATATTTCCGAATTATTTGGTATACAAGTCATGGTCTTCCCTTTGATCTTTCCGAAGCCTTGCATGATCATATGTGCATCGTATCCGCGGAGATTATGAAGGACCACAGGGATATAGTTGCCATGCTTAAAATTCAGATTGCAACTGTTATGAGCAGCTCCTCGATACTGACCTGTAAGATGATTATGATCACGGACCTAAAACAGAAAAAAGAAAGTATGAGAATCATATCGAAGTTTATGTTATAGTTATTGATACCACAAAAAATAATTCAAAAAATTTACCTCATCACCTTTCAGAGATTGTCCACAAATATGATAATGAGTGGCTGTTTCATACATAACTTGGTCTTTTTTGGTGAAGATCATTGGTTCATTTGCCTTCAGTACTTCTGTTAGATTCTCTTCCTCACGAATAAGAGCAGCTAAGCAGATCGACTGCATCTCTTCCTCGGTAGATAACTGGAGCTTTATAAAATTCACCATTCGGTCCAATAATAATATAGCAATATCCAGATGCTATATGGTTGGCAACAGGAGTAGTTGAAGACCTTGATGGATCCGGCAAATCCGGTAAAATGCATTCAAAGTCGGCGTAAAGAACGTAAGGCACTGGCAGCTGAAACTGGGACTTGTCAAATTTCAACCACTTGTCTTTAGGCATTTTAATTTTTTGGTGACCATGTACTTGACAGTCTTTTACATGAGCATCCAGTGTCTCTTTCTTCATGAATCGGCGAAGACGATCGTCACAATAAAATGTTGCATTGCTATGTTTCGTAAGTCTGGCAAGAAGACGAGACATGTTCTTAATGAGACAATAATGTCTCTTCTCCTCATCGGAAATGAGCAGCAGATTGATATGGCGGTCACCTACAAAAGAGAAAATTGTCAATCAATAAAACAATTCAACAACGTAAGAAAAAAATATCTGTTAAAAGTTACAAAATAAGGATAAATTACTGTTTCGACTCTTGGTAATCCGAAGAGGTAAAATCTCGTTGTTTTTCCAGCCGAACACATTGATCGACAGATTGTTCATTTTCTCGAACTTGTCCAGCTGGTGAATGGGGGTGGGAAAAGACAAGCCATCCACGTTTATTTCGTTTTCACAGGGCTTGTAGCGAGATACTCTGTATGCATGTTCTGTTATGATCTTCAACGGGATGAAGAGCCGCCAAGACGCTCCAGACGAGACATTTGTGGTCTTCGTTTTGGATAATGAGGACAGCCATTTTACTGGCTAAGGCTTTAGGTAGAGGTATGCAAGAAGAGGCTGCCAGAGTTTTGTAAACAGCAATCTTGCGCTCGAGATATTGGATGGAGTCTAAAACCCAGCCTGAACCTTTTTTCAGAAATTTGTCCAAGGAATCCAGCACCTGTAAAACATTTCATGAGTGACACTAATTCTTATGTTGTACACTGTATATATAATTCATATGAAATAAATTTCCTTACCTTCTCAATAGCTGTCTGCATGTCAGGGATTTCTCCCGTGAGGGTAGTGCTGCATTTCGACCGAAAATAAAGGATGCATGTCCCCTCCTCGGTTTCGGATACTTTTCGAATAGTTTTCACGCAAACATTCAAGTACCATTTGATACCTTGGTGCTGTGCGGCAGCTCCTTGAATCTTTCCCGCAACTTCAGTTCTTGTTGACTCTAAAAATACTTGCAAGTCATTCTTGGTGTCTTCATTAGGATAAATGGTTTTCTTAGAAAACGTATGGCGGACGCTCTTGTCGTGTCGTTTAGGGGCAGGCATAGTGGCAGGGAGAGCTGCTCGTTTCACTGAGTGAGATGGTCCGGGCTTCGGCGGTTTAGCATGAATTTTCATATGGTTATTCAGCTTATCGGATCGTTGAAAGATCTTTTGACAAACGGAGCAAATGTATTTACCTACTGAATGCTGAGTCTTTACATGGCGAGTTACATTGGTGCGTAGGGTGCATGTTTTCCAACAGTGTGGGTATGTAAGAGCAGGACTTAAAAGAGAAGGGCTAACTCATAGACCTTTTCCCCCTGAAACAGGCAGTGGGGAGTGATGACGTAGCCACGATGACACTGAGCGCGGAGATGCAATTCACAACATAGAAATTAGCGTTTTAAATTTGAAGAACCAGCGTTTAAAATAAGCTGTGTGTGAAAGATAGCTATAATTTGGAAGAGACAATGTTACTGCAGTATGCATTTTACATTGAACATTAAAAAATTTAATAGTACTTACTCAATTTTAAAATAACAGACAAAATGCGCTACTCTTAGCATAAAGTTCCTTTTTTTTAATTTGCAGGGATTTTTTTTTCTTTTACATGCCTGTTTATTTCTATTCATTTATTTATCTGCATGTTAACTAAGAGAACTCTACTACTGCTTCTAAGATAACTATAATAACAGCTATTTAAAATTAACCAAAAACAACCTTAAATTGGCATAGTTTTAAACATGTACGGTTATATATGGCAAAATTTCTGCTAATCTAAGTTTGAGTTTCAGCCTAATTGTAAATTTTACATTGGCATATTTTTCTCCCGATTCAACATAATAACAGATATCTTTTTAAATAATTTTGTAACTTAGGCTTTCATCATATTACATTTAAATAAATACATGTAAGATTGTTATCTTAATTTAGACAAAACAACTTTACTCACAGTACCTAAAACATTATTTAATTTTTCAAAAGTGAGGATTAAGGAGACAAGTCTTCTTATGCCAATTACTTTAATATTTTACTATTATATTTTATCTAGAATGCTAAGCTAGCACAAAATCGAATTAATAATAACACAGGATACAATAAAAATAACTTAATAAAATTAGTTCTTATTTGAAATATGCTTTATGCTATAACTTCTAAAATGTCATCTAAAAATATTTCAAATCAAAACATATTATATATGCTTACTTGTACAGTCGCAATTCAACTACAAGCTGTTGAAATATTATTTATTGGCTGCCACATTCGAAGCAATCCACTTTTTTGCCTTTTGGGTTGCTTTTCTTTGGGAAAAAACATATGCATTTCTATTTAAGAAACGTATTCTAATAAAAGTTCGCACTCTGCAAAATAAACGAATTGCTTCTCTGTTAACTTCAGGATAATGTTTCTCCAGTTTATTAATTAAAGAGCCAATTACATGCTTCCCTTTGTAGTAAGTTGTACCATGAACTGCACAAAATATTTTTTCGAACTCGTAAACTGTATTCATCCATGAATGGGAAGGTGTAGTCAAACCTCCTAAGGACAATAATTTAATCCATTCTGAATTAAATATTGGTTCATCAGCACTATTTTCAGATATTGTTCCCAACGATGGGTCTTTGTCTCGCACACATTAACATATGTTGCAGGCAATATAACCTGCAACATATGTTAATGCTTCTTTTTCGGCGGTCGAAAATTGTCTGGCGGAATTCAATTCTAATTCCCAAGCCATAGGAGAAGGTTCCTCTATGAAATCCAAATCCAAATCATCAATAGTATTTAATGGAAAAGCATCTTCCTCCTCAGTTTTCAAAGCCATTTCAAGTAGTTCTGATGTTAAATATGAATCAATATTTCTGCTTACTTTAGTCGTGCACACTTTTGAAGATAATTTTGGCAGCTTATTAGCGAGTATTAATTGCTTTAAGCGGCGTGTAACTTCACTAGGTGATGGATGGTCATTAAACCTACCAAGCCCTCGAATCTGACTAAAGAGACTTTCAAGTGCATCCTGAGTTAATCTAGATGTTACAATATATTTAGCATCATACGATGATTTCAGATCCTGGTGTAGGACAAAAAGAGAATTTATTGAAATCATTATTCCTTTTTGGAAAGGCAGCATGTTGGATTTTCCCTGAACTCTTAATTCACCAATGACTTTCTTCATTAATTCCAAAACTTGAATTTGTTTTTATGATGTTCATTTAATCCAAATGCTGCTTTAAGTATTTTATCTGAAGGAGGGTATGGCTTGGTACTATTCATAATATCGAAAAAACTGTCGATTAACTCAAAGAAGTCCGATGCTTTTTTATTTCCTGTGAGGTGGAGTATACCTTTCGCGGTAGTTCTTGAAAATAATGTTTTCGCTGGAGCGACTTTTTGTCTCTCGTTTCCCTTGACCATTAAATAATTTGGTTTTAGTTTGTGACACAATTTAATTTCTCCTGAATCTCTATTTAAAACCTCTTTAATAATATCAACATTTAAAACAGTTCCATCTTCAAAAATAAATCCTTTATCTGAAAAGTGGTTTCTCAGTAATTTGAGGCAGTGCGCTAAATCTTCAAAACCCATATTTTTTTCGTTTGCAATACTGGATTTGCAAACTCAGAACTATTAATCGAAATCTGTAACTCTTTCCACAAAGTACTAGATCCTCCTAAGTCAGACACTATTGCTTTCACTTCTACTCCAGATGACTGAATATGTCTTATGAGTGAAAAAAGAAGTTCTTTCTTCATTGGAGTATTAAAATCAAAAAATATTGGTTGTTTCCACTGCGAAATGAGACCTCTGATTAAAACAAACTGCACTTTTTGAAAAGGACCAAGTATTTGGTCCAGTTTAGAGTCATAACAGAGTTTAGAATCTATATGCATTTCGTCGAAACTGAGAACGCATATTTTTTCTACAGAATTCAAATATTCGCATCTTTCCTTCATTACAGCAAGAACATCACTCTGAATTCCTGGGCTACATGAAAATTTAGCGCACCATCTCTTTAATGTGCTAGTGCTAGGTAAAGGAATGCCCATTTTTTCTTTCCAAAAATCGTAGCTTTTAGATGACAGAGCTCTTATGACAATACAGCGTGAAATATCTTC
>KK122192.1:0-32816 GCA_000611955.2 Stegodyphus mimosarum
ACATCGATGACACAATACTTCTTAATCATTACAAAAATGCCTATTTAAGGTGAGGCATATTTTTCGCGATAGAATAGAGGAATTCTTTTTATCTATACCCAATTATCGAGCACATGGCCGTCATTTCCGAAGTTACGGGTTGCGAAGATTAAACACATTGAACACAAAGCACAAGAGGTATTTTCTTCTGAAGTAGATTCGCCATTTCATCCAGAGTTCTTACCCCTCAATTATACAGCTTTCATTAAATTAGAACTTGACTACTCCTCCATCTCAGGTAACCTAAGGCGATGGGTCGATGTTTCCAAAATGGGATGGCGTGAGACGTGTGTGGCCTCACACGCTCGATAGAACGACGTTATGCAGAAAAAGAGAGAAGAGAGAGAGCGCCTGTCCGTCCAGTGTTTTTATACACTGCGGTGCACGTGGTGGCCCACGATTACGATTACAGCGGCGATGACGATACACTGCGGCGCACGTGGTGGCCCACGATTACGATTACAGTGACGATGACGATACACTGCGCGCAGTGAGAATTCCATATTCTCACAATGAGGTGATACTTTTCGGAGTACTACTCGTTGCTTTGTGTAGGTGATGTTTAACTATTTGAAAGACCTTGGGATAAATACATGGAGTTTGTTCAGAATATATCGGCCGAAAAAAAGTTTTCTTCATAGTAGAGTGATTTAAGCACTTTAGTTTCATTCCTTCTTATTTTTAATTTTCTATTGTAAAAAAATTCCTGCAAGAATCATAAGCCCCTTACTGCAATTTTTCTTGCATTGACGAAACTAGTTTTGTACACCTTTTCTCTTCGTTTTCTATAATAATAGATATTCTTTTGTTGGTGGCATTTAGATAAACCCATACTCCATCAAGGTCGCGATGTATTTTCTTTTATTTCCCGCTAAATAGTTTGCAAACAGGGTTCTACAAATTTTCTGGGTTGAGCCACATGCCTTGGAAAAAGCTAGTGAATCTTATGCTTTTTTAGCTTTATATAATTTTAAATCTTTGTTGACTGTTTTATTTATTGTTGCCACAGATATATTTAAAGAATTTGCAATTGATTTCTGCGTCGACGGATTCTTTCTTGTTACTAAAGATTAAACTTTATATTAGAAAGATACTGAACATTAGAAACAGTACGACCTTTCTCAGATATACATTTGGAGCATTCTCCCAATTTAGAAGGCGGTTTCCAATGACTGTTTTTTCATTTTCGATTAAAATTGTACTTATAAATTTCAATACTATGAATGCACAATGTTTTTGAATTATGGAATAGGAAAAGGTCTCTTCGGAAAGCACAGAAACGTATCCTTCTATCCAGAGCTCGTTTACATGCGAAATTTTGAAAGAAGGATAAATTTAAATGTAGCAGTTCCATTCAAGTAATAAGCTATAGCCAGAAATATTTATTACAAAACATTTTCCTTTTTTAAATCTTTATCTGATATCTTCTAAAAATGTGCAAACGCCTCCTGTGCCTTTAAGAGCTGTGCATAAATTTACTACCAACAATCTTCTGCACTTATATTCCAAATTATTCCAAGATTTTTAATGTGTGCCATTCAATGCAATTTTGGTCCTAGAGAATTCCAACGTCTTCGTACGGACATCTCATATCTGCAAAGTTTGTTTTAAATTTGCAAAAATTAATACCAACGTCTCTAATGTTTTGATTGCATTGTTAGAGAAATTTTAATTTGTAAAAGAGATCATCTATGTATAATGCATTGTTCAGTATATTAACAACTTTGTCATGGATCTTTTCATACTCCTGTATAAGTTGTTTTATAGCAGTGCATTAGAAGTGCCACCAGTAGTGTTTCTCGGAATCCGAAAGACTTTTATAACTTGAATTTGCGGAAGACATACTATCAAATCATTAAAAATCTTCAAAACTTGTCTTTCCTTTTTTGCAATTTTTATCTGATTATACACCTCTTGAATATCGGCTCAAAACACAGTTTTATACTCAGTCAAAATCTTATAAAATATATTGGGATTTCAGTTTCAAAAAAATCAAGAAATAAACCGACGTTCAATTTTGTTACAAGTTTATCTTTTGAAGAAGTGCAAACTTACTCCTCACTTCTGTGGTTGATTTATACCTTTAACATAGGACTGTATGGCATGCAATCCGCATTAATTTGAGTTTTTCTCAATTCTTAAACTATTTCTATTCGAAAATGTGTTGTTCGTTAATTATTTATTTGTAGTTTTGAAATAATAAACTGTTTCTCTTTAATTTGCTGCCAAACGTTGTTTGGTTATTCTCAAATTATTTCTTAACGCATACTTATTTCTCTTCTATAAAAGCTTAGCTCTTTATTTGTTACTAATAAACTTCAAGTTGTTAAAAGAAATAATTTTGAAATCAATGTTTTTCAAGAAAATGATTCATGTTTGTTACCAAGAGTGTTATATATTCTAGTTTTCAAAGTGACTGTAAATCACAATTATCATCGTCATTTATTAACAAAAAAAAATACGCTTTATAGCGTTAAACACTTACTAGCCAAGAAGGGCTATTTTTCTCGAAGCGGCATTTTGCGTCAATCACTAAAAGCGTTGAATCATTTTTCAAATTTTTGTCACCAAATCTATCGTCCTGTATTATATTGAAATGAATTAAATAATGAAGAATCTGGATGCATGTGCGTTTCTTACAGTGTGAAAAAATCAACAGTACCTAGAACCATCACTATTTGAATAACGTAGTCTTCTACCCGAATATGAACTCCTGGAATTCAGAATTTTGAATTCCAAATTTGTTTTCTTATCTATTTCATATTTTCTAAAACTTTAACGAATTTTTGATTAAAATACTCAACGATTCTAAAATGAACAGTGCCAACACTGTGCGGGAAAAAAATTATCTCCAGCGCGTGTATATCAGGAAGACTCTTTAGAAATTCTAAAGAAATGCTGCTTTTAAATATTTTTAGTTGAAAAGGACGTTTGCCCAAATGCTCTTGAACCGACCATGTGTGTAAATTTAAAAACAAACACCCCTTTCCCCATGCTATGAAATCTGAAAGCTTTCATTCATTTTTGTGTTTTAATTTGCATTTATCCCATAACTGTGTATCCAGTTATTGTATCAAATGCAAAATAGAGATAATTATTATTTTTTTTCAATTACCCCAGTTTGTATGCTGTGAAAATAATCAGCTTTAGTAAGGTTTTTATATCTGTAAACGGATGTTTAAATGGATAATCTCCAAAATATTTTTTTCCATAAATTTTCGCTGTGTTTGACTGCTAGGATTCTGAAATTTTATACTTGAAATCAAATCCATAGGTTTACAATTTCGATTCTCGAACTAAATCCTCTTCCAGTTAATCATCTTTTGTACCTAGAATGAATTAGAACTCTAATGATTTTTGACATATTTTTGGTTTCTTGCAATAAAGGAGCAAATTTCTAATGTATCTGTCTTTTCAGTTTTAAAAAAATATAAAATACCATTTAAGTTCTAGAATATACCTTAATTTCTCTTTAGAAGCAAAAGGAGTTTATATGAGTAGAACTTTGCCGAAAGTTCCTTAAAGATTTATTTTGGATTAAATATACTGTTGAGCTAAAGGAAGTTAAGAAATACTCAAAGCATATAGTATATTTCTTCTTCCGTATTTGTATCTTCTGTATTTCCTAATCCAGATGTTTATGCGTTTCATTGTCGTAATATTTGCAAAATACAGAAAACTTCGTAAATAACGTGTTAGCAATGGTTCCAATTTTTTAGAGAATTTCTGTCTCATTTAGTGATCGTTTGGCTGCTATACATTTCTAAGCGGCTTTATTTGCCAGTGACGTTTCTGTGCACACCAGTTTACATTTTAGAAATTTTCTTTAATAATGTTACTTCAATACTATTCTTGTACAAAAGATTTTCTGTGGAAATGTAATGTTGATTCATTAGGTAAAAGTTTTTAAATTATAGGGTTGTTACGTCTTATTATTTTCAATCAATTTAAGTTTCGTACGCTTAATTTTAAGTCACCATACAGTGCAAAGTCCTGACGTCCAATATCCGGAATGATCTAAAATCTGAACACCAGAATACCAGCAACTTCTTTTATTAGAAATATTTTTTATGCTTCATGCTTGCTCATTTGATATTACTTCTTAAAAAACATGTGGAGAATCCCGCTCACTTTGGCACTGACGCCAACCTAGTCAGGCATTACTTATTATATTTTGGTTTTATCACCGCATGTCTACTGACACACTGCAACTTGAGAAATGACTCAACAGCATTTTAAAACTTTTTTTTACTTCTTTTGTGTTTAATGCTAATAATTGTTCTTGTTGCCGTGTCCATTATCACATGGAACAATTACTGCCAGAACCTACTCCGAAGAGAGGCTGCACTTCTATTTTCCTCCTCCAATTTGGAAGGACAGCACCCCCGGGGGGGTTTCCCAACCCTCTCCTATCCCGCTAATCCACAAGTGAGAAATTTCGGCTCACCACATATTTAGAGTGCCACCATGCCGCATCGACACTATGCATTTATAAACTTCCATGTTTGCTCCTGGATTCGAGTCCGTATCGGTATCGGGCCGTTCGGTATCGTAATAGGCTCCCCTAAACACTATACCGTCTGGACGACAATGCTAGTAATTGAATACCAGAATTACGCCTGGTGATGATTATGGGCTTCATCTAACTCCACTGCAAAATATTGCATCTGATGACAAGGAGAAATTTAACATAAATTTCTTTTAATATGTAAAACACAGATTTTGAAACTTATACTCATGTGCCAAACGATTACACTTAGTACTGTTTGAACTGAAAACAGCTGATTTGTTATAAAGCATAGAACCGTTAATAGAACTTGCGGCACAAGAATTAAGGAACGCAACATTTTTAGAGTTTAGGGAAGCAATTGGCAGCAGAATTTCGAACCTGAAGAGACTACACTGCTTCGGCCCTTGATAATCTTTTTCGTATATGTAAGAATTTATTCAGGACTCAAATAAGTCTGAAGCGCGTGGAGGAAATAGTTGTAAGTACAATGAATAGCTAAACTACACTCACGTTTGTGAAAATTGCAACACCATGAAGGACTTACGCGAGTGAGCTGAAATTTTCAGGAAATGCAAAGTAGCGCATGATATGCAAATGATTAGAATTGCAAATCCGTAGCGCATGCGTATGCTGAGCAGCGCCCTCTGAACGGCTGATGGATCCGAATAAATAGACGGCTGTAGCGAGGCGTGTATGGTTATCGGTGGTTATCTGCTAGTGGTAAACGTTAACTCAATCTGTACTTATGCCTCGTCGACGAAAGAGAGCGAGATTTGAACAACTTACAGAGTTTGAACGAGGGAGAATCATCAGCCTTCGTGAAGCTGGATTGTCGTATCGGGCAGTAGCCTCTCGTGTGCAGCGTAACAGCAGCACAGTGATGCGCGTTTGGAAGCAGTGGACGGACGAGTGTCGGACAACTCGGAAATCCGGGAGTGGACCCCGAAATGTGACGTCAGCTCGCGATGATAGACACCTGGTCCGCATGGCGCGGACGGACCGTACAGCTTCCTCTAGACAATTGGCAGCACTGTGGTCAATAGCTACAGGTGTTTCATTGTGTGCTTCATCAATTCGTAGACGTCTGCTGCAGTGTGGACTGCGCGCACGGACTCCTTTATACAGGATCCCCCTAACGCACGACCATCGCCGCCTGCGGCTACAATGGGCCAATCAGCATAGAGACTGGCGTGCTGATTGGCAGCATGTCGTGTTTTCTGACGAATCCCGCTTTAATTTGTGGTACCATGATGGCCGCATTCGTGTCAGACGCTATGCCGGTGAACGCCACCTTCCGGAGTGCATTATCGAACGCCACAGTGGACGAACACCCGGAGTTATGGTCTGGGGCGCCATAGCATATCATAGACGATCTCAATTGCTACGAATTGTGGGCAATCTGAACAGCAACCGGTATATCCGTGAAGTTCTACAGCCCGAAGCTGTTCCCTTCCTTCAAAGCTTGCCAGGCGCTGTATTTCAACAGGACAATGCCCGCCCTCATACTGCTCGGATTGTTAAATCCTTCTTTGCAGAGCAGCAGGTACAGCTTCTTCCTTGGCCTGCGTGTTCCCCGGATATGTCGCCAATTGAACATGTGTGGGATGTCATTGGTCGGCGTCTTGCTCGTGATCCTCGTCCTGTTGCGTCTGCAGACGAACTTTGGGTACGCGTACAAACGATATGGAATGCTCTTCCTCAGTCAGACATTCAAACTTTGTTTGACTCCATGCCACATCGTGTAGCAACACTTATTGCGGCGCGTGGTGGCCACACAAAATACTGATTCTGATCTCTTGTTCTTGTTTGTTTGCTTTGAACATTTAATCATTTATTTGTACCACTACCACTCAACTGTGTATTAAATTGCATTCAATTATGACGATTCCTTCTTGGTGTTGCAATTTTCACAAACGTGAGTGTAATATAACTCAGGCTTCGTCTGCGTGCAATAGAAGTATGATAAAATTTACGAAACAACTTATCTTTAGTCGCCAATTTCATGATATATCGCCAACGATGTATAGTAGCCGCTAGTTAATCTTTATGATGGCAGTTGCGAATTTGAAGTATTTCAGTTATTACAAACAAAAAGCGAAATTTTCCAATAAATGGAATTCAGGATTAAATGTCAAGAAGTGGTATAAATTAAGATGATATAACAGAAGTTTTCATTGCAACGAGAATTTCCCACTCACCAGTCAACTAACGACGGCGAAATCTGTGCTATGTTTCTAAATCCAGAAAAGTTTGCTTCCGAAAGTAAAGATAGTGACAGAGAGGTTATTGAAAAGGATAAAACTCGATTGGCAATTTAGTGGGAATTATCGATCCAGTAATTACAGGATTTCAACGTGTAACTGAACAAGAAATTACCTTTCTCTACAGAGTTAAAGAGAAACTATTAGCACAAAAACGAAGCAAAGTAAACAGTTTACAGTGAAAGAAATTTTTACTAAGGAAAACAAAAAAATATCATCCTTTTATATTTTGTAAATTTTTATTCTCTATAGGCTACAAAAGTTTCATTGTTTCATAAATTATAATTTCATAATTTTAAATTTTAAATTTCTACACGTCATCTCATTAGATTTAAACTTATGATCTAATATCGAAAAATATCCCGAATCTGAAATCGTCGAAGTCTTAACGAGTCCGGATGTCGAACTTTGTAGTGTATAACTTTTAAAAACTACGACTGAAACATGCCATTTATATAATTTATTGAATATTATTTTAAGCCCGTATCATTCTTTCAATAATCCTAAACAATCTTTGAAAGGTTTGATTTTGTTTAGGGACTAGAATTATTGAAATAGCGTAATTTCTAAAACTAGATTTTTGTGATGGAATATCTGTATTAGTTGTATTATTTGAATATTTAAATACTAAATTAGAATCTGGTCCATTATAAAATACATAAACACCCCTCTCTTTAGTCAGATAGTTTTCTGTGCTTTGCCAAAATCTGAACTTTTAAACACCTAAGTAAAACGACGTTAATCTTTTATCAGTTATAGAAAATGGAAATCGAACTCTATCCTATATAATTTTTTATATCTTCAATTTAGGTATGAGATTAGAGTATAATAATACATCAGTTCACTCAGTTCCACTACAAAAAAATACATTTTTCTAAAAAATTGTTTCTTTTACCAATTAATTGCTGACACTGAATTTTGACTTATTGTCAGATTTTGCTGATATAATCATCTTGAAAGCTAAAGTTTCACATTTGTCAAGAGTATTTTCTATCTTTTCCATAAAGTAAGATATAATCCTTTTATTATATTCGTTTGCTTAATTTAGTATGGCAAAGGTATCGGGACAATTTGCCGAAGGAAAAGTTGCTTTCGTGCAGGTATTTCTAAGGGAAACAGGAGGCTTGAATACTGCCATTTTCATTGGTTTGTTATTTTATTGATTTATATTGTAAATTGGGCTTCTCGATTTGCTTCCAAAGTGAAATTTAACTATCATAATTTAATTTTTTAATGTATTTCTAAAATTTCGCCACTAATCTGGAGTCCCTTCCAGCCGTTCAAGCTGGTTCAAGTGAAGCTGTACCAAAGAATATGCTGTACCACACTTGCCTCACACTTGTTCCCTCACTGATTGCGTCTCTTTTGTTCTTCGTAAAATTAATATAAAACATAAGCTGCATCTAATAACATCTTGTTTTTGTTTTATGGTTGATACTCACATGAACTGAAATAGTATTTTCTATTTTTGTTAAAACTTAGTTTAGAAAACGATGCAGGGAGCAATTAGAATTCATGAACTATATTTCAAGACTCAGTTACTCATAAGTGGCTGTCGTAAAAATAAGAAAGTATTCTAAATATATTTTTAATTTCTTGCATCACCGGAAGCTGTGATTCTATATGATTCAGCGAGCCTTAGAAAAATTGTGAAATATATTTTAAATTTGTACAATTACGTGTGGTGTCAGAAACGTCATTAAATTATATGTTATCTTTATCTACGTATATAAAATTGCACAACACAGCTAGTATTTATAACTACGCAATATTTTATTCATTTGCTTACCATAAGGAAATCACTATGATTTCCAGTAGCCTACTTAACTACGAATGCCAAAGAAGGTTAAAATTATTTTAGTAGCAGCTTAAAGCTTGAATAGCTAAAGTAAAGAATAATTACTCTTCTAGAATAAAGAAAATCATTTGCCTAGAGCATTAAGATAAAAAGGGAAAAAACGTGATGTTTAAACCTTACAAAAGCGATTTAAAATGATATTTTCAGCTGAATGTTCTCTTTATTTCCATGATTTTAATAAAAGAAAATTTAATATTTTTATTTTGGTTTCTCTGTTTTTTCAGTTCAAGATTAAAAACAGTTTCGTATAGCATGAATCAGATAAATCAAAATTACGCAATGACGCACTTTCGTAAGAAAAACTTAAAAATATGAAGCATACTTAGAAAAAATGTTCAACAATAAGGAACATTATTTTTATTTTTTTCTCATTCTTTACTTTTGGAACTTACTTTTGATTTTATTTCACTTGAAACAATTGCAAAATTCCGACAAAGTAAAATTCCACCATAAGCGTATAAGAGTCTCTCTTGAGATATAACTCGAAATTCTGAGAATCGAAGCATTACTTTAAAAAATTTTAAGCAAACATAAAGAAGGTATCCAGGAGTGAAAAAAATAAACTCAAAGGTTCTGTCAAGATAAAGCAAATAAATTTAAAAAAAGTGACAAAGGAACTGAAAGTCGCAAATAAGAAAATCCACTTAAAATGGCTTCTTTGTCAGAGCTCTTTTTGAAAATAGTGGGCCATTCAATCATTGCAAAAGTCGCTGCAATGTTTTGCAATTTTGAGATGCTATAGTATGCATAAGTTTCATTCAAAAATAATTCCTATAGTACTCTTAAAGAAAAATTATAAAACATGTTTATAATTTCAATCGAAAAATAATAATTTATTTCAATTCATGTCTAAATTCTGATCAGAGATAACAGTTCATTTTTGATTAAGTACGAATCTTCAATATATGAAAAAAAGAAATGTAAAAAAATGTGCATTAATAGCTGTTATTTTTCCGTGAGCGTCAAGAATTGGTAGTATTCTCATTTGTCTCATTATTTCTGTAAAATATTTTTAAATTAAGAAAGTATTTTAAATATTTCACACTGTTTTACTTTAGTATCAAATGAAATAAGGAAATGGATAGCGACATATCTGGTTGTAAGGAATGTTTTCCGCCAAAAAACGTTCTTAATAAAGTTAGAATTAAAAAATAAAAGCAATACCTTTAGTGCGGATACTAAATCACCGTCCCAATGTATGATTTTCTGCCAATGTTTCGATAGTTTTTCAAAGCCTTCGTGTCAGAAACTTGTTGGCTGTGATCAACCTCATTTCGGAAGTCCTGTGCAGAGTGAAAGATAGCACCAGCAAGATGTAGCTGCAGGTAGAAGTTCGAAGGAGTGATATCGGGGCTATACAGTGGGTGATGCAAAAGATCCCTTTCGAGTCCGTACAGGGTTCAGCCGGTGAATGAGATGCATGTAGTCTTGCATTATCTTTATGGAATATTACTTTTTTTGCACCGGAACTCAGTTCGATGTTTTTCATTGAAAGCTGTGTCAGCACGGACTAGCACCTCGCTGCACACCTTACTGTCGAGGATTTTACCTTTTCTCAGATATTCTTTGTGGATAACACTACTGCAGTCCCACCAAATAACAAAGCATGATCTTTTTGTTAGTCAAATTCTGCTTAGCGATGCCGCCTACGGGCTCACCGTTCGCAGATGAATCCTCTTTTTCGGCCAGTCTTATTGAAGTAAATCCACTTTTCATCACAAGGAACGATTCTATCCAGAATTTTGTCCTTGCATTGCATTCGAGCAGGCTAGAACACATCTGTCCTTATCTGCTTGAGTCAGGTCATGCGGCATCAAGCGATGGAGCTTGTACGTCAAGTTTATGCGATACAGTGTGACTAATGGACATGGAATAAACGTCTAATTCCTTAGCAACATCTCGAGTAGTTGCATACTGATCTACTTTCACAAGTGCTCGCAGGTGGGCCTCATCAACATCAGTAGGCTGTCCAGAGCGCTTTGCTCTTGGATGTCATTGTCCTTGTTTTTGAACTTTCGGTACCAAGCGTACACAGTGTCACATGATACAGCATTAGTATCTAAAGCTGCACGCCTGATTTAGTGATATTCTGTAGCTGACCTATTTTGCAACAGAACTGGAAGTAAAAGTTCTAGTTTGATGAACTGGAAGTTCTTCTGATGGTAGCGTGATAGTTCAAACACCTTGTACTTAATGATAACGTTATTGTTTTTACAAATCTCACAAATGCCAAAAATCGTTTGATAATATATGATTAAACGTACTAACGAAAACTGTTTTCTCATATTTGCGGCGACATTAGTATCATATTTGCGGCGACAGAAAACTTTCGTTATAACCCGATACTTTTATTTTATCTCTTAGATGAGTAAAAGGGCCTACGAAGGTATGGAAATTTATATGCAGCGATATTAAATACAGTGAAATGCTTAGATTTGTTTCCTTTACATTTAGGATATGCTTTTATTCAAGTGTTCTCAAAATTTGTGTTCAGTCTTCAGTTCAACCTTAGTAATAAATAAATAAATAAATAAATGGGTTTCAAGAAATATACTTTATTTCCTTGAAAACAGTACCTGTGTTATCTTCTTGCATTACTTTAAATTTTAAATATTTAAACCATGAAGTAAAAAATATTTATTTATACTTTCCTCATTGATATGATGTCAGAAAATATTTATTTGTTCTGTTTCATCAGTCTGTGGCTTTTCAGCGCAGTACAAATTTAGTTCTTGAATTTTGGTGTGAAATCTAATAATATTAATTTTTGTCGTAGAATTTGATATTTTTCGTAAAATAAACTGGTTACATTTACCGAAAATCAAGCAGTTTCTTTAACAAAACAATCAAATGTTTCGTTATATTAATGCAGCTAAATAATGGCTTAAAAACAATATTGTAAAGCTGTAAATCACACGACGAACGGGCATTTTAAAGTGAGATATAATCTGGAGAATTCCTTTATTTTAGAAAATTACTTTTGAAGAAAACAACAAAATTCACTCATTCTTTGATTAAAGTCATAAACCGTAATTGGAATATTCTGACTATCATCATTCACTGAATTAGTTGGTTGTTGATGTTTATTCATTCTTTGTTTTCTATATTTTGCTGACGAATTACTTTGAACCGTTGGGAAAATGCGTACTTCAGATAATTAATCACAAATTGCGTGCAAAATTTAATTAACTGCGCTAATACATCTAATTAGATTGGGTTAATTTCTTTTGTCACTCGTTTTAATTTGCTCCACACATTTTTTCCTTGATTTTCCTCTTTTATTTTGTTGTTTTTCAGTTAACTTCGGAAAACAAATTTAAGAACCGGATATTTTTTAAATGCTTAGGCTCTGCATAGCAGCTTGAAATTTGATTCAAAACTCAATAATTAAGCAATACTAAAACACATATATGAGTAGTTATATTTCAATGTTTAGCTTTTAGTCTCAGAATCTGCTTTGGGAGATTGATCTGGATTTAAGACTGAGTGCAATAGGGGCATAAAACATAATATAACTCATTGCACTTTATTTCCAGACTTTTTAACTTTGACTAGACATTTGCTCTAAATACATCTAAATTGAAAATTATTATTTGAATTTTGGAAAAGAACGTTTAGGAATTTCTAGGATTAAAAACTACACATATAAAAAAATCAGTAATAGCAAGAGTTGAAATATATCGCTTAAATTCTTAAAGTTGCCATTTTCCGAAATGTTACATAAGTATAGCATTATGTAGTAATTTTACTGCAGGTGTTCAAAATAACTTTTATCTTGTATGCAGCACAAACATCAAGTGGAGATTACTCATTCCATAAGAAGACAATAGTGATGCATGAAGTGGGGCAGACTATTAAATTTCCCAGTGTCAACAATATCTTAAAGTCATGTCAATGGTGAACGCTAAGTAGTCTACACATAATATTCTCGGGGAACAACCGTCAATTTCAGAGATGCTTTGTAGAGTTTTGTAAATTAATTAGAACTTAAAAAAACATTTTCTGTGTTCGTTACCATTAAACCATAAGTCTGTGTTTTCATAAATGATTGTAAAACATTGCCTCAGATAATTTGTAAAATTTTACGAATATGACACATTTACCAAACACAAGAGCAGCAATCAAAATAAGAGTTTCCTCTCTGCTGGTCAAAGAAACAAATTTTGAATCACCTCAAGCAAACAGAGGAAAAATTTTATTTCCATTCTAGCACTTTTACATGAATATTGTTGATAGTCTTTTCACTTTTTTGTTATTTTAGAAGCTTTCTAGTTGTAAATTTGGATCCTAACCATAAAAAGAAAGACGTTCTAATCAATTTCAAATAAGGAAACAAGATGAAGCGATAATATCGAATATGGATGAATTGCTCAATTAATAACGATACATATCGGAGAAAAATCAGCAATAACCCCCACATGCATACATAAAATATCAAGGCTTCAAGATTTAATAATGTATGATAACATTACTGCATAACATTTTGCATTTTTGTAAATGCTAATCTTATCTGCTTTCATAAAATCAATTTATTATTGAAAAATTAATAATGCCTATATTTTCAATTCAGATAGAATTGCTGAGTTCTAAAAATTACTCATTATTAAATGAATGTATAAATTAATATGTTACTTACATTTATTAGAGATAATTTATCTATAAAGTCAAATTTAAGCCAATGATATTTATTATCATTAGTTATATACATCATTACTTTAAAAGTGCCAAATTACATAATTTATTTTCTGTAATAAGGCTTAATTATTCTGTTTCTGAACTGCAACATTATTTTAAGATTTCAATCTACCTTCACATTTTGTTAATATTGTAGTTTACAGAAAAAAAAAATATTTACCGCAGCTTGTTTTTAACTATTTTACCTAGCACACATAAATATGCCAATTAAGGTTAGATAACTATTTATTTGAGACTAAACACATTGAATTCTGCTTAATAATGCACAATTATTTTTATTTAGATAAGTTACGAAATGTGATATAGCTCTAAATTTTATCGCTTTTTTAATGTTAAATTGATCATTTATATTCAGATATATGATATCAAATGGAAAACATTATTATTCATAAAATCGGGATGCGCTGTGTATAAAGGTGTTTTATTAATTTTCACTATTAACATTTTATCCACTCTGTGTTTATTATGCTGCCCTCATTCTTGAAAAAATCTTATACACCATGCTTGAAAGATGAATTTACAGGCTTAGAATCCTTCAATACTGATAATAGCATTGCATTTCTTCTCTATTTTTTTTAAAATTAAGATAAATAATTTTACGAAAACATTTGGTCAGTGAGAAGGCTGAGTAAAAATATACCTCAAGTTTCATATGTAGTTTCAGTCGAATTTAAATTCCCATCACTAAATAATTTTTCAATAACAGTTTTGAAAACATAAAATTTTATATTATCATATATTTTTTTAGAATATTTTATGATTTTTTTTTAAATTAGGACACTGGGTTAGATAATTTCCTCAAGGGATATTCCAAAAATTTCCATATTTTTTTGGAAGATTGGCGGAATTTAGAGAGGGAAAGTCTCTCTCGTTAGAGATAAATGATTCTGTTTTGGACTAAATTGAATTCATAAGTATATTTGTAAGTTGCCCCTTGGAAATATTAATTACATATACTTCCATGAACGGTCCTTGCCTAAAGGTACCGAACTTCTTTTTTGTCTTATTAAAGTATATTTTGCTAAATGAAGTATCTCGTACGCGTAGGGCGAAACTGGTGGATGATAGAAAGTTAGTATATTGACGGAAACGTTTGGCAAGTGAGATGATCAAAGCTAAAAACTTATAGATAAGATTGTTGTGAATGCATCTGGAACTCGTCTTTTCCTCCTAGAAATCTGAAGAATCTGAAACCGGTTTCGCTGTAGGACTGGGATAGAATGTCATAGAGATTCTTAGGTTGCCTTTTTTCTAGTTTGAAATCATTATCATCGCTAGCGATAGTTAGATAAAGTAAAAATTATCTCGATATCAAGATATATTTTAAACAACAAAATAATTAGTGTACCAAGTTGACATGTCCTGGAATATAAAATTCATAACATTGGTAATATAAAACTTAAATGATTTCATAACACAACCCAGAAATATTATTCACCATATTACTTATTATTACTTTGCTATAATCAAATCCATTCCCGTTCATCAGATTGGTTAAGCGTAAAACGTAATCCATCACTGCAGCTACCAGCCATCTAGTAATTTTAAACAAGAATGACAAGCTAGAAATCAATCCAAATGTCGTTCCACATTCACCATAGTGACGTTTACTTGAGTGCAGCAGATTTAGTGCAATAGCATAGACTGTGCGAATCTTTGTTGTTAATTAAATTGCTTACTTAAATCATCATAAAAGTTTCGTAAGTCAGCAACAAAGTAAATGGCATGATTAAATGGGATTTGTTGTAATATATTTTAGTATTTTCGCTTTTTGTGTTCGCATTACCCATTTTCCATCTTCTTACGATATCATTTACAATTGATTACAATGGATTTTAATACACATTTTATCTTCAAAATCATACCAGAAATATTACTCAAATGACATTCTATTCTAGACCATACCAGAATGCTGAAATCTATGCTTGATATACAGTGTAGTTTCAGGTAACTTGGTCACTTTAATACTCATATTTTCTTCCCTACTTTCAGAACGCATTACCGCATATCATTCGCTTGTAGCATTATCCGAACGTTTGTTATAATGTAATATATCTCAATAAAATACATCGATGTTCAAATTTGAAACACCGTAATTCCTCAAGCTAATAACAGTAATTTATTACTAAATGATGTTTTCAAATTTCAACTTAACAAAACGCATTAATATAGCCATCTGTCTGCTTTATTACTTATTTTGATTTTTCAAATTTACGAGTTTATATAAAAAATTAAGGATAATTACAAACTTTAAACAATGAATGCTTTTCCTTTAGATACAGTATTACTAACAAATTATTAAAAAACGCTATTGCAAACTTCATCCTGAAAAGCGTATATCAAGAGTCTTTCAAAATGATTGCTGAACTAAATATGTCTTAATTGAATGTTGTAGAAACATGGCTTCAATAAAAATGAACGGAGTAAATTAACTTTTCGATTATGATAATTTTTTTGACATCTTTAAATAAAAATAGCCTATATATTGCAGTCCAAGAAAGGAATAAAACATAAGAATTCCCTGTCCTACTAAACGTTTCAGCAACAAAACTGTCTAATGCAAAATCAGAAGTGAAATGAAACTAGTTAAAAACCATGGGAGTTACACCTCTTAAAAAAATACTGTACATTTAAGTAAAACAGAAAATCATTACATGCAAGATATCAAAATTTTCCTATCTATAAATGATAAACTAAACTTAATGCATTAACTTAATTTCGACCATAAAAACATCTTTTGGAAGTGCGCCTTATAAAATTCAATATCCATAATAAGTATTTAGAATTATTTATATATAGGCTGATTAAAATTTTAATTAGAAAGAGCAATTATGTGAATGATGTAAGGATCCACTTTGCTTTCTTTGACTTCTACAAAGAACAGCTTGTTTCTTGGTATTTCTTTCTTACGCAGCTTAAAACGTTCTTTAAAAATGAAAGAGAAAATTTGCACCAAAAGTGCATCGCAAAATCTTTTAACTTGTGTTCGAT
Organism: Stegodyphus mimosarum; assembly: GCA_000611955.2. Taxonomy (NCBI): domain Eukaryota; kingdom Metazoa; phylum Arthropoda; class Arachnida; order Araneae; family Eresidae; genus Stegodyphus; species Stegodyphus mimosarum. Next base: position 16,355 of record KK122192.1, read on the forward strand.
GGCAGGTTTATCAAAGGATGTTTTATTTAATATCAGGATAATGGTTCAGTACTTTTGTTCGAAAAATTGGCATTTATACTAATTCAGTTTCATGTATGATCACGTGTCTTTTTCAGTTTATGCTTTTAACAAGTATCATATTTTTTATTCGGTCAAAGTTAGACTAGCAGGATGCTTACCTCAGTTGTATACAAAAGAGGTATGCACTGTAAGAAATTTATTTGAAATTTATTTAAAGATAATTGAAATGTTTATATTATTACCAGTATTTATAAGTAATTTATAAACTGCAAAAATATATTCCTAACATAAAGTCTTTATCCAAATAAAATGTGTCAGCTATCCAAAGCAATGGGAGGTTATCTCGGATAGACTGGAACACTAATAAACAAAATCTCCTAATCCGATCTAATAAAAATTGTGAATATGAACATCATGCCATCTTACATGCCTCGATTTTATCTTGGAGAAATATTTATTACTTAAAATTTTAATGTTGTACTTAAATGCTGATAGTGAAGCATTTTTATACTAAGTATGTTATGTCAAGGTAGTATGAGTTAATTTCATTAAACTTCGTTTACATTTTTTTAAATGCATTATTATGTATTACAGTATTTTACTAGGCATAAAATACTATTGCAAAATTTATATAACACGTATAGAGAGTTAATTTAAAACATTCACATCAGAATTTGCTTGGTAAAAATGTCTGTGTTTGTACTTCATTTCTCATTACAGATATACAAGTGCTCATTTAGCTGTGTATATCATTATTTGAAAAACATGAACAATCTCCGTTTTATATTAAAATAAAAAAACGAGATGTTATCCTCTCTGAAATGTCTTTTTACTTGCATAAATCATAAAATAAATTACGTCTTTGTTTTCTTATACCTTCAGCTTATTTTTGAAGCGTACTTTACAAAGTTGACAATTATTTCTTTGTCACGATATTCTCGTTTATTAATTCAACACAATGTAGGTACCCAGTTGCTTTAAGAAAGAGGAATTTATTAGTATTATTAAATGTACTGAGTGTTTCTCATCTCAACAGAAACGGTTATATAGAATTGCATTACTCTTGCGATACTGAAAAACTTTAGAAAAATGCAGTTTTGCTCTGATTTTAATTAAAATATGTAAAAGAATGATGTTAGATATGACAGTAAAGTGCCTTATTAGCAGGGTTCGTAAAATTTTTATCCGTGTTATAGCACAACGCTCTTAGCTGCAGCACAGTTTATTCTAATTTAACTACAGGCGTCTCTGAATATATATAATCAAAATTCTTATCTTCAGCGCAGTTTAATTGGAATATACTACATATACGTATTTGATTACGTTCCAATAAACTATATATGCGTACGGGTACGTTATTAATCTGATGCATTTCAGAAAACTTGCGCATCCCTTAAGAATAAAAGCACGTCTTTTCATATTTAGTTGTATTTACTCAATATTAATAATTCTATTTTCAGAAGGTTCAACTTTGGAAAAAGAAAATAGAAAAAAAAACATTATCCAAATTCTAAGTAGCATTATCAAGGTGAATAATTTTGTAGAGGAATTATGACATACATAAGGGAATAAGATTCTCAATTATAAACCATAAACATAGATAGTATAATTGAAGAGTGTAACTCATAGAATGAGCCTCTGATCGCTGACCAAAGGCAAATCGTCTCTCTCCCTCTTTTTCTAACTCTCTCCTCTTCTAAATCTTGAGCTCATTTTTGTCGTCCAAACTCATCAACAAACCAGACGCTCTCATTTTTTGCAACATTCAAGGCAATCTCACATTTTGAATTGTAAACTTCCCTAAATTATACCAAATCATTTAAAAAAATCGAACTCTTCCACAACCAATCATATAACGTAAGTCTCTCCACTTTAACCAACAAGAACAGAACAATAAATTGTTAAGAACTCTCGCAAAAAGGAAATCTAACACTATGGAAAATATATCCACGTATATTGTTCTGCTCCAAAACTAAGAATCTTATTGAATTACGAAACTGATTTTTTTATTTCAGAAATATGACACTAATTATATTCAAAACTAAGAATTGCGGACCTCGCAGTGCATTTGCCTTAACTCGCAGTGTACCTGAAATTTTACATTTCTTTAGACAAAAGGAATATAAAGGCGAAACATCCATTTTGATTGAACGAGAAAAAAGAGGACTAGTTGTTTCGTTACGCTGTTTTAGCCAACACCGACTTTGGTTCGAATGTTCCAGACAAAAGAAATTTATTCCACAGCTTCCCGCAAGAAGCTACAGTGACACACCCTATTTTCAGTTTCTTTCATTCCCATCCTAATTTCTTGAGCTCCAAGAATATTACAGAAAATTTGGAATTAAAGAATTTAAGAGTTCAATGAGTCTATACTTAATTATAATATTATGCATTATGCACAATATAATTTATTTTATAAACACTATGGGATTAATTAAGGTGCGTCACATATTACAGTTAACATAACAATTAAATTACAAACTTTATTGTGTTAGATTTATTTCCTTTTCTACGTTTTCTAAATCTTTCTTTCGATGTCGGAAACAATGTTTTCTTATGAAATAATCTTTAGAATTTATGTTTGAGTATTGAAAGATGCGCAGAAATAAATCAAGGACTCGAGACATGTAATATTCTGCTTTTCTTTTCCATCTTTGAATGTACAGTTTCAAATTGCTTTTCCAATATTTATTTTATATTCTACATCAATCATCATTGTGCATTTCTTGAAAGGACAATACAAAGACAATGCTTAATGCGCATTCCATGATGAATTTATCCTCATTTAAAATTTATTTGTTTAAACGTTACGAAATGTTTCATTCTGTTTCTCAAAATGGATGAATAAATAAGCATTTTCCCTTTGTTCCTTATATTAAACAAATTTCTGTGATCTCACTGTAAATTTAAATCGCTGCAACTGGCTGTTCGCTGTAGCCTGCACAGTTTACTTACTATAATTCAAATGATCTGCATAAGATTTCAGAAATAATGAACATTGCCAAAGGTTCATTTGTTTAAGTTAGCATCCCTTTTAGGGTATTCCAATTAAAACATTAATGAGTCATTTAAAAGAATTCAGTTTCTAACATCTTTAAATGTAAACAGAAAATCCTTATACGTATCTTTATATAATAAAGACTATTAAACGATAAAATTTCATAAAAGAACATTAAAGCAATATTTATAAAAATATAGCGTTAAAAACTACGACATTTTAGGGAAGAAATATAAATGATGTATATCCATATAATTACTGCGATACGAAACATACATAAAAAGACATAAATACTGAACATACTGCTTTATTTTGAATATAAGTCTAATTATATATTTCATGAAGTTTTAGCATACACAAAAATAGGATATGATGACAGAAGCATGATTTTTTAGAACAAAAATACGTTACTAGCGTGCTTTTTCCATTCTTAAAAGCTTTTAACTGTAGAAAAATGTCGATATTTTTAACGGAAATATTCTTCCTTTTTTCTTTTCCCTCTCTCTTCAAAAAAATATAAAAAAAATTATTTTGCCATTCACTCATTGCGAAAAGTAATATTTTCACTGTAACGTACCGATAATGAATTAAAATGTGGGTGAAAATTTCTTATGTGTTTTTTTTAAGAGAGTACCCATTCTTTTTTATTTTTACTTATCCAAGAATAAAAGTAAAAAAAAAACTTACCCAATAATTCTTAAAAGTGTTACGAGGGAAAATCTTGTGACAAATATGAAGCATATGTTTAAAAAAAGAGCATGTAATCACGAGTCAAGCTTTTCATTCTACAGAGCGAATCAAATAAATTGCGGCGACAGCTTTCACCGCGTGAAAACTGTTACAGAATATACCAGAGTTAAATCGTTCTACGGGCCTTTTACGTAGAGAATTTCAATTCATAATTGTTACCTTGGTTTGCCCAAGGTACTTCAGAAGCAAAGTCGGTACTTATATAAACTGAAGCCAAAAATGTAATGATTTGTGGAACTCACACCAATTTCATCTGAAAATTAAATTTGCAGAAAGCTAAGTATCAGGGTTTAAATCAAATTTCACTTTTCACCTCGCTTTAATATGTGTGTACAAACAGAAATTCTGGATGTATGCCTCTACATTAGGATTTTCGTATTTAATGTAAAACGCATTTTTCAAATATCGGCTTTAATAAATTGAGTACATATAGACAGCTATCTCTCGTACAATCCCCACTCTTTTAAATTGGCATGTCAAATTATTTTTGAGTTAAGAGTGCTTTTATTTTACTTTGTCTAATTTGATTCCGGAAAGTAGTGGATGATTTAACTTAATCCAGTCAAAACTCTACGTCTTCTTACGCTCAAACCATGAATCTTAAATCAGACACTAAAGAGATATTTTTTGTGCTCTTATTTTGAAGCACTCTGTATAAGCAGTCTATTTATTTGTAAGTTTGAATTTCAATTGCATATCTGAAAATATCTTACGAAATTCTCGTGTAAAAATAAAATAAAATTTAAAGCAGAATTCAGACCTGCGTTATTTCCAACCTAACTTGCGTAAAGAGCTGAAACTTCCCTCAGAGGTAAATGGCAGAGGAAAATTATCAATTCCAGAAATAAAAATGTGATAATATTTTAGATTGGTATGAAAACATCTTCTGAACGAAATTTACCTGGAACGTCTTAATTGCATAGCATAATTATATACCACTTGTAAAAATGGTTATGGCAAGTAATATCTTTGGGAGTAGTTCCTATGCTAGTGTTACATAAGGAGACAATCTCACAAGCAATGTTTCACATTTAAGAATGTAGATATTACAAAGTGTACGTAGACATTATAAGATTTACAAGAGACACCACGCGGTATGTATCGCGGTTACCTACCATTTTGGGGTAATTTGGTACGAAAGTGGGTAACACGCGAGTGCTTGCGTTGCTGTTTGCTCCTTTGCAGAAATAGGGTAAATACACCTTTTATGATTCAACCTGGTAATCTTCAAGATAAAGACACACCAGTGTGTAAAAAAATCCTTTGTCAGCAGATGCCCATTCGGTAAATTACATACAATAAAGGTTTAATAAAAACTGCAACAGAAATTTAGAATTTGGCTGCTAAATATACAATACTGTATCAGACATTCTCTAAACTGCGTTTCAAACGTCTAGTTGATCTTTGTACTTCTAGTTCTGCAAGCCATTAAAGTAATTAATTCAGATTAAGTTGCTTACATTACGTTTTCATGATGAAATACATTTTAGCAACAATGAATTTTAATTTAGCCAGTCATATTATGTTAGGTGCTTTGGGGCGGCCTAATAATAATGTTTGTTGTTAGTAAGCGAAGCGAAAGAAAACTGCAAAGATCGTCTATGACTTCGGGGTGTACGATACGTGAAAACATGATTAATATATGTGAGCAGGTGATCAGGCATGTTTGCTGATATTTTTAAGAAAACGTCATTTCATTTGCCTTTATTATTGAATTTTCTATGAAATAAATGGGAAATAATTTGAATCCTGATATACTTTCTCCATAAGACTGTGTGCAAGGAATATTCCTCTAATAAATTATGCTACAAAATGGGAGGGTGCATAAAAAGCACAGTGCAGTGATATATAACATCAATATATAATTGGTTTAACTTTCTTTTTCTCATAAACTTAATTTTTAATTAAAGACGTCAATTCATGTATATTAAAAAGCAAAACTTTCAGTTCGCTTCAATACAAAATTGTGGCAATTTTTTGACAAGAAAAGAAAAATTTTGCAAATCTGTGAATTTAAAATATATTTAATAAATTCTCTTAAATAGAAAAAAAAATATTTTTATTAAAATTTTGTCTAATGAGTCACCCATAACAGTAAAAAATATACTTCTTTAATTAGACATGATCATAAAATATAAATATGTGTGTGTGTGTCTATATATATATAAAATGACTTGGAGAATGTTGCAACGGGTTGGTGATGGTTCTCTTCTTTGTAATAGCTTGGAGAGGGTTTACTGCGTAGTTAGAAAGATGACACTCGAAGACAAACATAGCCGTAAATTCCACACATGATTTTATTCCTTGATAATGCACATCATCACTGTGGGTGCTCTATGCACCCCACAATTTTGTAATAAAAGCAAATTTCAGAGAAGTATTGATGTAGGAACAGATCCATATTCGTAGATCCTTATTGAAGAAGAAGAATACTGAAATGCCAACCCACAATGAATTTGGCAGTCGAGGCAATTATAATTCTATTTTTATTTAAACTGACATTTGTGGCACAATTCATTTAGCACTCTAACCGTACCTATTCAAGAACATATAAATTTTTATACTGTTGCGATAGGAAGCGAACACAGCAAAATTAAGTCCAAGTGGCATAGAGGTAGAAGATAAATTGCGTAGTTATCCAGTATGGAAGTTTACAAAGAGGAAGAATTTGATTTGAATTAGAAAGGTTTCAGCTCTCAGAGTTTACGTTCGCAATTACTACGTTATCAGCGTTACGCAAGCTTCGTGGTATAGATTAATCAAGAAATTACGCAGTTTAGAAATGTTATTATTATTTTTAGAATGAAGACTATGAGTTAAAGGGCTATTATTAATTTATTGCTTGAAAGATAGATGTTTTATATTATATATATATATATATTGTTTTTGAAATATGAGAGATGCATACACACGAAGTCAAGAAAAATTCCCTTTAAAACAATTTTTACAACCTGGTTTGGGAAAAAGAGCCCTTTATTTTGTCTGCACCTACAGACGCCACACAAAAAAAATCGTCTAAATGGATTCTGGAATGGGAAATAAAATGAACGGTTCGCTTACTTCGTAAAACAAAGTGAAAATAAAATAAAGTTTTACTAATAATAAAGAATAAAATACGCATTGTAGTTATGAGTATTTAGCTGTTAAATATTCATAACTATTTATCATAGTTAATATTTTAGATTAATCATAGATATGATTAATATCATTTAACTATGATATTAATCATAGTTAAATTTTTAGATTTTTCATTTTCACAAAATCTAGGGCAGAAGATAGAAACATAAGGAAATAAAAACTTACAGTTATTCAGCTTAAATGATGACAGATGTAAAAATAATATTCCAAGATAAAAATACAGTTTCTGCCTCTGAATTTAAAAGCATTTAACTCACACCCCAAGTGAATGTCAGTTTGCCTCGAATTTCCTCGAGTAAAGATTACAGGGTAAAATATAGACATTGCTTCAAATGCATTGATGTTAACTGAATTAATCCATTTCGTAATTTCTAGTAACTTATAAATTTCTCCACGTGCAGACAAAATTTAAGCGAAAATCCTGTCTTATAGATAGTTTTATCACCGAGCAACGAATGTCGGAAATTCATACTCTCCGATTTTCTCATAGATAGTTTCTACTATATGTGTGCAATTAAATGAATAATATCAACTTAATTGAAAAATAGCTGTTACTTCATAAACACAGAACATATGAATGTTTAGATAAGTTTGTGCTTTACAACCATTTCGTATTATCTTTTTCACAATATCCTTAAATCGCAATTTATTTCAAATACTGGAAAGATTGTGCTTTTAACTATGTTTCTTCCCTTTCTCGCACAGCCTGAAATTCAGTGTAAAAATTTAAAATATTGTTTCTAGAAGGACAGAAAAAAGGAATTTTACAAAAAGAAAAAAAATTGTGAACTTCTGTTAGGCAAATTCTAGTTAAGAGAAATTTAAGAAACAACATTTTGATCAAAAGCTTAGGAAATAATAAAAACGAGAAACAAAACCAAAAAAATAGAGGAATTAAGAAAATGCAGAATATAAAATCTAAAATAAAACATGTCTCCTTTTGTGTTATCATTCACATTACGCCACACTGAATTTTTCTGATATTTCCAAAATCGAAAGTGACGTTATGCGTATTTCCTCCCCCCCCCAAATATGTTTGTAACATAATTCTCTGAGAAGCTCACACTGCAAGCTGTAATACACTAGACTCCAGTGAGATATATTTTTGTTTTTAAATTTGTGAATTGTTTCGTCTTCTATTTTGGACCAAACATTTTTCATTTCAAAAGTGAGTGCCTGTCATTTTCTATCACATGTTGTCAGTATTTGCAACTAATGCAATATTTCACATATCTCTCTCTTTATTTCATTTCTTTTCTAGCGAGATCTTACACTGTTCTGAGATCTGGAGAACTTCTGATCCACGAAACACAGGAAAAAGATTCCACTTGGAGCTACCGCTGTCAAACTCGACACAGATTAACAGGCGAAATGGTTACAAGTGATACTTTCGGAAAAATCACCGTCACAGGTACGCAAACTTTTATTCACATTGACGTCTGTTAACATTGTTTATCTCGTGAAGCTGTTAGTTTATTGATCACACAAAAGTCACTTATAAGTTCTTGTAAAATAGAATTTTCAAAATAACGACTTAAAGGTATTGATTAATTTCAGCAACTGAGTTTAGTGTTAGTAATTTAAGTCTTTATTTTCTAGATAATAATTGGACAGTTTGTTACATTTGTTCTATTGACAACTAGAAAAAACCAGTTATGATCAACAGAATGAAATCCAAGAATACACTATTTTCAAGCGTTTTTATTTAACTTGTAAAATGGAAAAGGCAACTGAGGTTTCTAGCGCAAAATTGTTCAAAATTTTAAAACTGCTATATAAATTATATTCCGAGAGAATATCTGCAAATATCATTTGTAAAACAATTTTAAAAACTGAAAGATACTGAAAGTCTTCTTAACATTCAGAAAGTGTTAAAATTAATTTAAACCAAAGATTCGGTAATTTATGAAAAAGTGTGCGATGGTTAATTCATAACTAATATTTGATAATAACTCTCAGTCAGTTGCTTAAATCTTGGGATTTTAAATTTTAGAACGTTGGTAATTCACAAAAATAAACTTTTCGGCTGTTTGTAAGGTTAACGCTTTGGAAGTAAGCTATTAATTCTGATAAATCTACAGCAAGGAAATTCTACCAAAATGCTTCATTGTCATGAATTCTAAACATACCTAGCAGGTATTCAAATTTTCGCGATTTACAGAACACAAATTTACAGAAAATTTCATTAATTACCTTCCAGATAATCTAAAACAAATATTTACGGCTACTGGTCAGTTGCGTATAGTAATATTAAATCTGAAAGAAAATTATTTAACTAATTTTAAAAAAATGGACCGCACTTGTGTTAAAGAATTTTTATTAAGTTTCAAAATGCAGATTAGATTTCGAATTAACAGCCATATTTATTTGTGATTTAAATGAAATACTAATAAAAATAACTATAAATTACAGAGTGAACACTGTTTTAAATTGCAGTCTGTCGTTTTACAGAATGCGCCTAGCATAAGCTCAGCTTACTAGGATTATTATTGATTGAATAATTTTTATTTCCTTTTTATTTAATCTTGCAGTCAATGTAAAATAAAATAATAATCTTTAATATAGTAACATAATTGATATTATAATAAGAATTATATAAGACAAACATTTCGATTTATTTTGCAGCAGAAGTTTAGCCAAAAGCATGTAACCTGTTTCCTCTTGTTACCTTATTTTTTCATTAAGCTCTTGAATTAGCACCTTTTAACCATATTAGAAACTTATATTTCACAAAATAAGCAAATAGGATTGCTTAATTTAGAAATATAATTTACATTTTCTGATTCAGTACTTTAAAATGCATTACACATATAATTTTTAGATAATTTCCAGACTTAGTTATAATTAGCACATTTTATATTAGAAATAAGATTATCAAGTTTGACAAAAAGTTTCTGGAAGACTATTGACAACATTATTGGTGATGATGAAAGAAATATTAGTCACAGACGAGTTTCATGACAAATTATGTGCTTCTGTCAAAGGAAATATCAAGGGAAGAACTCGATAGTCATTCCATGAGAAATACAAAGCACTGACCCTAAGGGAATGCTCCGAGATGATTGAAGCCAGAAACATGTTCCGATTGAAATCGGTGTTACCGAAGATGGTGTAACTTCTAACTATTGCTTTTTTTCTAAAGTGTCTGTAGTTAGTTATTACTGCGAGATAGAACAGTTTAGGAGAGTAATGGTTAAGCCCTTTTTACTTCCGTGCGAAATGAAAAATCCAAATATGATATGAAAATAAAGATGTTTTGATAATTTAAGACTGGTTAGCATGATCAGATAACAATATTTTCAATGTATTTATTGCAAATAAGAAATTCTTAAACATATATTAACAGGATTCTGATTTGAAATTAATTTACAAGAAAGGGAGACGAGCAAAAACTTGTTATTTATTTCATGTAACATTTCTCCCTGTCAGACTTGTATATTAAATGTAAGATCTTCTCAGTTGACTATAAAATTGATTATTTTACATCAATGTTTGAAAATTGCCATAAAATATCAATTTTAAACCAGTAATACGTTTTGAACACTATTCTAAATAATCTAAGGAATTATATTTAATATAAGAAATTATATTTTATCATTGGCCAGTTATGACAGTTTGGGACACAAGCAAAGCATTTTCAGAGACTTTCGGATTTCCAAAAACCAAAGAAGTGATTCCTGGAACTTATAAGATAGCTGGCTGCCCTTTAAATGTGGCCTAATCGCTGATCTTGTAAAATTTGCAGACAATCAGGCATTGATTGTTGTCTGGATTATTTGACATATATCAGATAAATCTATATCAGATTACGTTCCTTAGAGAGGCGTTATGTGAATATGCTTTAAATACTTATTTAAACAAATATTTTTAAATGTAACTATATAAGTAGTTTCTTTAAAATATATAGCTTAAATACCTGGTTTGTTCAAATGAAAAACATGATAACGTCATTTATCACTCCCCTGATGAGAATATTCATTCATCCGCATGAGGATATATTCAGTTAATCATTCTCAGTTGTAGCTTTGTTGAATGTTACGTGAGAGAATAAAATTGAGAGATCACGCAATGAGGAACAACGATGCATTAGTGTGGAGTGCAGCACGGGTTCGCTTCCAGGTGTGAATGAGCTACCTGAGAATAGCGTTTCGACAGCGAAATTCGAGCAAATCGTGTAGTCGCACAATTTGCTTTTAAGCTTGAAATCATAATTTGGAAAAGAGGGCTGAAGTAATCTACTATTATAATATAGTCTCCAATATAAAGCCCATTCGAAATTCGTAGACAACTTTGGCACTACGATCGATCGGTTAAAAAATTTCGTACTTGAAGCACCATTTCTCTGCAACACATTTATCACATCACTTTTCATCTGCTTAGGAGCAAACTGTTATTCTTATTTGTTTAAAATTACAAACCCATAATATCCCTAATGGCGAGTTCTATATTTGAATATACGTGGTATTCCATATCCTCGTAACGAACATTTTTAATATCGACATCACTTTTCATCTGATCAAATCAAACAAAAATATTATTTTTATTTTATTTAAAAGCATTTCGTCAACAAAACATAGAAGCGTTGTATTATTTGTGATGGCAGTATTTAAAAATACCTTCAAACTTGTTTGAAAATCGTTTGATACTTGATTCAGTATTTCAATTCGGACAACTCGTTCTTGTTGTAAGATAGAGATTTTTTTTAAAATTTATTTTAACCCGCGAGCGCACTAAGTCCAGTGGACCCGCGCGATAAAACAAACCTTTCTCAAAGCACGTCTATTTCACGTAAATTGTTGAGGTCTATTGTAGCTGTGTCTTAAGTCGACCTCTTTATGTTTCCGAAGTTTTTCCGCTGGAGATTTGATTCGGAGTCTTGATTTTGATCGCATCGGATCTTTTAGACCCAGCGCGCCTATTAGTGCTACTTTGACATAGTTGATTTGTGATAGTATAGAAAGCGACAAAAATATCGAGTAATTTACCTTACAAGGAAGAAATTTTGCAAACGTTATTCAATGTATCAACTGGCGAAGAATGTATTGAAGAAAATGAGGATGGAAGTGATCATGAATTTTTAGTTCACATGATACTGACATGTAACATTATTTCATTCATCACGTTAGACATTCATCACTGTATTTCAGACAGTGATATAGATCCTAAAAACGATAGTGCGGATGACATAAATTGTTTTATTCGAAAAAAATTATTGGAAATGAAAAAAAGAAGAAAAAAGATGCAGTGTATGCCCAACGGAAAAGCGCAGGAAAACGAAAACACTGTTCGACGAATGTGAAAAATATTTGTATTTGGAACACACGAAAACACTTTTTCAATGTGCTGCTAACATTTGTTGTTGCATTTGTTCTCTGTGTCTATAATGCTAAAAAGAAAATAAGAATCGGTACAGAGCAAAGGAATACTATTTTTTTCCTATACTAATTTATAATACGATTTTCTATTCCTTTAAGAAATTTTATCTCATGAAAGTGTTTGGAGAAATTGAAAATTTTATTATGCATAGTTTTAAAATTTGGTCATAAAACGTATTATTGGCATAGATGTAACACTTTTTTCTGAAGATTTACAATATTTTCTTCAAAAAATGCGAATCGGGTAGCTCATATATTAACTCACATGAGCGCGTGGGTTAAGTAATTCCTTAATCCTTTCTATAGAATAAGAATGTTTTCAGTTACAATAACTTCAAATTTTTGGAAAGAAATTGTTAATTTTGTACATATCAGCGGTTATTATGAACATTTAAACTGATTTAAAATTATTCATTGGGGTTCCTATTATATCTTTCATATTTACGTAGATGTAGCATAGCTGAAGTTTCGAAAAGGACCTAAATTAATATAAATGCAAATTATCATTATTAAATTAAAACTTCGAATTATATTGCAAAATTTCCATGTGTTGAGCTTTAGATAGAAGAATAGAAATGATTAATTCAACCAGCATCATATATTTATCGACAAAATTTCACTAATCTGAATATTAAAGCTGTAAAGTGTTTAGCCGAGTTGAATTTCAGCATATTTCTATAATTCGTATATAGTAGGAATTATAGAAATGCCTTTGTTAAATACCGACTGGTCATCATTATATTTATGCTAATCACATGATTCTAAATTTTGAATTATTTAAAAACTGAACCAAACTCACAAGATTAATACATTCGAATACGGCTGTTATTCAAATTCAGTGATTCCTCGTTTACGTCTCGTAAATGTATAATTCACTGTGAAATATTCATCAATTGTATGCATATATTTTAATCAGAATGCATAAAGCAATTAGAACTTCATGCTATAGCTCTGAAAATAACTAAATGTGGTTTATTTCGTTGTGATGTATGAATATAATGCATATTGATGAATGGCACATACAGATATTGTCAAGGATCTCGTTACTAATTAAAATAAACCACGCTGAAGAACGGCTCTCACTCAATTCCTGGTGGTTCAATGATTAATGAGCTGTCTCAGTTCCTGGGAGTGAACGATATTCTGGGGAATCTTAAGATTTCCTTCTTACACTCTCTCTTCTTAGAATATAAGCTCTCTATCTGCACATGCATCAAATTGATAAAGAGATCGATGCAGTATAAATTTTAATTTGCGTCTCACGTTAAGTAATTAATTCGATGCATATGACAGAGGCATTTTTATTCCAATGGAACCATTATTTCTGAATAAATCAATATCGATCTTGATTGATATGCAGAGCTGCCTCTCATAGGTAGGCTAATGTTGTGAGACATTAGGAAGATTTGGGGATATTTCTTCACGGATGAATCCAAATGGAATAAAAATGAATAATTATAAACGTCTGTTTTCGATTTGTAATAACATTTATTTTATCAAACTTAAAAACTTACATGCTCTTTAGAGAGATGTAGAATATTGTTGAAGAAAATCTGTAAATGCAAATGCAGGAAAAGAAGGACGATACATTTGGTCTGTTAGTGGGAGAATGGTTTATGCTCAGTTTGTTAGATTTTAGAAAAAGCTGCTTTAATGTTTAATAGTTTCTTAAGAATATATGTAGAACAAAATTTTGTATGATCCGAAAAATATTACAATACTTTCTCCAAGTATAATTCCTCTCTTATACATGGAATTTTTGAAAAAAATTTTCACACCGTTGGACTTATATGCTTTTGCACTTCTAGAAGCTTCAAGAAAAAACGGGCCTAGAACTTCAAAAATGTAGCTTCTCGAATCTACCAAAATATCGCGAAGTTGCGCGACCCCGCCAGATATCGCCGTCAGCATTATCTTCGCTTATACCTTCCGTTCTAGATGAGCCGTCATTGGAATTTAATTATTTTTGGACTCAAAATCGAAAGATCTAATATCCTACATAAGAAATAAATATTATATACAAAAACTGGGATCGCAAACTCATTTACAAACAACATAATCCTAAAGCAACAAATAACAAATGAAAGAACACGCAATGTTACAAAAAGTACACAAATACATTAATGGAGTCAAATAAGTTGAAATATTTGGGCTGCACAAACCAAGTATTAGAAAGTGACTCTGGCTTGTAAGCTAGCAACTTTAATTTTAACTTTAATTTTTTTACTTGTTTTGACTGTATTTGGTGTTTTACGTTTTTCTATATCTTTCAATTCTTAATGAAGATGTTTTGAGTTTTTATGTATTTTTGCCTTGCCACGATGTGAGAACTGAATTAATTGAATGCAAAATATAGCTCTAATGAAATTTGAGGAAACAAGTGTTTTGTATCTGCAGCAAATATCCGCCAATCTGTCTCAGACAGAGAAGAATGGTTACGAGTAGCGCATGAGCATTAGGTAAGAGGAGCTGAATCGTTTGTGAGAAACTGCTTTTTTCTATTTGTTTAATTTCTTTTACAAGTCATTTTAGATTTATTATAGTATTTGAGTAGAGCATTTGGCAACAATTAGATAATTCTTCAGATGATATTACTTTTGTGCATTCTGAGTTATAAAATGAATGAGATATGACACTGTTAAGTGAACCTAGCGCCAGAGTGTCGCTGTGGTAAATAAATATAGTGAAATCTAAAAAGCGCAATTATTCTCTTTTGGTTTATGCGCTATCGACGAAGTATATTTATTTCAATTCAAAAAGTTTAAATGAAATGCAGGAAAATATGCGTAAAATTTAATATTCCATACAAGGAAGTCATATGGTGTATACATCAGATATTTTTCATATGGTGTTGAACCTTTTAAATCATCACATAAATGTCTTCTTGGCTTCATAAAATTGTGTTCTTTTCGCAGAAATGCTCCAGTAAAATTTTGGATGATTTTAAAAACTCAGAGCTTTTAAGTTATAAACATTTTAGCATTTTTTATTATAAAAACACCTGATCAAAATGTATGTATGTTTATATCAACACACCTGATACAAACACCTGATCAGATGTGTTGTGAAATAAAATTATTTATTTTTTATTTTCCTTGTTTTCGAAATAGCAGGAAATTTAATCTTGAATTATTTTTTTTTCATATTCACATGGGCATAATATCACAACAATTTTTGCATACTTTAAAAGAATTCTTAAAGAATACAAAAATAGTTTTTGTTGCATCATTTAAACCATAAAATTATGTTTCGATTCTTTTTTTAGTTGAACGTAGTTAATTTTGGTTTTGTTATCTACCATAAAATAATAGGTGACCAATAACATTATAAAAGCTACCTCTTTCACATTTCCTTTGAAGAGCTTTCACAAGCAGTTAGGCTTAAGAGCTTCACTATTCGAAATGAAGTCCATTCATCTTTTAAAATGAACATTCCTTCGAATATCACAACGAATTATTTGGTAAAATAAAAATCGCTAAAATTGTTCCAAAGAATTTTGAGCTAACACGTTAATAATTCAAATTGAGAGAAAAAGTCAAGAGTTCCATCAACGAAAAACTAAGAAATTGAAATTTCCATTCCTTGCCCTTGCTAAAAAGAAAAAGTTGGATATTTAAAACCATTGCGTATCTCATATCCACTCTTTAATTCCAGACAAGTATTCAAAAACTCTGTTTTAACTTGATAAAACTTTCCAGAAAGAATTTTTACATGCCGAGAAAAATATTAATTCTGAGACACGTTGAGCAGGGTATTGAAAATAATTTTAAACGTCAAACTTCCGTGAAGGAATTTTCCATTTTTCAGAAGATCTACGAGAAAATAACTTGACATCACGAAATGGTAATTTAAGTTCTTAAGCTATCGCTTCACTAAGAAAACATTTTCCTTAAGATTATGCGAAATATGAAATCAGCCAAGCAATAGCGTTGCCGTAGATTTTCATTTGCATTTTTGTCATAATACCTTTGGCTATGATTCATAAGTTATTCATGAGTTGGCATTTAGTAATTCGTAAATATTGTATGAATATTTAAAATGTTTATAAAATACCACTTTGCAAATGTGTGTAAAATATAATTCATAACGTATGAATAATGTGTAAAATGCCATTGTCAAATTGCAAAAAGAAAGCTTTCTATTAAAGCATTTTAACAAATTGGCATGAAATGTTTATATA
>KK122193.1:0-13254 GCA_000611955.2 Stegodyphus mimosarum
TTCAGCTGATATGCTAATTTTTCGACTTCGTCCTTAATTTTTGCACACCAGTGTAGTTCCATTTTTTCCTGATGAGAAGGCCCTTGCTGGAGGACAGCGTGTTGTGTCAACTTCGTACAGATAAGCCTTTTTTTTCCTTAGTCGTTTCCTTTCCTCTTAGTGGATTTAATCTTAACTAAATGAAAATAGGTTTTCTGCAATTGTACGTTTACAACGAACTAGTTTGAATTAAAGCTAAGAAGGGTTCTCCTTATTTTAAATATAAATTTTTACTGGCAGTAATTAAGATTGATTTTTTTAATCATTTAGTTGCTGAGGATTTTTTTAAAAATTTAATTTCCTAGTTTAGCAAGCTTGAATAGCTGTTAAGTTTTGCTTTCATGTGCAATAATAAGTTGAATAGAAACATTAATTTGTTAAAGAAATGTTGTTTTTAAATATTAATTTGTTAAAGAAAGGAAAGTTGTTTTTTAGAAATAATGATTTGTTAACGACATGAAATAGTTGTTTTGAAATATCAATTTGTTAAATTTGTTTGAAAAATTAATTTTTTAAAGAAAATTGTTTTGAAATATTATTTTGCTGTTTTTTAAAATAATAATTTGTTGAAGAAATGAAATAGTTGGTTGTTTTGAAATATTTTTTTTGTGAATGATTTAGAAAATCCATATGTTGGTTAAAAATCTGTTTCGCTGTTAATGTTACGAATTGCTATTCACTCTCCGGAGAGTTGACTTGAATTTATTGAATAGATAATGGTTCATTGATAACTGATCGGTTTGAAAATAAATTCCACGTTTTCCTGAAATTCAGAAAATGTTTGTGTTCCTTTATGTTTTAAGTTACATGATTTTGTTGAACAAATCTTAATATCACCAGCATCTACGTTCGTAGGGTTATTCTGTTTCATTTACAAATTCACAACGCAATGTTTTTATTCAGTTAGTTAGTTTTGAGGCAAAAATTATACTTTGTCTTGTGGTGTTTCCCTAAAAGGCACAACAGAACAATTTAGTGCCGTGTTTTTTCGAACCCTCTTAAAGGGCTTTTAATAAAAAATTTGGTGCTTTGAGTTTCGTGCCTTTTAAAAGGCATTATTTTTTTCGTGTGTTCCGAAATGGTTACTGGTGAGTTTTATGTTTATTATAACTATTTATATTTTTCTCCACATGTCTAGACTTGATACTAAAACATAATCATTTAAACGGTTACCCTTGACTCTACACTGTGGGCTTTAATTGTTCAACACGAACATATACACGGTAGATTGCCTGAATGGCTGATTCCAAATACCGTTCCAATATTTGCGTTTACATTTTATCTATCTACATTTGTGATTACATCTGCACACTTTGTTTACATTGAAAGCATACCAGCATTTATGTTTATTGCTATTTTAAGGTGTGCTATCATTTGAACTCAGTATTATGTTGTACCATCACATTCTTACATTATATAATTTGAATGTTTTTTTTCACTATGAGACTCTGGGTACATACTTGTCAGACGCAGACTCGGCTACATTTTTCCTTATTGAGTGACTGGATTTATGTATTGTTTTGTGTGGATAACATATAGTTCAGTAGGCCTAAAAAGTTGTCGAAGAGAGAAGCTGTCGCTAGAGTTGCTAATAGCTTTGTGGATATGGAAGAGGATGAGGAGATTCAGGTTATGTCAGATTTGGCTCATATCCCTTGGAATCTGTACTTGTTTTTTCCAGGCTCAGATAGTGGAATTAGTGTAAGTGATTTCGTAGACAGGGTAAAGTTGATAGCCACTCATGTGGGTTGGTCTGATGCAGACAAATTAACTGTGGTTAGAGTCAGAGTTGCGGATGAGGCCGCTGATTTCATCAGAAACAATCCTAGGTTGAAAAGAGAAACCAATTTAGCATACATAGTAAATGCTTCAAAGGAACCATTTACTTCTGTTCACAATTTGCACTCTAATATCCGTGCTCTTATACAAGCTTTTCAGAAGCCACATGAATCAGTAAGGCAGTTTGCTGCCCGTATAGAAGAACTTTCGTGTAAAAATATACCTATGGAAAGAAGTACTGATCCTGTAGCTCAGGCCCAAAGACAAGATTTGTTACTCTCAGTTTTTACCGAGGGTTTACAATTACATTTGAGAAGATTACCGCTTCCGCAGAGTCACAAGACATTTGCAGCTGCTAAGCAACTTGCTATTAAAGGAGAGGATATGTAGGCTAAGAGCCATGCAAGTAGTGAATTTCAAACAGCAGAGGTTAGGGCAGTTCACTCTTCTAAGCCAATGCCTGATAAAAGAGTTTCAAAGCCTGCAGTAGCAGGATCTGAGCTCACTACAGCTATTAAAGATGCAACAAGAAAACATAGCTCAGTTCACTAAGATGATATGTTCCTACAGGTACAAGTGCAGTCCTTATTATCACAAAATCCTCGAATAAGACCTATACGGCCACACTGTTATCATTGTAATAGAATTGAACATGTTAGCAGAGATTGCTATGCGAATATTGTGCCTAATCAGCACATGAGGAATGGTCAGCAGAGATCCAGAGGTAATCAAACAGCTAGACGGAATAACAACACTACACCAGCTGTTTCGAATACTCAACAACTCAAATGTGACTAGTAATGCTTTAAATCCCCAAGCTCCAAGTTTTAATTTAACCCTCTGACTGGCCAGGGTTTTCGCTAAGAAAGCACAGATTTTCCAAAGTCAGTGAATTATCGACTGAAAACCCAAATGGTCTTTCAAGTTTCTTTTTAAAGTAAACGTAAGTAAATGTTCATAACTGAATTTTCTTCTCTTAGAAAATTCCATCTGATACGCCATGATTTTTCTCACTTTCTTCACTCTTTTGTACGCAGTGAAGGAAGTATTTTAATCACGAAAAATGCCGGGTATCATACACAGTCCAGTCACATTAATGTGACCATCTGTCAAAAGCCAGAATAACCACCTTTCGCAGAGCGGACTGCTGCGAGACGTGCAGGAAGAGAGTCACATAGGTCCCTGAAGGTGTTCTCTGGGATGTTGAGCCATGCCGACTCTAATACCGTGGCCAGCTGCGCTAGATTACGCGGTTGAGGATCCATGGCGCGAACAACTCGATCGAGATGGTCCCACAGATGCTCGATTGGGTTTAAGTCAGGTGAGTTTGCTGGCCAGGGGAGGACGGTAAACTCATCCTGGTGCTCTTCGAACCACGCACGTACACTGGCAGCTGTATGGCACCTCGCATTGTCCTGCTGGAAGATGCCATCATCCTGAGGAAAAACAATGCGCATGTAGGGGTGAACATGGTCCGCAAGGACAGATGCGTACTTGTATTGATCCATTGTGCCTTCCACAATGATCAGTGAACCTAGAGAATGCCAGGAAAACATTCCCCAGACCATAATGCTCCCGCCTCCAGCTTGGACCGTTCCGGCAATGGTTGCAGGGTGGTTCCTTTCAGAGGTTTCACGCCTTATACGCCAACGTCCATCTGTCCGATGGAGCATAAAACGCGATTCATCCGAAAACGCAACCTGTCGCCACTCAGTGGACGTCCAGCTGCTGTACTGGCGTGCAAATTCTAGCCTTCGCCGTCGATGAACAGCAGTCAGCATAGGTGCACGAACCAGGCGTCTGCTTCGGAGGCCCAGACGCAGCAATGTTCGCTGAATAGTACTTTGGGAGACACTTTTGGTAGCCCCTTGGTTCATTTTGGTGGTCAGTTGCTCAACGGTAGCCCGTCTATCTGCCCGAACGCATCTCCGCAACCGTCGTTCGCCTCTGTCATCTATGGCCCGTGGTGCACCACATTTGCCACGTCGCTGATTTTGGACACTCCCATTTTGCCATGCACGGTACACTTTTACCACGGCGGCACGCGAACAGTTCACAAACTCAGCCGTTTCGGAAATGCTTCCACCCTTGGCCCGAAAGCCAATGATCATGCCCTTTTGGAAGTCGGATAAATCGCTTCGTTTCTGCATTACGCCAACGATTGAAATGTTTTCCGAAGCCCTCACACACCCTTTATATACGCTCAACTGCACTGTGCTGCCACCTGCCTTCTGTGATTGGTTATTTAACTCTGACATGGAAAGTACGTGGTGGTCACATTAATGTGACTGGACTGTGTATTTCAACGAAAACATCCATTTTGACGGCTATTAAATGCAATTTTACGATGCTTTTGAGTGGCAGCTGTACGTAAGCACAGACTAAAGAGCACTCTTTCTCCGATGGAATTATAAAACTGATTTAAAATGAATTCAAAAGAGATCTTTCCGTGGCGTCTGTACGTCCGTACATAAGTGCGTGCGTATGTATCTTGCATAACTCAAAACGAGTAGCCTCAGAACATTGACATTTTGTGTGTAGAACTGTTGTAACATATAGTTGTTCGCCTTCCTGTTTGCAATGGGTCGCACCAAAAGTATGTAAATACACACAGACACACATATATATACATACCTACTCTGTTACCCGGCTTCGTGAGCTCAGTTTTCCTTATTCTCAGATGTTGGTAAATTGTGCATTTTTTGCTTTAAAATGATTGAATTATGTTGTTCTTATCTTCCGGTTAAGGTTTTTATGCCTTTAGTTAGCTTACATTTTATAGTTATAGAATTATCAACAATTTTAAAGTTGTTTAAGTGCAGCTAAGCCTATTTTTTTTTTGCTATATCAGCCATATTTGTTTACATTTCAAACTTAGCAGAATAGTGATGTACCTCTCGTGTCTTTTGGCGAAGTTGGACCAAAACGAAACTCTTTGTGCTCTGAAAAATCTGCCGTTTTGCCTGTCGGCCGAATTGCTTGTTTTTGCGCAGAAACTATAATTTTAATTAAAAAAATTGTAATTGTTTTAGCTCTATTTGGTGTTTTATGTTTTTCTATATCTTTCAATTTTTAATAAAATATTTTGAGTTTTTATATACTTTTGGCTTGCCGTGAAGTGAGAACAGAATTTATTGAATTAGAAATATATGTCTAATAAATTTGGGTAAAGTGTTTCGTATTAGCAAATATTTTCGCCAATCTGTCTCGGACAGAGGGGAATGTTTACGGTTAGCGCATGCGCATTAGGTAAGAGGCGCTAAATCGTCTGTGAACTGTTTTTTTTATTTGTTTAATTTCTTTTACGCATCGTTTTAGATTTATTATAGTATTTGATTAGAACACGTGGCAATTATTAGCTAATTTTTCAGATGATATAATGTTTGTGCATTCTGAGTTAAAAAATGAATGAGATATAACGCTGTTAAGTGAACCTAGCTTCAGAGTGTCTCTATGGTAAATAAATATAGTGAATTTTAAAGAGTGCATTTATTCTATTGTGGTTTATGCGCTATCGATGAAGTAGATTTAATTCAGGTCCATAAGTTTAAATGAAATGCAGGAAAAATGCGTATAATTTAATATTTCGTACAAGGAAGTCGTGTGGTGTACATATCAGAGTTTTCTGATACTGTATTTCATTAAGGATTGCTCATTTGCATGCTTCGAATACTAATATGCTTTTTTATTCCATCTGAAGCCAATATGAACCAATGTTTATTAAAGCGGAACTGTTTTATTCAGCTTTTTAATTCATTATTGGAAAATAGTATTAGCATTTTAGTATAATTCGGAACCGATTTTGAAGCAACATGTAATCGAAACCTTTTTTACTTCTTTGTACAAAGTAAAGGAACTATTGTAATCGCGAAACATTCCGGATACCGTATTTCAATAAAAATATCCATTTAGATTGCTCTTGATTCTAACTAAACGAATGTTATTCATTGCATTTGTATATACGGGTAGCATAAAGGATTCTTTTTTTTCCAAAACGGATTGTGAAATGGATTTAAAATGGATTCAGAAGAGATGTTTTTTAGTGATGTCTGTGCGTACGTACGTATATATATATCATGCATAATTCAAAAACAAGTATCCTTAGAGTATTGAAATTTTGTATATGAAACTGCTATAACCTATAGATGTGCATCTCCCGTTTTGGTTGCAATTAGCCGTGCCAAAAGTACATAAATATACGTACATAGATACCCACTCTGTTACCCAGCTCGGTGGACTAAGTTTTCTTAGTCTTATATGTTGGTAAATTGTGCATTTTTTGCTTTAAATGTTATTGCATTATATTGCTCTTATGCTCCAGTGAAGGATCTTATGCCTTTAGTTAATCTGCATGGAATAATTGTAGAATTATCAACAATTTAAAAGTTGATTAAGTTCCACTAAGCCCAACGCCTCCATCTGTTTAATTTTGAAACTTAGTAGCATAGTGAATTAAGTCAGTCCCCGTGGCAACTTCAGTGGCCTTTTTTCCGCCAAAAGGTTTGTGAACTGAAAAATTCTGTCTTTCTGCCTATTTCAATTAATTTAACTGTAATTTTAATTTTAAGGATTGTTTTCTTAACGGGTTTTAACTCTATTTAATGTTTTAGGTTTTTCTGTGTTTTACAGTTTTTAATGAAGATGTTTTGGGATTTATGTATTTTTCCCTTGTTGTTAAGTAAGAACTGAATTGATTGAATGAGAAATATATCACTATTGAAATTCGGGGAAATAACTTTAAATGAAATGCAGCAAAAAATGTGCATAATTTAATAGGCTATACAAGGAAGTCATGTGGTGTCCGCATCTGATTTTTTGTATTTATATGAAAGATTTTAGAGTATTGTGTTTTAGCATCTTTTCTTTAAAATGAACGACAAATAATTGTTGTATTTAATTAATACACACAATAAGGCTATTAAAAAAGCAAGTATACTTAAAGCGGATGGCTGGAGCAGTAAAAGTAGCCATTGCCCTTTCGGCTGAATGGAAGGTAATAAATAGCTCTTTATTTTCAAATATAATAATTTAGAAAATATAATATTACATATTATTTGGTTTTGTAAATTGACGCTTGATCATGAAATTAAATCCCTTCAATAATAGGCTAAATTTCCTATTTTTATATAATAACGCTTCTTAAATCTATATACGTATAAAGAAGAACATCTGTTTTTTGCACATTCGTGAACATCTGTGTATTTGTTCTCGAATAACTCAGCCACTATTATACCTATCGTCAACAAACTTTCTACAATTCTTTCCTGGGTCCTGGAAAAGTCCACTTTTTTTAAAGTAGCTAAAATCAGCGATATTAATGTAAAACTCGGAAAACGCTAATTTTCGCCCCAATTTTTTCCGAGTGGCAACAGTCTGGCACGCTGGAGATAAAAATCTACTTTATTTCGAGAAGCGTCACCAGTGTTACTTTCAAATCGTAAAGTTTGTTAATAAAAAATTTCTAAGTTTTACAGTGAAATAAAAATAGCATCGCCAAACATTAAATACATTATTCCCGATTCCAAAGATTCGTGGGAAGCCATTTCGACTATTGCCATCTACGTACGACTTTAATCAGTCGAGCTATTAATAAAAAACTCTGAAAGCGCTAATTTTCGCATTCATTTTTCCGAGTAGCAACAGTGTCGCACGTTGGAGATAAAAATGCTTTATTTCGAAAAGTGTTGATACTGCTTGCTTTCAAATCTTGAGTCTGTTAATGAGGAATTTGTAAGTTTTACGAAATCTGTGTATGTAAAGAAGAATGTGTGTTTATTTGTCCGCATTACTGATTTCTGATCAATTATGATCAATTTTTTTCCACATTTAATCCGCTAAAATTGAATAGTGAAATATTGGAAGGAACTTGAGCTTTTATGACCATTTGATTAGAAAGACGAAAATCATTAAGAACTGCATGCCATTGTTGCTGATATAATGAGAGAGAATTAGTTTATTTTTCTATGGAAATTTTTATGCGTGTTACATAGAGTTAAAGAAGGATTACAGCGGTATCGTTCTCTCTGTTGTTAGATACATTACTTTCAATTTAATTTAACTGGCATCGGGTACATCCGCTAGTTTTATACATACATATCAATATATATACAATATATATATATATATATATATATGTATGTATGTATAAAAGTAAAAGCTTAAATATGTATAATTAAATATGTATAATTTAAGCCTTTATAATCATTTTCAAAATGTCTTCATTTGTGATTAGATGTTTTCTTTTGCAGAAATATAAACGTTTTATTCACTCTTCAGAATTCATAAGTTAGTTCTTTTGGTCAGATTTTTTTATTTCATTCCCATTCAGCATACTGCGTTTTTCCCGTGTAATTCTAATAAATTCCAATTACTGTTAACATTTGTTATTTAGAGTAAAACTGCATAAATAATAAACTAAGGACTAAACAAGGTCTTTACTCTGATATTGGTCACTTACCGGAACATGCTAAATTAAGATAATTAATATTTATTGCAACTTTAATAGAATCTTTACTACAGCACTTAAACGACGTCTGTGCTTAAAACATTAAAAACTGTGATTCAGTTCTGTATTTATCGTAAATTATGTTATTTATAGTTCACAATTAACTTCGTTCGCGGTGAATTCAAAAAGCTAAATCTTTAATGGAAAATAAATGTAGAAACTGAACTTATTTCAAAACAAACCTTCTATTACAATCTTGAAAGAAAGTGATGAGAGCAACAGCATAACTTTTGGCTTTATTTAATGCATTGAAAGACGGAGAAAAATCCTTTTTTAAATCTTTCGTTGCAGAATCGTCCATCTATAAAAAAATCAGCTAGACGTCAAGATACATTGCTTTCTCCAATACATTAGCATATGACTCATTAGGTTTCTGGAGCTCTTAATTAGTTATCAGTTAGTCTTTTGTAACTGTTCGAACACATCTCTGATTTGAATACTGCATTCTACCTCTTGTTTAGCGATGGGGTTTCCAATGTATTGCATTTATATAAGAGCTATTCGTATTCGTTTTCTGTGTCGCATGATCTTGAAACTACTCAAGGACCAAAATTAAAGCAGAAAGTCTGTGTAACGCTGCGAATATGAGTTGAAATGTCAGTTTCGAAAAGGAAATAGCTAATTATCACGAAGTTTAGAATTCCAGATGTTTTAAATATGCAATGAAACTCTTGATGACTTATCAGTTCAATAGGAAAGCTTGGAGAGCAAAATCCGGTTTTTAAGGACATCACCGTCCGTATCGAGAGCTGTAAATAAAGGAAAAAAATTGTATTTACAATGGACAACTGCCCTACCTACCTTCCTGTTTAAAACACTAGTAACAGTTCCCGTTTGTAAACACAGTTTCAGTACTTGAATCCAAGAATTTAAGGTAGGACTTACAGCCACGGTTCCTATTTCTCTATTTTCTATACGGAGAGCCTGGGTTTGAATGTAAATCTTCGGGCTTCGGTTTTATGAACTGAATCGCCTGGTTAGCGAACTGAATCGCCTGGTTAGTAAACACTTATAGTGCGGCCTGAGTTTAATTCCAAGCAAACAGGCTGGTTGCACGAACGTTTTCACGTTTTTTTTTAAATGTGTAAGCAGATAGCCCCCGTGTGTTTTGCCGTAATCAAATAAATCAAAATCATTTCGGAGTTGAATACTAGTAATTTTGTCGTACATGAAGTATGCTGGGATTTGTAAAGTCGTCGTTACCTTATGAGATTATGACATCGTGATGAGAGAAGTGACAACTTTATAACATTGTGACTAGCTTCAAATCGAAATTACTCAGAATTAGAGATTGCAATACCGGGATACCGAATACGGGTATTTCGAGCCATTTGCACAATTTTGTAATGCCGATATTCACAAGTTTAAATACCGTTTTTTCGATATTTACTAGAAATTTTTAAATTGTCTCCATTATATGTTCAGGAGTCTCCAACATAGCAAAATAATATACCTTTTTTATGTCTCCCTAACGGGAGAAATTAATTAGATTGGGAATACAAAGTTGCATCGTGATAAGTGATACAATATGTGAATTATCCAAGGAGGCGGGTCAAAACTGTCATGCCCTATTGCAGCTCAGAGCAATACTGCATAAGCGCAGGATTCGTAGTTTGATATTGGCATCTGTGAAAACAAGGTTGTAATTGTGAAGAAAGTGCGTAATATTTCGAAAAACTTCCGTATTTTTTAAATTGGGGAGTTTGTTATTCACACTGTATTTGCATATCATACTTTAGGGTTCAAAATATTTTCCAGATTTATTGTATACTCATAATTAATAAACCCACAATAATGAATAAGAATAACTTTAAAGAGAATAAAAAATCTGTTGATAATACTTCGGTTTGGTTTCGTTATTTAAATGATGAAACGAATATGGTGGCACAATATAAAAATGTTCAAGAGTTATTAAAGTGAATGGAAAAAGTACAAGCGGACTCCATACACATTTAAAAATGAAACATGGTACAAATTTGTTAAAGAGGAAAGAATCTAATTGCGATGAAGATACAAATTTAAGCACAGTTGCTAAGCCCAAGCCATCAGGGAGTTTAGATTATTTTGGAAAAAAATATAATTTGAACGAAATTGTAAGTAAAATAACAGCATTAGATGGTTTGCCATTTCGAGTGTTTTGCACTTCTACTGAATTAAGAAAGTCACTATCCACCAGAGGTTTTAAAAATCTACCAACATCGATTAACACTATAAGAACTGTTATAAAGTACAGTATTGGTGTCCGCAATTCTTTGAAGCACGAGCTAATACAATTAAAACTAAATGGTGAAAAATTTAGTCTTAGATTTGATAAATGGACAAGTGTAAGAAATAGACGTTATGTAAATACTGGTTGTGAAGGCATTATGTTGGAGAGATTCTAATTTATTAACAGCTAATGCAATAATCAATTTCATGTTGCAGTCACTGAAAGAACAGCACACATCACTATCTGAAGAATTATATATCACATTGAAAATTCTCATAGAAGAAAGGCATACCGAAATAAAAAATGTCTACGGTATTTACATAATTATAATAATTTTAGAAATGAAAATGGAAAAGATGAAAAGAGACTAACAAAATCAAATTTGATCAAGTTTATGGTAAATTTTCTTAAAATAATTTACTCTCAAACCTATCCACATTCAAAAGAATTCGGTACAGTTATCGAAGATGATGATGACACTAATGGTGATATCGATAGTGAAAAGGAATTGTCTCTTGAAGAAAAATTAGAATTAGAGATAACTAAAA
Organism: Stegodyphus mimosarum; assembly: GCA_000611955.2. NCBI lineage: Eukaryota > Metazoa > Arthropoda > Arachnida > Araneae > Eresidae > Stegodyphus > Stegodyphus mimosarum. Next base: position 11,081 of record KK122193.1, read on the forward strand.
AAAAATCAATGAACCACAATACAATACAGAAATCAGTTACATCCAAAATCATCCGACGAGAAATTGATTTATATGAAGAGGAGGGATTTGGAGGTAAATACACTGCTCGACATTGAAAATGCAACACCAAGAAGGAGTGGTCAGAAATTTATGCAAATTTTAGAGTAGACGCACATCACTGAGTTACGCGAATGATGTGAAATGCAGAGCACTCCGACACACGTGAAGTAAGCTATAAGGGAAGGAACGTGCAGAATGGGCAATATTCGTGTCGTTATTTCTGCCAGATGAATTATCGAAGAAAGTTGATTTTTGTCCCGGAGGATATGTGTAATAGGAGAGAATGCCAGGCCGCTGTCAACGAAGGCACTTCCAGCAGATAGAAGATTTTAAGAGGAATATGGCGATCGGACTGAGACGGGCGGGTTGGTCCTTACGTCAAATCGCAGCTGATACCCACATGGATGCGAGCACGGTGCATCGGCTATGGCGAACATGGTCGGAACAAGGGAATGTGGAAAGAAGGAGGGGTGCAGGTGCAACCAGAGTGACGTCAGCACGCGTGGATCGACGCATCCGCTGACAAGCTGTGGCGGTTCCGCAAGTCACTTGTACTGCAATTCTGCAGCATGTGCAAGATACCCTGGATGTTCCCGTGTCGATGAGAACCAATTCCCGTCGATTGGTTGAACGTGGCCTGCACTCACGGCGTCTGTTAAGAAGACTGCAATTGATCCCACAGAATAGACGCCAATATTTAGAATGGTGCCGGACTGGAGAGATGTGGATGACAGAATGGCGAAACGTCGTGTTCTCAGATGAGTCACACTTCTATTTATCCAGTGACAGTCGCCGCATACGTGTGTGGTGTCGACGTGGAGACAGATCTAATCCGGTAGTAACTGTGGAACGCCCCACCGCGCGAAAACGTGGCATAATGCTTTGGGGCGCGATTGCCTACGATTCCAGGTCACCTCAATGAAAATCAACTTGTTTTAACAAAAATATATTCTGTGAGCAACAATTTCTTGGACTCAAATGCGGCATTTGAGCTAATTTTCAAGTTTAATTGGAAGGCAAAATTATTCAAAATTTAATTTGATATTTTTATTATATATGTTGAAAATAACAACGTGGTTTGTAAAGAAGACTTAATGTATGACGTTTTACTCAAGATTTGGCGTTTTGAGTTTATCTTTCAAAGAGAGGCTCATAGAGAAAATTCTAAAATGTTGCATTGCAGTTTTTGCTCTGTCCTTGAATTTTAAGATTTTATTTTACCTGGAGAGATATTAGGTTATTTAGAAGCAGGAGACATGAAAAATGAGCAGTGCCTTCGCCGGGACTCGAACCTCGGACCTCTCGAATACGCACCGAGTGTGCTGATCATTACACCACGAAGGCATGCTAAGAAGGTGGGAGCAATACCTTATATACCTTATTATATTATTTTAAAATTTATCTTGTATGTGGGGTTTCCTTTAATTTATTTTATTTTATTTATTTATGGTATTATATGGAATATGTTCATTTTATATGTAGAAATACCTCGAAACTTCCCTTCTTTCTTAATATCTAATTTTTATCCTCTTCTTTCTTAATAAAATCCAGCGAGTTTTCTGTAAAGTCCTGAGGTCGTCTCGTGTTTTTATTGGTTTCAAAGATATTTTGTCATATCTCATTGTGCTAGCAAGCCGGCATCTATCATCAAACTATCGTTTCAAAAATCGTCATCGTTTCGTCCAAGCCCTTGGTGGCAGTTGTTGGACAGGTTTCTGCCTCTTCGCTGCTGGGAGTTCAAGGGTGAAGGTCGGGCTTCGGCCTGGCTCTTCACCGACTGTCTTTTCACCGACTGTCTCTTCACCTACCACCTCGCTTCTTGATGCACGTTTAACTTTCCTGAAAAGTCCGATGATATGTTTCCTGATTTATAGAAAGCCAACTGTAGTTTTTTTTATTGAATATATTCATTCTACATGCAGTTTCTGAAAATTCATCCAGCATGGAATGATATTACTTAAGCAAGAATCATGAACGATCTCATTGTGCAATTTAAGACTCATCCATTGTCTATCGCCACGTGGTGCACTGCTCAAAATTAATTCACTGGTAGAAGCCTCAAAATCAGAAGAAATTTCAAGATAAGTTTATTGCTGCTCTACATATATTTTCGA
>KK122193.1:16212-59368 GCA_000611955.2 Stegodyphus mimosarum
TAGTTATGATCTGATTATTTAATTTTCTTGTTTTATTTGTGTGAGTTCAGCAGTAAAATTTTTGATAGGAAAAATAAATAGAGTAAATTGTAGATGATTAACTTGTATTTTCTTCTTCAACTATCACAACGTCTGGGGTAAGTACTTTATTTTGCTATCCTCAGTAGGTCACATATTTTATCCCTATCATTCGGGTTATTGCGGAAACAACGTGATGTACTCTTAATCACATGTCTTAATCCTATACTAGGTAGTTGGATTTCTTCATTCTTACTCGCGGTTCATCGCTGATAAAATTAATATTCAAAATTTTGGTTATCACTTGTACACCAGAATAATTATAATTAATATTTCTCATAACTTACTGAAATTAACACAATTTTCATTACACAAGAAATTTAAATATATTTAAGTATTTTTACTATAAATAAAATATTTTACAACACTCATCAGTAAAGTTTTTTGTTTCTGAATGCTAAAGACAACATTCTGTCAAAAAATAAATGTTTCTGAAATTTTATTGATTCTGAATGCTAAAGATAACAATCTGTCAGAAAGTAAATGATTTTGACCAATCGATAAGTGGGAAATGCTTAGATGGTAGAAATTACGAATGCTTTTTTGCAGTGTAAACTAGAAAAGAATTTCGTATGAATTTGTTAAAGTAGTTACTCTCAGTCAGACGAAAATGCTGTATTTACATATTTCTCGTGGAAAGTATTTCTTTGCCGAGAAGGTCTGAGGATAAACTTCTTTATGAGACTGAAAGTCAGAGTTTCAAAACGTATTTAAGAGTACGTCATCTTTTCCCTCAATTACTTTCCTTAAAGTAACGTAAACCTTAGACGTTAAACTTTACGGGAAATGTCAAAAAGCACGCATATAACTCAATAAATTGTTTCTTGTAATCTTTACGCGACTTTATGTTTTATTTCTATACAAGTAAGATTAGTAGGTTCCTTGGATGAGTAGAATATATGCATAGTGAAATTATGGAGCTTTTCTAGTATTTAATTTTTTTATTTCTTAGTATCTGATATAAAACACATTTTCAGTTTTCCTGAAAATGAGTTTCAATTTTCATCGAAAAATATATGCATTATCTCTGACTGATTGAACTATCTGTGACGTATCAGAGAGATAAAGTATTGCACGAAAATGAAGAATAAGAAAAAGCGCGATTTGTTTTATAGCCTTTCAGTCATTGATATGATTTATCTCCTTCGAAGTAGGAAGAATATACCCATGGCATAATCCCCATTACTCTCGGAAAATTCGAATAGAAATGTCTTAGACACAGAAAAAGAGTCCAGTCCTACTTTATCTTCGCAAAGTAAAACTAAAAGTAGCAGAATTTGTAAGTAAGATTTTAAGCTGAGATGGACTACCTTGTTAAGAAATTGTTTTCGAATAACATTTTTATGCAGTACTTTGACAACATTATTTCGTTACTTCATTTTTAGAATTTTTTACTTACTTATTTTTGTAGGATTATGCGTAAACCTTTGAACATCAGAACACATTTCTATGATTAGAGTTACAGCCAAAACGATTCTAGTGAAATGGTGACATCTATTTTCCAAACGACCATTTGAAAGGGGGATTTTATTATAATAATAAAAATTTTTTTAATAATTGGAAGAGATTCTCTAATATATGACTAATAAGAGAATTATAATAGTTAATAAATGTGTCTTCTCAGGATAATTCCTTTCAGTACATCTACGCAAGATTTAATACGTAATGTGAAAAATGCGTTTTAAAACATTATTTAAATTGAGAAATTGTCAGCTGGTATAAAACGAAAAACTACTCGGGGGAAGAGGTAGACACCTTTTGTGAGGTAATATAGCATCGCCATTTTCAGCTATTTTTCGACTATGTATTCTTTTAAGCTTTCCTCTGTGAAAGTCACATGAAAAGTCTTTTTAAATAATAAATTGCATTGCTTGATAATTTTAGCTTCTTTTAGCATGGCTTCTTGCACTCTTACAATCTTGTAATTTTACTTACATTAGCATTAAATGAAAATATGGCCTGCGTTTACGTAACTGCAATGAAATAGTTTAAATTTCATATTGTACTTTAATCTGTTAAATGTAGCATATTGAAATATTAATATCATTTGGCGATTTATATAAGTATGCAATCTGATTTGTGTTTTAAAATTATTGAGTCATTAGATTACCTTCAGCAAAAAATCTTCACAAATCAATCATACATGTACCGGCCTCACTTTCCAGACCTTTCGCTTTGCTGACCAATTTTCTCAAGAACATACGGCGGGAAGGCATTTGACTCCTTACATATTCCCTTATAAAAGGACTAGAAGTGAAATGGCGAAGCTCATTCGCACCGTACTGGTGTTTGTGGGTTATCGTTTGCAACGTTTTAGTTCAGGTGCCATTTTAAGGACTCTTTATTCCTTGTAGAGTCGATATGAAAACCTAAGCCGAGAATCTAATCTGAGACTATCTTCCTCGTTTTGTTCCTAGCTGAATGTTCTGGTAATTATTCCACAAGGATTTATAGAATAATCGTCTTTTATTGTATTTCAACGGAAATATCCATTTTGACCGCTTCCGAATCAACTTAGACGATTTTTTTGCGTGACACCTGTACGTAGGGACAGAATAAAGTTATAAGGAACTCTTTTTTCCAAGACAGATTGTAAGAGGGATTCAGAAGGAATTTTTTTTTCGTGATGTCTGTACGTACGTATGTACGTATTTCGCATAACGCAAAAATTATTAACCTTAGAACGTTGAAATTTTGTATACGGGACTGCTATAACATCTAGTTGTGCGCCTCCCTTTTTAATGCAATCGGCCGCAACAAACTTGTGTGTGTGTATATATATATATTCCGTCTTACCCGGCACTTTGAGCTCTGTTTTTGTTCTTAAGTGTTGGTAAATTGTGCATTTTTTTGCTTTAAAAGTGATTGAATTATATTGCTCTTATGTTACAGTTAAAGTTTTTATACTTTTACTTAATCTTCATGCAGCAGTTGTAGAATTATCACAATTTAAAAGTTCAGCTAAGCCTAACGTGGCGCAAATTTGTTTACATTTGCAGGAAATAAACTTAGTTCGGTGCACCGAACTATGTGTCTTTATGCCCAGTGGGACAGGAAATTAAATTATTATGCACTGAAAAATTGTCTTCCTGCCCGTTGGTCAATCTGTTTATTTTTGCGAAAAATCTATAATTTTCATTGCAAAAATTGATTTTAACTTTTTTTTCTATAAAGATGTTTCGTGGTTTTAAGTATATTTATTTGCCTTGCAGCGGAATGAGAACTGAGTTCAGGGAATGAGAAATACATCTCTAATGAAATTCGAGAAAAGAAGTTTAAATGAAATGTAGCAAAAAATTTGTATAATTTGATAGGCCATAGAAGGAAGTCATGTGGTGTCCACATCAGTTTTTTTTGCACAAGGCTCGTCAGAATAAAGCACATTTCGCCTGATTCGTTTTAAAAATATTTTTATTACCATTTTGGAATTAGTTTCCTTTCACTACTTGTCGCTTACTACAATAAAATTATAAGGTATTTCTCCCGCCTTCTTCGCATACCTTCATGGTGTAGTGGTCAGCACTCTCGACGCGTATTCGAGAGGTCCGTGGTTCGAGTCTCGGCGAGGGCATTGCTCATTTTTCACATATCTTGTTTAAAAAAAAACCTAATGTCTCTAGATTGGCGCCCGAACTAAAAACGTTGATGGATGATAATTCTCCACAACCAGGATTTGGCCATTGGGTTCCCTAATCCCCAGTCACCCATTAAAATGGGGAGTAATATAAGTATTTCTCCTGCCTTCTTTGTATGCCTTCAGGGTGAAGTGGTCAGTATGCTGGGCGCGTATTCCAGAGGTCCGTGGTTCGAGTCCTGGCGAAGGCAATGCTCGTTTTCCACATCTCCTGCTTCAAAATAACCTAATGTCTCTACAAACTTTGGATCTGTGCTCTCCTACTTTTTGTTGTGCTGCCAACTTCTTTGTGAATAAACACAAAATCGCGTTTCGAAATTTGCTGATTTTACTTTCCTTCTCATTTTTATCTCAGCTGAATACTCAAGGAAATTCAATATAAAATTACACAGCTAAAAACTTAGTAGTAAACGCAACTGATTCCAATAATAGGAAAAAATAATACAGTAAGCCCTGTTGAGCAAGGATTTGCAGAATGCGATTTCATTATAAGCCGTATCTTAATAGTTTTCATTTGATTTGCCCAAAGCTCGAATTTCATTCATACGCAGTTCAGCAGCCATTCATCAACATTGAATATTTGCTGGTAATAATTCTAGCTGGAATTTATCAGCAGTTGTAAAGTATTTTCATGGATTGAAAATGAAACTAAAGAAATCGCAAAGATTGCAAAAGCAAAAGGCAGCGAAGGTGTATCGGACACAAGAAAGAGAAGTCAAAGAATTAATCCAGACATGAAGAATGGAGACTTCAATGACCGTATCATATTAGCTGCCAGTGAAAGGGATGATAATGAAGAAAATGTTAAAGTGCTTTTAAAAACTTTGAAGAATTTAAACGAAATGTCAAAAAAGGTAAATGAAATGTTTGATTTTTCAATGGAAATTGGACCAAATGAAGGAAGAAGAGGGCATTACATGAGGCATTAAAAATTAAAAAAAATTAATTTTTCAAAACTTTCGAGAAATTTTGAAGTGTTATAGCAATTATTGTCCCAAGCAAAACTCCTGGACTTTAGGGAAATAAGCAGTGAGAAAGCGTCCCTTCAGTTAACATCCAATGCAGGTTTCTTCCCTTTTAATTGAAACATTATTAAAGTGTTTTTAAATTATGCGTACTTTCTTAATCTGTATTATATGTAACATATTTTTTCAAATAAACTTACCTTTGCGGAACCCGATTTTGCGGTACTCACAATTTACTAGAAGTTTGGCAAGCGTATTTACTGTGGTATCTAGAACTTTACTGTAATATTTCCGCTGCGTATTTAATGTAAATATCTAGATAAAATAAATATTTAAAAAGTTAAAAAAAATACTCGGAACATTTGAACAGTGTATTCGTTTAGAATGAGACCAATTGCGTGGACTACTGGTAAGTACAAATCCTATATATGAGTGATGACCCATTTATGGAAGTATATCTCAAAAATGACTACCTTGGCTACTACTAGAATCTTCCTCTTCAAAACATTCGTGAGTGAAGAATGGTAATTGTCTACCGTTCTAATAAAATAGGTTCATTTTCATAACTGAAACAGGAAACAGAAAAACTTTTGACTAGTTTAGGGAATAAAATGTGAACCAATACCAAACCAATACCAAAACTAAATATTTTAAGGAACTTTGCGAGTATTTAGTTGCCTCGGCGAGTTAAAAAATGATGGCCTTGAAAAATGTATTTTAACTCTCTTACTCAACGCTCAGCTCATTAAATATGGGATTTGTGGTTCCGCCAACGTCAGAAGTTGATCATTTGTATAGTTTTTAAAGGGAAGAATTACAGCACATAGATAATTCGATGAGATGCAACGAGCTCCAGAATGTTTCACCTACGATTATCAACATAATAGCACTAGCGCATACTCGAATAATATTAGCAGACAGACAGATAGCAAGAAGTACAGGGGACACCAAAACATCGCCATGAGCAAAAGTGGTATCGCCCCACTGCATTATCAATGGAATTGCACCCTCACGGGGCACGCTAACGCCATGCTCGGGCATTTGTTTACATTGCAGCATTCATAATAGTTGCACATTAATGGTGCATAATTTGCATTACACAATATATTGACATAAGATATGCTTTACACGAGTACTTTGCAATTGCATAGATAAATACAATAAATACAATAAGTCATTGAATAATATTAGTAGACAGTTCCTGGGGAGTTTCTCTGGACAGCACAATAACTTAGACCTCTCAGTAGGTGACAGCTAGTGCCTGTCGATATACTGTGCCCAAGAAATTGAGATAAATAATGGATCGTGACGCATGATCAATCTCTTTCTCATTTTCGTAGTTGAAGAGAGGACCCTGATACGTACTACACGATAAGCAGTGAGAGTACTGCTTAATACACAATACATGCGTAATACACGATAAGCAGGAGGGAGTTCTTATGCATGTAAAGTCGTTGTCGCGTTTAGGTGCCAAATGCATAATATGGTATATGGCTTCATCGGTCACTATTTATACAATTGCTTATCATAGTTGAAAACTATATTTGTTTAAAATAGTTCATTCATAACATATTTTCCATGCACTTGTTAAATTTTATCACATCTGAAACAGCCCTTCGAAATATAATATTTCTGTGCTAAGCAATGGTAGTCAAAGATTTGTCTTGGGGTTGACAGAACTGTTGATAAAAGAAATATTCCACGGAAATTAACTGAAAGTGCAAAATAAAGATATAATGAAAGATAGTAAAAACTATTTAAGCGGAAACGTCACATATGTAATTAATATTCTCTGATTTTAAACATTATTCTTTTTAAGGGGAATAAAAGCTGAAGATTTCCAATCTCTAAGTAGAAAGAAACGTGAAAGATTTACATCAAGTTGTCCACTCTGTTACATGAAAATGAATTAAGTGAAAATGATTTCTGCACTCTACCAAAATTCGGAAATATAAAAAAATAATTTTGAAATAAAAATAATTTTGCCTTTAATGTTAAAATTAATTTTCACTTTAGTTCGTTATGCGCATCGCAATTCCCAAATTTCCTGACTTGTCATATAGTGCATTTCTATAAAAGTAGAAAATTATCAGCATTATGTTTTCTTGTTCCAGACACATTGGACATCCTGTGATAATTATAAACCCATATTTTACTACGCTATCGATGAGTCGCTTTTGCTGTGCATATTAAACGGAAACTGCGTTTAATATAATTATCATTTTATTTGATTATTTAGAGACACAAAATCGTATTTTATTTCTCGTTTCATGAATACTTTATCTTTCTGCATTTTCGGTTACATTGTGTCTTCATATCATTGTGTTATATTAGTAATACACGCACGCCTCTTAGATCTGTGCCTCTCATACCAAGTAAATCTTTAAACAATCTGACTTTAGTTAATTCTATGTTAGTGCTTTATGTTATTTTTATGAAAACGCTAGAAATACCTGCTTATAGCAACTTAACATATTTGCGAACAATGGTGAAAAGTCCAAAGAAATTTTAAGACTCGATGGCGTTCGCACATTAAAGACTCAAATAAATAAAGTTATAAATGTAAGTAATCATTGATTACGTCTAAGACTAAATAATAATCTCCGCACAGGTTAGAATAATAACGAAATAATAACCTCTGAACAGAACCGGACCTGCAGTTTCACCCTTTGCAAATAGAAAAAGAATGAAAATAAAATACTTAAAAGCTCAAGAATAAAGTTTTTAACAGTTTTCCACATGACTCTGGAAAAGATACTTTTCATTAATCAAAAGGTTTACAGATAATTTCCTCTGCGTCCACTGGACTCCGTGTTTTTACTTAACTTGTTACGGTTTTATTTGTTATAGTTTAGTACCTTCAAAGCATTAAGAGCAGTAATCGCGCTGGATCTATATACAAACATTTAAAAGCTACAGCACCTACTTCTGTCGTCAAGGCCATTACAAAAGCTTCTTTTTTTTGGAAAAGAGATTTATTTCTCCATTAATTAATCCTATGCGCAGATAGAACACAAACTATCACCGATGGAACGTAGAAAGGTCGAGCTCTAATCATTAGTCTTCCACGCCTTCATTAAAATTACAGTCAAACAAAGACGAGTGACCTGGTGTGGAGGGAATACTTCCCATCTTTTGATACGACCCAGAGGACAACTGTTCTTAATTAAAGGATTTTCTCAATGCTATTCAAAAGCATGCAAATGTCTTTATATTATCGAAATAATAAAGCAGAATTGTGTTTTAAATTAAAAAAAAAAGGATAAGGTTTTTATTTTCCGTTTTTTCGCTCATTGTGCATGGTTCTGTGACTTTAAATTAAATCTGCATATCTTAATTTTCATAACATGAAATCTTTTATGTTATCCACCATTTTTTGCAGATTTTTCAAGATAACATTTCCAATAATTCAGAGTCTTAATTAGGATTATTTATTTGCAGTGTAAGGTGATGCGTATCAAAACAGTCCGAATCTAAGGAGCACAAGGTCTACTGAAAGAAGGGTTTAAGGTATTTAAAGAAGCTAAACTGATACAAGAAAATAAGTAACTAATATCAAGAAGACTGAATTAATTTTCAGAAAACAGCACGTAATTTTCATTATTAGTAAATGAATACATAACTAGGAAAATGACTTTATATGAACACAATGGAGAGTCAGATATAAATGTAGCTTACTTTTCCGCTTCACTATCACTGTCGTAAATCGAGTGATGACTTTGTCTAATTTCGATCTACGTTATTTAACCTGTTCAAGAAGTTTCATACAAGAGCTTTTAACGCAATTTGATGTTTGCATTATGATCTCTATTTATACACAGTCATCGGAAAAGGTTTTAGAATTTTCATGTTTTGTGACTTTACAAAAAATTTTATATTTTACTAGACGCTCAAATGTTTTGAAATGCAAAATCTCGAATTTTTATTATAAGATAGTTTATCCAAACAAAATTCAATACAGATGTTGTTCAATTAAGAAGCAGAACAAAACTCCAAGGTTAATTGATCAATCTGGAGACAAAACATAGGGCGGTAGCCTCGACACAACCACACCATGCTTCATTTTACACAAATTCAATTTTGACAGTTTTTCTGCGGGTAAAAAACAGCTGTTGATGAAATGGAAGCCAGGTTGGTAGATATTTCCACTGTTTTACTTTTTTGTTTTGCATCTTCAGAGTAGAACAGATTTACGGAATGCAGTCAGACTTCGATATGATGAAACTGAAAGTGAGAAAACAAAATTTCGAAGAATAGAAAATTCAAGCTAACGAGACTATTTAAATATTAAAAAAATAATCTAGGAATGCTTTTACATATTGTTACGTACGGATCCGTAATGGATTGAATGGGAGAAGAACCGATGACAGCTTGATGAAATTTATTTTTCCCGAAAGAAAGAACGAAAGTCTAGAACGTTTCACAAAAGTAGCCGTACAGCTCTCCTAAATATGAGAAAGCACAGTCAGTAGTTACCACTTTAAACTGCTAAGAATGTAAACACAGGACAGAAGCCTGGTATAGCGTTACTTTTCAATACTCTCAATACTGTAAACTAAATTCTGAATTCAACTCCGAACTAACTAAACTGATTCTCTCTCTTGTCTTATAAAGATTTCTCCCGTCCGCCGAGAACTTTCCAGCACCTTCTATTTCTGGAAATTGCTGGAACGCATATGCAGCTACAGTTACATAGAATCGCATATAGTTACACTTACACAGGGATCGGACCAGTACAGTTACGTACAGGACCAAAATGTCGCCAGGTTAGGAGATTTTTGGCGATTTCGCGCCACATACGGCGACAAAAATTAGTAGCCTAAACTGTTGCAAACTTGGCACTATCTCACCAAATTACCTCAATGTTAAAAGGACTTTCACCTGAATCCTTCTTTCCGGCAATTCTTCAGACTCTTGAAGCTTTTCATATTACATAACACAAGACATACTACAATTTACATATTGTGTCGTGCGTACGGATTCTTAATGGATTGAATGTATAAGTCGTTAAAAAGTTAATAAAAGTTATTCTTTTCACAAGGAAAAAAATATTGAAATATTTCCTCAGAGATATTCGTACAATATCTCAAACGTTAAACAAAACACAATTCAAAACAGAGAAAACTAATTCTATCACACAGCGAATTCGCTACAATCAATAACAGCATTAAGTAAACAAACAGTTTGCTTAAAACAGATACAACTGAGCTGAGATGTTTTAATTCGGCTTTAAAATCTTTTCAATTATTCACTACAATATTCTGGTAAAACCTATTTCCTCAAATTTTCAGGATAGCAACAGCAATTCCGAGATATTTATTTATTAAATATTAAATCCCCGCAGTCTTTTATTTTTACTTTTTCGAAGTAGGTTACTCTTCACAGATCGTCTGCGTTGCACGGGAAAATAAAACAATTCTAAATAAATGCTAAATCCGTAACACTGCCCTCTTGCCAAAAACTGCACGTCCCGGGCAGTACAATCCCTTTATAAAAAGCCAAACTAAAGCATAAATGCAATAATAAACATTACATTACCATAACAAAATAAACAATAATTGCAATAAGTAACTTTCAGCAAATCAAATACTATCAAATACTAAATACAAATAAAATACTAAATACAAATCCAATACTAAATAGAAATCAAATCTAAATGGAAATGAAATGCTAAATACGAAAAGGACCATAGTCTTATGCTATTTGCAATTATATACACTACGTACAATGGCCATAGCAAGGATCTAACCTGTCGTGCTAGACGACTTTAGGTTTAGAGTTCAATGCCTTACGGATCCGAACCTCGACGTCGTTCACCCTATTTAGGACTGTGTACGGACCATCCCAAGGTGATTGTAGTTGCGAACAGAGGCCTTTGCGTCGAGTCAGATTCCACAACTACACCTTGTCTCCTTCTTTGAAACTATGTCCAATAGCTCTGGTATCGTATCGGGTCTTCAATTTCTCCGCCGTCAAGTTGACTCGCTCTCGTGCAAAGTTGTGCATCACTTCAAAACGGGCCTGGAGATCTTGAATGTATTCCTCAGGCGTTGAAGGCGTATCCGAAGGGGGGCCAAACAAAAGATCACATGGTAGATGAAGGTCACGACCGAAGAGCATCCGAGATGGGGAATAGCCGGTAGTCTCGAGGAAAGCATTGCGATAAGCCAGTAAAAATAGTTGTAATCTCTTACCCCAGTCCTGTTTGTTTCTGGAAACTACCAACGAGAGGTTATTAATTATGGTTCGGTTGAACCTCTCTACCAAGCCGTCTCACTTGGGATGTAAAGGCGTCGTTTGGGTTTTGTCAATGCCAAATAGCTTGCAGAGTTCTTTGATTACAGCTGAGGTAAAATTCCGCCCCTGATCTAAATGTTACTAAACAGGCACTCCGAACATAGAAATCCAGTGCTGTATTACCATCTCTGCTACGGTGACAGCCTCTTGATCAGGATTAGGATATGCTTCAGGCCACTTGGTGAAGAAATCAATGACAACGACGATGTATATGTTGCCATCGACAGCTCGTGGCAGAGGTCCTAACATGTCAAAGGCGATATGTTCTAAAGGTGCTACTACATTGTAAAGTTGCGTCTTCCTTCGGCTGTGTTTCTTCTTCTAATTAGCTTGTGTTTTATCTAAAATCATGAATGTTTAAAAATAGACCTATGTAAATGTTGCCACTGTATATTTTTGAATCTAAGGCCTTGTTTGCCCATTTATCTTTTTCTGAACATTGTAATAAACGGCATCTGGAGGCTAGAGCTTTAAACTGTGTAAGGCAGACTTATAAAGTCAGCTAGGTAATGGAGCCCCTGTCCTCTGGCATTTCTGTCCTTTTCGGCCTGTACAGGCATCACAAGATTGGCACCACTTTTGCACGTCATCCTCTGCATTATTCCAGTAGAAGCGTTCACGAACTCTCTACAAGGTCTTCATTATTGTTTACCTTCGACCCTGGAACAATATCGGCAGTTTTCTGGGCAAGGTCTTCTAAATAAAGTGTCAGCGTTTCCGTGCGGTGATCCCTTCCGATGACGAATAGCGATGTCATATTTCTGGAGTCTCTATATCCACCTGGACCCTCAGGAGTCTTGAAATTTAAAAGCCAGGCCAATGATGAATGATCCGTGCGGAGCAGGAATTTTCTGCCGTATAGATGATGATGGAAATGTTCTACGGCTTTGACTATGGCAAGCAATTCTTTCCTGGTGACACAGCAATTCATCTCAGATTTAGACAGGCACTTTCTCCGGTAAGGCACTACACGTTCTTGGCCTTCTATTCCTTAGGACAAAACAGCGCCGGCACTTTCATTACTCGCGTCCGTGTCGAGAATAAATGGTCTGTCGAGCTGAGGATACGTCAGGTTTGAAACAACCGTTAAAGATTCCTTCAGGATCTTAAATGCATCCTCACACTCTTTTGTCCACAAGAACTATTGTTTGCTTTCTGTCAATTTGTGAAGGGGTCTAGCTACAAATCTTCACAAACCTTCACAAATCTCCTATAGTAGGTGCAAAGCCTTAAAAAGCTTCTCAGCTGCTGGACATTTTCGAGACGTCTCCAGTAACTGCTGACACTTTCAGGATCCGTGCACACACCTTCAGCAGAGATGGCATGTCCGAGGTAAGTCACTTCCTGTCTGAATAATTTGCATTTAGAGGGACTCAAATTTAGATTGGCTTTTTTCAGTTCCTGAAGCACCTTTCGAGAATTTTCTAGATGTTCTTCCAAACTCTTCCCGACGATGATGATGTCATCCAGGTATATAAGACAGGCTTCGTAGGAAAGACCTTTCAAAACAGTCTTCATTAGTAGTTCGAATGTAGCCGGCGCATTACCTAGTCCAAAGGGCATCCCCTTGAACTGCCAAAATCCTTGTCCAGTAGTAAATGGCGTCTTTTCTAGGTCATCAGGATGTATTTCTACCTGCCAATACCCACTCTTTAAACCAAGTGTCGAGAACCAGTTGCTTCCAGAAAGAGTGTCCAGAATGTCATCGATTCTTGGAAGAGGGTAACTGTCCTTCTTCGTAACTTTGTTCAATCGGCGATAGTCAACGCAAAATCTTGTTTAACTGTCTTTCTTCCTGACGAGGAAAATGGAAGATGCCCATGGATTTGCTGAAGACTCGATGACATCGATTTCTTGCACGTCCTTTAAAAGTGTTCGTACCTCTTCCTATTTAGGAATCGGTAGACGTTTCTGATGTTACGTGATTGGTCGATGATCAAAGGTATCGATTCTATGTTGTGTCAAACTGTTTCTACCCACGTCAGAAGACGAGCGGGAGAATACATCTTGAAGATCTTGAATGACAGCATTCCTCTCTTCATCGTTTAATTGCGCATTCTGCAATAACTCTGATATAATGTTTCTCTGAAGACTCGGATTCTGAAATGTTACTGTTTTTTTCAACGCTGGTTACAGGAGTACATCACTGCACCTTTCTTAATAACTCTCGCCTTGCTAGTTAAATTCGCAACTCTCACCAGAATAACGTTCCTCGACAGGTCGACGAGTGCTGAGGCTACTAGTACTCCTTTCGGGCTGTTACAGTTCTTGGAATATTACATGACGCCGTATCGGAAATTTCTGTTTTCGGATATGAATCCTGGAAGTAAAATTTTTATTCTTGCCGGTATTGTAATATTCTTGTTCTTGAGCTATGATTTTGTGGATAGATTTCACTGCTTCTTGATAAGTTCCGAATAGGGCTTTGTCTTCAGAGGTAGAATGCAGTTCATTATTTTTAAAGTCCAAGGAAAAACTGTTTCCTTAGAAAGTCCAATCCGACTATGTAAGGTCTGCAATTTCTTCTACATATGCCGTGTGATGGTAAGCGGCACTTCCAAACGTGATGTTAACGTTTAATTTTCCTTTTACTTCGATCTTCGCGCCTGGCACAGTCTGGAGGGTAATGCAGGGCGGCGTCCAGATGAGTTTACTTTTCAATTGCTCAGCTACATCCTTTTTGAATGATGGTAACATTGGCTCCTGTATCGATGGTTATACTACAATGAACTGCATTGATGTGTGCCACGATGAAAATTCCTTTACTGCCGCAACTCACTGCAGAAATCTGAAGCGCTTTAAACTCTGGCTTCTCATTATCTGGCAGCCTCCGCCGCGCGAGATGGCCACGAATTAGTTTCCCTCCTTCTTGATAGGCGCGGTCTTAATATCCATGCCCTGGGGTGTTCTGCAGTTTCTTCGAATGTGCCCTTTAGCACCGCAGTTCCAACACTTTAAGGACGGTTTCTTGTCACCAATATTCCGTCTCAAGGCATTCACATGTCTGGTTAGATCGCCTAGGCGAGCAGTCATTTGATCTAGTGGTTCTTGTATGCGAGCAGCTCTGTTTGGGTGTCGGTCTTTACGAGTGGCTTGCTGGTCTGCCTCGAATATCATGGCATACACTAGAGCGCTTTTCAAGTCCTTGACATCCGCTATTCTTAGAGCTTTCTGTATTTCAGGATCCCGGATGCCGTCGATAAAGTATCGCAGGGACAGTATTTCCTTTGTTTCTCTTGGGCACTCCGTAAAGGCGAGGTGAAACAGCCTTTCAACATCCGTGGCGAGTTCTTGGAGTGTTTCAGTAGGCTTCTGTTGACAGGATTTTAATTGAAGCCTACTGCAGTCCTTCAAACATTTCTCCACGAAACGCAGCTCCAATGCGCAGGATAGAGCTTCGAAGTCTAGTCTATGGTTTTCGGGAAGGGTCTGCAGGATATCCGCTGCACCTGCTCTCAGAGAAGCGGCGAGATGACAGGCCTTAGCTTAGGAATACCATCCGTTCATATCCGCAACTATAGAAAATTACGTCTTATAAACTTCTCAGGAGATCTTTCCATCGTATGTGGATAACTTCAGGGAGAAACGAGAAGGCATGTGTAAGAATCTAAAACTATCGGCATTGTTCCCTGTCGTCGCTACGAATTTCTTTAAGGTATCAACTTCTTTGACAACTTTAGAAACTTTGTCATTCAATAACAGCATTGAGTTAACAAAGAGTTCGTTTAAAACAGCTACAACTGAGCCGAGGTGTTTTAATTCGGCTTTTATAAGCTTATTCACTAGAATGTTCTTGTAAAACCTGTTTTCTAGATTTTTCAGGATGGCAACAGCAATTCCGAGATATTTACTTACTAAATATTAAATACACGCGGTCTTTTATTTTTACTTTTTCGATGTAGCTTTCTCTTCAAAAATCGTCTGCCTTGCAGGGAAAAATAAAACAATTTTAATTACAATCCTAAATAAATACGAAATCCGTAACAATGTAATTTCACTAAAATTATTTAGATATATACAAAATTTAGTGCATTGCCTGTAGCCAAGGACTGTGCCTCCTGGGTAGTACAGTTCTTGCAGAGGAAGCCATACTTGCAATTAAGTAAAATCAATGCACTATTAAAATAATAGTTTCAACAAATAACATAGTAGTGTGTGTTTTTCTGTTAGTAAATTAAATATTGTTTCATTGCTATCCATCTTGTAATTCGAAACAACAAATTAAAGACGGTATCGCTTGTTTTTCTTAAAAAATATTTTTAGTATTGTAAATTTTAAAATGAAAGGGCAAATTCTTATGCAGCTCAAATTGCTTTGAATTCCTAATGAAACTCCGAATTGTATTTATGAAACGAGTTACGATTTCTGCAATATAGACTTTTTTTTAAAAAAAGAGGTTGCATGACGTTGCTTATACGATTTAGAAAAATCACAGAAATGCAAATAACTTTATATTTAAGATTTCTCCAAAAAGGTTACTCATTTGAACTCCATTATTTAAGGATATCACTCCCTCTCGTATTATAGAGTAATAAATATATAAAAAGATTTATAAAATTGATCAAAAACATTTAACTTTCGGTGGCAATGTCGAATTCAAAGTTAGAAAGTGATTTATCAAAACATTTTAACCTTAATTTTAATAAATTTCTTCTCTCGCAAAACATTTTCGCGCCAAATTTCCAGTGTGGAATACAGAGCAATAAAAGGTCTAATTAAACCATACTTCTGCTTGTTTTCATAAAAGCTCAATTAATTCTTTTCCTTAGCGTAATTGCTATATTTATTGTTTATGCTTTGATTAAAAACAGCAAAATCTGCATATACTATAATTGCGCCTCCAGTGTGCAAATATCTTCTTCGTCTAGAAGAATAAACGAAAAAATGATATTTCTCTAAGTTGAAATATGATATATATTATGCATTGCAGATCGATTGGTAGAAATATCTGCAATACACATTTAGTAGATTTGCAATTCCGACTAGCTTTTCAACCGTATCATAAATAAGAAACCTTCTTGAATAGCAGATATTTAAACACGGTTTCGTATATAGAATTCCTTTCCATCTGGTATATACGCAGTTATATTTAATGAAATCTAAGAAACCTTCATGAATAGCAGAAATTTAAACACGGTTTCGTGTATAGAATTCCTATCTATCTGATGTGTAAGCAGTTGTATTTAATCAAATGCTGCGTTTTGCAACTACTTTCAGATTTGCAAAACGTGAACATTTCAAAATTGTGATGAAGTTGAATATTTAAATATCTAGTTGATTGCAAAATTTCAGAATATGATATTTTAAGATTGCTCACTTATTGAGATTGGATATAGAGATACTGAACTCCTTATTCCATTTCAGATTACCTACAGTTTACCTACCACCGTGCATGGGTAAGTTTGGCAATCTCTGTGCATATGCATATGAATATAAATAAATATGAATATTTATTATATATAATATAGATATAAATATGCACATGCACAGGGACTGCCAAATTTATTGATACTGCAATGACTTTTCCCAAAAGAGCTGTTATGTCTTGTGTGATTACAAAATGATTAAAATAAATAGAATATGGTTTATAGTTATGAAACAGAAAATTAGAATATCATCATACTTAGTTTTTAGTCCAAAGGGGCAATTTGCCCGGAAGGCACTTCCGGGCAAATTGCCCGGAAGTGCCCGGTTTTGGCACTTCGTTTTGGCAAACTATAAACGGCGAATCACTTTTCAAATTATTGCCACCAAATACTATAGCCCTGTATTATATTTAAAGATATTAAATAATGAAGCATCTGCATGAATGTATGATAAAACAACGGTAATGAAAGTCATCAAAATTTGAATAACGTAATCTTCGATAGATTATGGGCATGTAGAAGCCCTAATTTGAATTTGAAATTTGTTTTATTATCGATTTAATATTTTGTAACACTTCAACGAATTTTTGATTAAACGATTTTAAAGCGAGCAATAGGAACACTTTACGAAAAATAAGCATTTTTATCTCCAGCACACGAGATTTTGTATCGGTAATTCTAAAGATATGCTAATTTTAAAACTACTTTGCGATATTGCTGTTGAACTGAATTTCGTGGTTTGAGTACGTAGAACATGATACTTAATAAATAAAGGCAACACACAAGACGTTAAAAAACGCCCCTTTGGCCGTAATTTAAAATCTGAAACCTTTCGGATTTTAAATTTTATTATATTTATGATTTCTGACGTTTTGCCCTGATCTTATTGTATAGGAAAATAATTATGATAACTAGAAATTCAATTACTTAGTTTAAAATCATTTGCTACTATAATTCAAATTTGAATCTTAATAATAATTAATTTTGTGTTAATCAACGTAAAGCATTTATATATCTTTAATATTTAAGTTAAAATCTAATCTTTCCTTTGGAATTCCCTCAGAGCATACACTGTTATACACTTATACTAGAAATAAATATAGCATGAAACAAAAACACGATTTTAGGATGCAGAAGGTTTTTATTTACATAATTAATGTTCTGCTATTCAACACAAAGTGTTATATATCTTTAATGTTTAAGTTAAAATCTAATCTTTTTTTGTAATTTCCTCAGAGCATACACTTTTTTACACTAGACTCAAATATAGCATGAAACAAAAACACAGGTTAGAGTGCAGAAGATCTTTATTCATGTAGATAATATGCATACAAATTTAGTTGATTTAATTTATTGCATGTAATTTTACTTTCATAACTAATTGTTGATAACTAAACAATGGCGAGAAAATGAAAAATGAATTTTTATTTTATTTTTATAATAAACATTCAAAGATCTTTATGAAATAAAGAACTTACGCTTTCAAAATTTTGCAGTTATTTCTGTTCGAGATTTCTGTGGATTACTAATATGTCAGTAGGGTATAAAACGAAATCTTTGGGTCTTCCCTTAAATTTCCGACTTTTTTTCCGTGAGAGACCTGTATTCATGTAATTTTGAATTAAATCTTTAGAGAATGTATTGCACTTTGAAATGGATTTTGTAAACGTTTTCTTCTTTATCGTTATACTTAACAATATTATTCTTATACTGTTCAATACATTCCACGTTTTCAATTTTATTCTCCCGTTAAATACACCTTAAAAAATTCTGCATCTTTATTTCTATGACGTCCGTACTAAGCGATTTTATGAACTGTAGAATCTTAACTTATTTTCATTTCGGCCAAGATGTTTGCTTACAGTAGTGAGAAGCAGAGCGCTTAAATCAGAACATACAATGATTGCATGTTAAATTGCTTCGACTGTTATATGAAGCGTAAATCGGAGAACATTATGTATTACATTAAAAATACCAGAAAATGTTCATCTAGTGTAATAAACCTATATGTTTCCGGAATCCATGATGTAACAAATGAAGTATGTATGGAAGAAATGAAATATTCAGAAATGGGAATTGTATGAATATGAAAAATTAGCAGATTCGCTTATTTGCACATCAAATCATCGCTCGAGAAGATGTTTTGCAAGCACCATTTGCAGTAACTGATAATGTTTTAGTATAGAATTTATAGCTCATGCTAATCGTTGAGTCAAAGAAAATTTAAATTATAACAGGTTTGAAACTTATTCTACTTATTTTAACTACTCAGTTATCACTGAACCGGTTCTGCTCTTAAATAATGAAACACATTTTTTGAGTATGCTTTACAATCAGTGTTGTTAAAAATTTGAAAATTTTGCTGTCTTATAGGCTGACACTGACTGGTGTTTTTTCGGACGCAGCTTTTTTTGGCAATAAAGTGAATTTTGCTAGGCAGGTGAATTTCACTAGCGATCGCTAGGCGTATCGGGCTGCTCTCGGGTATTAATACTGCCACAGGTTTGCTAAACTCAGATATGTAGCAATCTTATGAACAAACATGGACTGAAAAATCATAACACCATGATAATTCAGAATGGCGGTAGACATTATTAATATGACCTTCTGTTGTCATATGAGATTTATCTGAGTGAATAAACAGAGTATATTTATAAGGGGAGATATATTCTTAAGGTTCAAAGCGTATGATATTTACAGTAGTCCTTTCTTTCATATACACAGTATAATTTTAATACTTATGCTTCATCTACTTTATTAAAATCATTTCATATTCTTCAGTATACTGTCATCAAGTAATGCGATACTACATATCGTAACAGGTGTATATTGGGGTCCTTTTGCCATCCTCTTCAGCTTTTAATTTAAAAACGTACAGTTGAATAAATTGTTTTAAATGCTCCATAAGATTCCTGTATTGTCTTAAATCTAAGACAATTGTTTCAATTAAAGATATTATTTGAAAACGATATTTATCTTATATACTCAATTTAATATTCAAATTTATATTAGGGTAATTCGTCACTTAACTCTTACCATTAAAACGAAAATACAGTGGTGAACAATTGCTAAGGACGGATCACAAACGACTATATGGCCCGTTTAAAAGTAAATGTGTTTGGACCCCAAATGAAGCAAAATAATGCCAAAACACTGGACATAATAATAAAGGTAATTTGTTGCGCTCTGAATTCTAGAAGGCTTCTAAATGTGTTCAAGAGACAAAATGGCAATATTGTGCTGAATAAGTAAAAGTGAAAAAATGAAATTGTCGTCCGCAGGCGTTCTAGTGTAAGATTTTATTTCGGGATACAGTCACCAATGGAGAGAGATGTAAGATTCCACACGTCGTGTCTTACTTTGCACAACATTATCCAAGAGCTTTTACGGTAATTTGACTCATTCCTCAGTGTTCTTGCTTATTGGAGGTCATTGTGATCAGCAAGACTACTTTCTAAAGCATCGCAAACATTTTCAGTGGAATTCAGATCTGGAGATCGTGCTGGCCATACGAGGCGTTTAATAGCCTTATTCTCTAGACACTCATGGATAGCGACTGTTCGACTACATGTTACGTTGCCGTCCAAGAAAATAAATTTATCACAGACAGCACAACGGAACATGCGAACATGACACAGTAGAGCATCATTAATGTACCGTTGGCCAGTCATAATCCGATCTGCAACCACATGCAGGGGCGTGAGGCCATTGATCATAGTGTCAGGCGATACCATGAGACTGCATTACAGATATCGGTCCTTTACTTTATATTTTATGGACGATAACAGTACCATTCTCACGCCAGATCAGCTGGCGTCTAGAATCCGTTAACAGACTGAACCTACTCTCATCTAAGGCCCAGTCTATTGAGTCTAATTCGATGCTAGCGATACTATTGCAAACGGTCGGTAGGTTGCTGTCTGGACAATGGAATGCATACAATACAAGGGCGAGAGTATAGGCCTCTTTGATGCAAAAGTTTTTCGGGAGATTAGTTTACCAGTAGCTGATTTGCTGCTTCAATAGCTGTGTTGCGCAGATTCTTTTTGTCGATAGCATATGTATATATCGCAGACGCCGTAGGATGGACACGACCTTCCCAGTGACTTTTGCTACACATTCCGTTTGTTTGAAATGATTTCTAAAGCCTTGAAACAACACTGTGGCTGACGTAGAACACCTTAGCAACAGCTGTTATATTTTGCCCTTCTTCGATCCTATCAGACTTAATTTATTTGCTAGTCTTAATTTATTTCTGAAATTTGATTAGATCTGCTTTTATAATCATAGCACTTCATAAGAGAATAACTTGTAAGGATTTATATTTATTTTAAATAACCAGTTAAATTTAATTTTAAGTTCCTTTCCTATAAGCCTTCATTCCCCTAATTGTCAGAATATTTAAATTTAGTAGCTCGCGTGAAGAATGCAAATTCTGCCAGTGCGAGAAAAAGTTTAAATATCGAGTTCTAGAAAAGAAATTTAGACAGTCTGTGCTTGTTGTAGCGCGAGCTTCGGCTTAGCAGTTATTGTTGGTTAAACGTGGCGTAAGGGCTATTTTTTTGCTGCCACCCAAATTTATCAACATTCTATTAGAAAACAGGATTGTCTGAGCCCTGTAGCTTAATTCTACTACTTGTTAATATCTTCAAATTTTTTAGTTTGGTTCTTAGTGTTCGCCTAAGCGTCGAGTTTGACGCATTGTAATTAATTTAAAGATTGTAAAAGGGTAATTTTAATCGTTCTTCTGTGCAGTCACTACTCTCCAGATTTCACACAAACGATAGACAGCAGATATTACAAACTAATAAGGGGAAAAAGTAAGACTACTCGATCCCGTTATAAATGTATGCTGTATTGATTTTGTAATAAAATAGAGATGCTTTCGATTGATTTAGAAAGCAATATATAATTCTTAGTTATTTTGTCTCATTTCTAGAATTATAATAATGGATAAGAATAAGGCACGATATTAACAATTTAAACCTTTTTTAAGTTTCAAGTGGCAAAGTATTGCAAGGTTTTTGTTTTAGTTCCCTCTCTTTTGTTTCTCCTTTAACAGATTTGTCAATACTTTGACGCCTCAAATGAATTATCAATGAGTAATTTAATAGAAACTTTTGGCATATTTATATCAACTCAGATGAATGGCTTTCATTTAAGTATTTTCGCTCACTGAGTTGCAATCAAATTTGTATTTCCCTAGCGAGAGCACACTGTTATGTATGCAAACATTTTAAGGTCTCTAGGATAAATATATAATACACTTTATATATTAGGTTTAATTTCTTAAGAGAAGCAAGCGTTATTCGTTTCATCGATTTTATAACTGATTACATTTAAGGTTAATGCAAGATCTTAGTAGCGGATAAGTTCCATATGACGATAGATTTGCGGTAAGTTTCATAGGTATTACGATAAGGTAGCACGCAATGAAAGCAAAAAATGCTGAGCTGTCTAGCTTTGTAAGCAGCTTATATTTTGAAGATTAATATCTTCAAGTTTATAACATTATTTGGAATCGTATCCTACGTGCAGTTAGATATAGCATAATAGTTACACAGATCGGTTGCTTAGACAGGAGTTTACTTGTTTTATCTTACCATTTGCTTAAAATTTGAATACTTGTTGAAGGAAATAGTATGTATTTTTACAAAATGTTTAAAATTCATCATAAAATTTTACTGACTGTAAATTAACTGACTTAAATTAAAGAAAGATCTCTGACGCTTAGCTGTATTTAACAGCACGCTATCATACGGTATGTATTTTGGAACAAATGGTCAGATACTCTTCAACATGGGTCAGCGACTATTTAATGTGGGAAAATATCAGTGACTATTTAATATGGGAAATACTTAAATAAAATCATCAAATGATAAAAGATCATAAGACTTTAAATATTCAAATAGGCTCTGATGGTTCGCTCAGAACTGATTTTTGAAATTTGACTTGCAGGGGAAGTGAAGGAAGCACTATTTAGGAACTCGTTGAAGGGTATGAACAGTAAAATGCGGCCTCCGGAGATTCTTTTGATAAATGCAACTAACTGCACTATCGGAAGATATTAGCTACTTCGTACAAGACTGGTCAGCTCCGCTGAGCAATAGTTTCAAGCATGTTTTCAGTGAAGTTGGTTTTGTAACAGAGTATTAAATTTTTCCTTTTGATTTATAAAAGAAAAAACCACTTCGCATCAAATTTTGTTTTGTTTCTATCTAATAAAATACAGTATTGTTTATAACTTAATGATTTAACAAAATATATAACAATGAATATTACAATATATAATTTAAAGTGGTAGGGTCTGTTTTGTCTTCTATAAATATATCAAATTAGATGAAATGAGTTTGCTCTTTTAGTTTGTGAAGAGCTCTTAAAACCTATTGCCTCTCACAATCTGTTTAATATTAATTACTAATGGCGAAGGCCCAGAAACAGTTTCCGATCTAGAAGCAACGATTTTTCATAGCCCTTTAAACCTGATTCTTTTGTTTACATGAAAGAAATTTGTGATTATGATTAGCTAAATGTATGTTTATTCAGGGATCTTTGGCTAATGCTTTGGGAACAGTAAGTGCGTGTAGTGTATTTTAATTTCTGTCGTAAATAATGCTAAATGAATTATATTACTTTCTTGTAAAATAAAATTATTTATTCGTTCTTGTCGAAAATTACCATCTGCATTTCATTCGGATTTAAAATTCAGCCAGTTTAGCAATGTAATACAACACCATAAATGCCGAAAAATTTTAATTCGAGCTTTATATAGAACGAAATTTAATATTTTGGAGGGTTGTTGAATTAGATGAAAACTTTTTCTTCTCCCAAGGAAGAGATTCTGAATGAGTGGAAAGAAAGACGATATTCTGTCTCCCGTCTTTACGCAGAAATTCGCTCCATTTTAGCAAGATAAAAGGTGTTTCTTTAGAAACCGAATTTTCGCAATCTTCTAAATCGAAAATGTCAGCTTTGAGCATTTTCAATGATAATATTTCTCCATCGTCAGAGAAGTCGACTTAAATTATTCAATAACAGAAAGAACTTAGAAGAAGAAATAACAGGAATTCAGCGAGGTAGCAATTGTACTTTGTGCAGACTCCTGAACTTGATTAAATGCGATTGAAATTTTAGTTCTGGTACCAAATTTTAGTACTTGTTAAATTAGAATACGAGAAATAAGAAGTGCAAGGCGTATTTTGCATTCCAAGTTACTTTCTTGGTTTTACAACTGACATTAGGTCTTAAAAAAACTACATTTATTATATGAAATAAGCATCGTCTTGGACAGTCTTTAAACGGAAAATTCTTAAAAACGCAAAGTAACTGTAAATTAAAAAAAATTAATAATAACTGAAGTTAATGGATGTAAAAGCATCGTATTGTATACATTAACCCTCTGAGGGTTAAGGGTTGACCTTGAAAATTCAAAGTTCTGCAAAATGCCATGAATAAGTGCAACTTCCTTGATTATAACTCCAAAAAAATGATCCCTTTATGCTGTGTCTTGACTCTTTCTTCCGATACAAATCCAACCCGAAATCGGATAAATCAGGATCTGGCAGAAATTTTCATCTGTAATGAATAGGAAAGCTATTCTTTGATATGGAAGTTTACGTCCATAATCCTTGGAGGTTTTTAAACATATTGTGATTCAAAAGGGGAAAATCAAACATATAAATTTTCAATATAAATGTGTCAAAAATTTTAACACATTTTATGAATGCTTAATTGACTGTCATTGTTAGCATAATTTATTTTCAAGTGTTTAACGGAAATTTAAATAATCATGCAATTTACCCTTCATTTTTGTCGTCCTAAAAACAGCAATTAACTCTATTTAGATTGTTATTAAATTAGGTCAGCCTTCATTACGAAGACAAATGCATATATAAGACAATTATATATGTGTATAAAAGGAACATTAAGTTCATGCTAAATTTTTAAATTTTTTTCGAGTTTTTATACAAAATGACATTTTAAAATAATGCTTGTGTATCTAGTTACTGTTAAAATTCCATTACGCCTTTATTACTGTATTTCGTTTCTCTAATCATTATGTTAGAATCTAATCATTTCTCTGTCTCACAAATTTTAGTTCCGTCATGCATTCAAATTAGAAAATACGTCCAATTTAAACTAGCAGTAGTTAGATATATTCAGCTGAACTTACTGACGAAAACAACCAGATCATTTATAAGAAGAGCGAAATAGATTCACGCATTTAATCACATAATTACCAAGTGAATAATTGGTTAGTATAATTATCAAGAGGTTTAACTACAAAGAGCTTCCTAAAGTAATATATTAATATAATTCTAATAATTTCTAGTAGACATATATTATACAGATAAGGGATAAAATTACAAAGAATACATATATCATAACAAAATATAATTTATAAGGTATGATATAACCGCTTCGGTTATAAAAACGCATGTATGTAAAACGAACAGTCTACTGGCCAGCAGTGATGTAAATTGCTAATCGTTTGTAATTCTTAGATCCTTTTCTTTCCTTGTATTAGTGGAATATAATATTTAGTCTTATAACGCTTGCCGCGAATTTCTGAAAGAACTTTACAAGCAAAATACTTGCATATAAGGTGGCCTTGTTAATCTGAGTTTGATATGTCAGCATATTCTGCAAAAATATTTTACTGAGCGACTTAATGTAAGGTAAATGTGAGGTAGTAATATGAGATAAAACTTAATTTATACAATTCTTTAATATAGCTATTAAGATCTGAGTGATAAATTATCTTAATACTTTGTTATGTATATCTTAATATTGATAATGGAATTATGGCTGAAATAAGTTAAACATGTAAAGTAGACTAAGCATCAACAAAATATATCTTAATACAACTGTATAAATATAGTTAATACTTTATATTTTTAAACATTAGGCTGTAAATATAAAATAGGTGAAGTTAGAAAAGATTCAAGTTTACAAATTTTGAAGATAATAGAAACGTTTTCTTGATTACCAGATATAAACATATAATTCATATTTTAATATTGTTTTTTTATTAATTTGGAATCTCTTAGTGATAGTAGTTTTGTTTAATGTTATTGTAATATCAGTCAGAAGCTAATTCTTTAAGTATTTTACTTACATATTAAGGTTAGAAGGGATTTCGTTGACAAATTTGAATCGTATCATCTATCAAGTTATCAAATGAGATTTATTTAAGCTCAATATTTTGTATCTGTTATTTTATTTTTTCTTTATGTGGAATTAAATAGAATTAATTATGTGGATTTAATATCTTAATTTTTCTTTATGTAGTAATTAATTAAATTATATTATTCTATTAGAATAATACAGTTTAATTAGCGACACCACAACGCTGTAATATGCTGGCTATAGATTCAATATACTATTGCAAAGATGTCTGTGAAGTCAGTAAAAGTGAAAATATTAAGCATTTATGAAATGTGCTTAAACACGATTAATTTGCCTGTTTTTCAGTATAATGATTTCCCTACCAGTCCTAAAGTTTATTTGTCATAAATGTTTAAAATACTTTGCGAAATACTCTTAAAATGTTTATAGAAATATATTACATTACGAAAGAAGGAATAAAAACTGCACTTCAGCCAGTTTTAGTTAATTATTAAATTAGAATATTTTAATGGAAATTGTTACTGAATGATATCTTTGCTGATGAAATTAAACTTTGAAGGTGTTTTCATATAAACTGTATAACTATTTTATAGTGTATCATGATAATACATGCGCCCGTAAACCAAGCTTGCCAAAATTCAGCTCAACAGAATCTCAAAAGCTCCATGAAAATCATATACCTGTATTATGTACAAATCAGATTTTCAAATTATTGCTCTACCATACCGAAAGATGGCGTAGTGGTAGCGGAATTCTCTAATACAGAATGCTACCAAGGATGCAGCATTTCTATCAATCAATATCCAGACGAAAGAGATTGAATTCAAATCTCGTGCGCCTCTTCCACCGGCAGTTGAAAAACTTATTTTATCTGCCAAACTTCAGCGGAAGAAATAAGAAAAAAATTGAGAATAAAAAATAAAAAAGAGTGAGCACTAACCTGAGCCGACCGATTTCTTTATGGATTTCGACACCGCCCGTGAAGATCACGGTCGTTCCTTCGACGGCAAGAAACGCAATTCTGCCTCTTAAACAAAAAATAAGAGCTCAAAAAAGTAGAACAAGGAAGCTTATTTTCCTATATTTGGATGCAGAGAAATTTGAAAATCCATTGTCCGGATGCAGAGAGATCGCTAGAATTTCTATCGGCTGTATTCACTTGTTCTTTTGACAAAATGTGTAAGGGATAACTTGGAAGAGAATCCTTTACTGGTTATAGAATCTATGGTAACCCTGCCTAATGGATTCGTGACTAAGAAACTGTTTTTCCTTGGACTTTAGAAGAGAACATTTTAAAAAAAATTTCATGAAAGGAAATTCTTAATAATTTAAACCAAGAAAAACTAAATAATTCTGGGAAGGAATGAATGGTTTCAAGAAGGTATTTTATACTTCCTTATCATCTGCCTTTTAAATATAATTGGAAACACGTCCGGCTAATAGTCTGGAGGTCTGTAGTTCAAATCCCGATTAGGAGATCATGATTCTTCATGTTTCTAAATAAATTCTAAATAACTCTGCAGTGGCTCCAGAATTAAAAAAGGTAGTGGACGATTATACGTCTCCTCACCCAGGATTTGGTGATTGGCTCTACTACTCCTCATTCACAAATTAAACGGGAGAGAATGTAAGGTATTTTCTGCCGCCCATATCGCTTTCCTTTATGGTATAATTGGAAGCATGTCTGGCTAGCAAGCTGGAAGTCCGGAGTTCGAATCTCGGTGAAAGCGTTGCACATTTTTCAGGTCTCCTACTCTGAAGTAAAATACCTAATAGCTTTTATAAATGGATCTTTAAAGTTTGAGAAAGGTTAAGGAAATTCATCATTGAAAGGAGAGTAATTATGAATTTGTCATGTCGTTTCTTTCATAATACCGGATTTAAATTTTCATAATCATTACCACAGTGAATTACATCGCGTTAATTTTCTCGTTAATGAAGGTATTAAGAATTGTGCATTAACCAATTGAAAACTATCCAGAAGTCTGCAGATATATTTTTAATTATCAGTGCTTAACTGATGGAAAGCATTTTCTAATTTCTTTATTTTTCGAGGGGGGAGAGGGATGCAGTAAACTCATTGCTAGACGGCCAGCAAATATTTTTCTATAGCCGTATACATAACGTATGGCGTTAGACACATATTTTATTATTAGCGCTAATAATATTTAAAATATATAAGGCTGTAACTTATGAAAACAAATCTGTCATTAAAATAATATAAAGATAACAAGTACGAAGACAAACGAACTGCATACGCGTTTTTTATTACATTATTCCTCTGTGAAACGTGAATAATTCCAATTTCTTCTTAGAAAGTTCTACTTAAAGACATAGCTTCTTAGACAAACAGTCCATTCATACTTCGATATAATCAAATAATTCAATGCAACCTATCCAGTGCTACCTGAAAATTAATATTGTAGTAGTACAAAGAAATGTAATAGAATGTGATATGAAGTATAATCCTATGAGGTTCAATTGTAAGAGTTTTCAGAAAGGATTGACTAAGAAATTTTCTTATGTTATGTACACATTGAATAACACATTTAATCTCTGTTATAAATTTTGATGCCTACAGGAAATAGTTTTCTTTTTATTCCATTTCGAGCCCATAAGTAAATAACAATTCACTCTTTGCCTTACATCTCCCTCTGATAAGAGAAAAAAAAAGAAATTTTACAGAAATTTTTGAATTTAAAATGCGTCTTAAATTTAGTATTAACATAGGGTGTTAAAATTGACACAGTTTTGTTGTTGTTGTCCTGTTTTTGTTTTGTTTCATTGTACAGTTCATTGCTGAATTTTCGTTACAATTCTTAAAAAGATTCTAAAATATGATACTTACGTAGCAAAAAGTATGGTAAACATTTAATAATTTCATTATATGATACTTTTATAAATATATGATGTTGGAAGTGAGATCCGATAGATGTAAAACATGAAAAATGCGAAACATATATTATGATTTATGTAAAGACGCATATATATTACCTAATGTAATTTATTGATGATATAGATCAATAACGAATGTGAATATATATTTATTCTGTTATTAAATATGTCGTAAAATTTTTTGTTCTTCTGCATATTAAGATATGTTTTTAATATTGACGTATACGTCTTTGAATGTACTTGTACTGTCATTCGTTCTCTGTTGTCTTATGCCCTCTTAGGAAACATTTATTATACTCATTTTATTTTGATGCTTATTGTGTGCTCCAATATACACTGGTGTGCAAAAATTAAGGACGAGACGGTTTTTTCAATATAACTTTGTACAAAAGCTTTCCAAATCAACACATTTAATACCGTAAGATCCCTAATACGTAAGGACATGAGTAATGTAAGCAACACTTACTAAAAGAGAAATCAGAGGGATAAAAAGAAGCTTTATTGAAAATGTAGCATGAAGAGCAAGGCCACTGAAGGCCGAAACATCCCTGTGATGGGTGTCCAGCAAGAAACATCCGATCTTTAATAGGGGATATGATCTCCCCTGACTGCTAGGCAGGTTTCACATCATTTGTGCATGCTGGATATGTGGTTGTTAATGAGCTGTTGAGACACTGCTGGTCGTTCCTCTTGTAGCACCAATCGCAGTTTCGGAATCGTTACTGGCGATAAGTTACGTGCGGTCACGGGTCTCCCTAGTAAGTTCCGTACATGCTTGACGGGATTTAGATCCAGAGACCTTGCCGACCAATCCATGTGTTCAATATCTTCACTCTCCAACAGCTCTTCGACAGTAACTGTGCGATGAGGTGGAGCGTTGTCGTCCATGAAGAGGAACTGAGGACCCATAGCCCTTGTGAAAAGACGCATGTAAGGAAGAAGAACCTCGTTACAATAGCAGTCCCAGGTGACGAACCTCCTTGGGAGATATGAAGGTCGGTCCGGCTACCAAGCATTATGTCTGCTCGAACGAGAACTCCGCGACCTCCAAAACAGTCCCTTTTGATGATGTTGAAGGGGTTATTGCGTGTTCCCCGCTCTGTCCAGATGTGTATGTGTCTAGAATCGCAACTCAGACTAAATCTGCTCTCATCTGTAAAGAGTACTCGTCCCCATTCATTGTCTCTCCAATTCCGGTGTTCCCGGCACCACAGAGAACGCCTTCTCCGATGGGCAGGCGTTAGAGGTACACACCGTACAGGGCGTCGTGCAAACAGACCACCACCGTGCAGTCTTCTGGCCACGGTAAAACGCGATATCGGTCGTCCAGTCGCCTGTGTCGTGTGTCTAGCGATTTCTCCCGCTGTCTGCCGCCTGTTTCTTCTGGCCTGTAAGGCAATATACCGGTCATCTGCGGGTGTGGTTCCTCGTGGACGACCACTACTAAACCCCCGGATAGCTGTTCCTGTAGTTTGAAATTGTCTCCAAAGTCGTGAAACGATGCTGTGAGCAATTCCGAACTCTGCAGCCACACTTGTCACACTGCGGCCTTCCTCCAACTTCCCAATGATTCGACCTCGGGTAAAAGCATCCAGATGTCGTCTAACAGATTGATTATTCGCCATTTCTCGCTGAGGCAGCAACTCGGTGTGATTTTAACTGCTATACGGCGTGCAATCTCTTTGCCAGAAATACTGATCTTACACCGACAACATGCTTTATACTACTCAGACACCCCCCCATTACGTCTACCTGCATATCTGCGCATGTGCTACCGTACATCACCTTACTTAATCTCCTGATTGGTCTTTCTGTCCGCTCTGCCTCTTCGTTCAGCTGATATGCTAATTTTTCGACTTCGTCCTTAATTTTTGCACACCAGTGTAATGCTAGTATTGCTTCTTGCGATTTTATGAGCTGTAAGTGTATTTATTTTTTTTTAAGCTCTTTTTCATATTTTGGTCACCTGATTTTATAATTTTTGATGAAATATCTATTTTTAGCATTTTATGCTAAGTCTCATGCAAAGAGCCAAGCCACCTCTTGAATCACAAGTTTCATAATCTTATATTCCTTTCAAATTATTAAATCTTAAAGTATTTTCTTCAGCTGCATTGGTTTTATTCACGAAGCATTTGAATATGTTTACATTGACTGTACTATTAATTTAGCAGTTTTTTGTCAGCTTACAAATTTTCTTTCCAATGACTTGAATTAAGCAAAATGCATTAGCCTTCAGAATATATATTCATCCCGACATAGGAATTTAACAAAATTTAACCATATCTTAAGTCTTCTCTTCCTCGTAGATGAGACAGAAAAAATTTTTCCAACTAAAGCGTTTTAAAGAGAAATAAAATAAAATAATAATAATAAAAAAACACATTGCATCCGAAATGGTTTTTATATACGATTCCGTCTTTTTTTATTCGAAGCACTGCGTTGTGCCTTTCCCATGGGAAGACTGCTTGGTAAATTTTTACTTTCAAAGTATCTTGGAAACTTTTAACTTCCTCTTTCGCTTGTTTATATTCTGAACTTTTTAGATCAAATATTTCAGGTTTTTAACAGCAAATTCGAGATGTTTAGCTCAAAGTCTTGTTCTTGTCAGAATTTAAGAAATATCCTAAATAAGTTTGAGGGTATAAGTTACAAAGAGTTGATTTTGGGGAAAGGTGAATGCATATTGTGATTTTAACGATGTGTCTACCATCTAGATATAAACAAAGCAATAAAACCTATCATATGCTTTAAATGCATGAACATAAAATATCGCAGAATATTTGATTCTAAAAAATAAAGGAAATTTGATTCTAAAAAGCGTTTACCGTTGAGATTTATATGCACTTTGATAAAGGGAAGATAAAGGGTCATTTGGCAAAATTTTTTTTCGTAGATGTTGTAAACTACTGACTGACCAGGAAAATAAGGGAACGACATTCACAGTGCATCTGAATAACGTTGAAACACGCAGGAAAGAAGAATAATCCATATTATAATTACTTTAAACAGCACAATTTTATCTTCAGTCACTTTAATCTTGAAAGTAATTCCATTTGGTTAGGAAAATTAGTGTATTTTCTGTACAGATTAATTTTCATAAACAAATTGGCAAAAATTAGAAAAATAAATTCCATTAAAGAATGAGAAACTAATATATAAATAACAATTAAGAACAATGTTTACAAAGATTTGAATAATGTACCTGAGTTAAAATTCATATAATTAGTCAATTAGCGTTTTGGGGTTTTAGTAGAGTTCATCTAGGAGATATCATCTGCTATCACTTCTTCAATTCCTCGCACTTTTCCTTTCACGTCTTCGCAGTTTTATTTCTAACTGTTTTGTGATAATAATTTTTATGTCATTCTACAGCAAACATACGTAGCCCTTTTAAAAGATGCTCCGTTACATCCATCAAGTGAATACGCTTCCGTTTCCCGCCCTGATCGGGACAAAGGTTAGCGATGTTGACTGACGTACCGAAGGACCGGGTATGAATCTCAGAGAAGGCACGGATGTTTATAAATGCAAAGCGTCTGTGCGGCCTGTGAGCACACTAAATATGCGTTGAGCGAAAAGTCCTCTGCAGAGGTTGGTCTTAACGGAAGAGGGGTGGAAGACCCTAGAACCCGTACCACCGCAGTGCTCTGTCTCAAAATTTGGAATGGAACTGAGCTACAGTCGGACTGTCACTTACATGATGCTTAAGGTTCTTTCCAAAGATAGATGCATTTGACTCCCAGCCACCATAAATGTCTTGGTTTGGGCTGAACTTTCTCAGAGATTGGCAACAGAAACAACAACAACGCTTCTGTTTAATAAGGAGTTAATTATGCAAAAGCAGGCGCAAAATAACTTTTGAGTTTCCTTTAATATATTCATACCGTCTATACTTATCAAATAATAACAGTATTTTCCACAATCATATAAAATATATAAACATGAAACATTTCAACTTATTGCCGAATTAATTTTAATGTAAAAGAATTTATCAAATTTCCCCGTGGGTCTGGACTGCACTTTTTGAGCACTGTATTATAAGATCTAGCCTTCTTGGGAAACATAAACTAAGCTAGATGCTACTAATGAACCTGGCGAATTGTCGCACAAGCGTGAAGTAAATACCAGCACAGAAGAAGGGTGAAAGTAACCCTTTATTAAGTTTAAATAAGAAGAGAAGGGCACGTACGTCGTGCTTTACAATAACACCGACTACTTGCGGTGGAACTTAAACGTTATTATACAAATCAATTCAAGTCCAAAATAGAATAGTGCTGGATTAGCACGTTAAAGTATGGCTAATTTAGGTTGACTCATAAACCTAACAGGCGTGACGATTATGTTATGTAGTGATTTTTGGTTAGTTTAGAATTATGGATTAATGTGTAGTTAATTGCAGTTATTTGTTAATTAATTATTGAGTGAGTAAATTATATGCATTAATTTATGCTTATTCTAAATTTTTCTTCACGAATTGTATTGCTTATGTTATTGAATCAATTATTTTTATACGAGCTAAACAGAGTTCTCATTCTTACGTTACGCGTTCGTCAGTATTAGCTTCGGGAGAAGGAGACAATGGGAAATCGGTTGTTTCTGCGTAATATTTTAAATTTAAAAATACTTCCTTTTTATTCACATGGTTGAAATTTATACCTCTTAAAGAGAAAAAATTTACCCTTCTTATGAATCTACTTTCATGACTGTACGTCGCCCCGTTGGAGAATTATGCCCATTTAATTGCTAAAATTGTTGAATTTCGTGTCTAAAAATTTATTCTGCTATAAGCGTCGTTTCGGAGCACTTTTTCGTCAAGGTCATGTACTGCGTCCGCTTGCGTGGTACGGGTGTGGTAGGTTTGTCACATTCTTTTCCCTCACCCCTCCTTGTTGGCGAAGGGGGTGGCGAGGGTGGAATTTTTTTTGGTGTGAAGAAGGAAAAACTAAGTTTTCGCAGCACTGTTTTGTGTTTGGCGAGATTTGCATACTAATTCACCAAATTTGGTGATTTTCGGAAATTCTGGATTCGGGACGAATGAAATCGTCATGCAAGGCCATGTTCACTCTCTTTGCCTTGGATTCGCAGCTGAAAGAAGACGCTTCGATTTTTTTCCTTCCTCTGGAAGAGCTACTATGTTGACCCAGGGAGACCGGTAGAATTATGCCCATTTAATTGTCCGGGCTTCGTCCGGAAAAAGCGGCCTTCGGCTTGTTGCTTGCTCCCATTGAGGAAGAGATGAAGAATAAGAAGGAGATGTACTTCTATTGTTTTTCTTCGAATCTCAATGCATTTTCCACCAGAGCTTGACGTTCCTTGAATCCCGCTGAATTCGGCTTCGTCCAGATCTCTCACTTCGAAAACATCCATGCACTTATCATCATCCTACTAGGATGGGCCAGATTAACATCGATAGCTGGCAAGATTTACGTTCGACGGAGTGCCTTTTACTACTACATCAGCCTACTGGTTGTCTGGGAAAGAATTTCAGCAGATAAGTGCCTTCGTTTTTGTCCATAGTTGTAGCGTTTTGTAAAAGTAAATTAAGATTTAAAATTTCAATGATAACCGACACCTTTTGTTACAATGGGTAACGCTTAATTAAGCCTCAAAAGTTTTTTCCTTCGAGTGAGTTCAACCTAGTTTGTTCTGTTCCTCCTTTCACCAGAAATTTTAGTACGGCATTCAACCTTAATTCAGTGAACATGTATTTCTAAATAATAAGGATAAGTAAATTCACACAAATATTGGAAGAGATTTGATTAATTGAAGGAAAATTTCTAGCTATGATTTATTAAAGTAAGGAGTAATAATATGTATATTTAATTTCCAATTAAATTCTATTTAACTTTAGTCAAGGTTTTTCTGCTGGATCTTAAATCCAGGCTGTGTATTTAAGCAATTGTTGCACTAGTAATCTATTTAGGACTTTTAACCTTAACTTGGAATGTAATTAAAATTTATATATAATGGATTAAGACAGGATATTAAATTTGTAAACTTATCTAAATTTTACCTTTTTACTTTAAGTTGTTACTATTTTTGGTTGAGAATTAACTTTAACTTTTGCAAATTAAGGAACGATTAAAAATTTAAATTCTACTTTACCTTTAATTGAGTAATTGAATGTAGGGTTAAATGTAATCATTTTTCTCCAACGGGTCTACATGAGTATGTAATATTTTTCTAATTGCCTAAGGGATTTGCTAAATTTATGTATGTAATTTTACCTGAGTAAATTAAGAAATTTCTTGAACTAAGTAATCTCTATCAATATTGGTAAAGACACCATGCTCGGTGATTCATTAAATTCCTGTGTATTTGTATGCTGGCCAGCAGAGTTTTGATAACTGCATATGAAATTTTAATATTAATTTTTACGGTGTAAATTTTTGATAAATTCATCTCGGTGCATATTTGAAACTAACAATATATATATTATAATTCTAAATGCATTATTTTAATTAGTTGTCAATTGAACACTCCATAGATCTAGAAATTTAAGTTGAAAGATGAGTGTCTTCCTTTAATGCTGCAATAAATATCCTTGGTTATATATATATAATTGATTCAGAGTTTTTCTTATGATGACTTGTGTGAATGTTCTTAACACCGGTACTCCTGCTTGGTCTTAGGGGTTGTTCGGGTTAGTAAACACAACGCAACTAGAATTTGGTTTTTGATATTATTGTAGGCTAATTATCGTAACAGTTAGTATTTAACATTTGGTACCACAACATCTGGTGCCGCGACAAATTATCGTAACAATTACTCGAAATGGCCAAAGGGCGTGTTAGCGTAATAGCAGGCTCAGAAGCGAAACGTATACTGGCTAGCAAAAACACGCTCTGAATAAAGTCAGAGATTCACCCGTTTAAATACTAACTTCACTTAAATTTACATCTTGGAAAGAAAATACGAGGGGAAGTTGAGGAATTAAGGAAAGATAACAAAAATTTGAATAATATGTTAATTTTAATTAAAGGAAACTCTATAGTATAACATATCATGTTTAAAGAGATATTAATCATAACTTGGAAAAGGATGTAATTCACAACAAAAGAAATGAAATGTTTTAGATTTCAAAACTACATTTCCACTTATGTCGAAAAAGAAACGTTTCGACACGACGTGAAACGTATTTGCCCGTAATTAGGTTTCTAATTGTTATATTCTTTTAAAGGTGTTGCGTAAATTAGTTACATTGTTTTCAATACGTTCAGATATAAGGAATGAAAAAAATGAATTTGAAGTTAAATATTTTATGAAAGGTATAATGGCAACACAGCTGAAAAGTAAAAATATTGTAGGTCAATTTGATGGCAAATGCAGATATATTACGTTTTATGGACCTGGAAACTCATAAAACCACAATCTATGCTATTGTGGGAAATAGGTTGCCATTAATAGTGTTTCTTAATTGAACTCTCCACGCGCATTGGAGGGGATAAGACCGTTGAACTCTAGCAGTTTTTCCCAGACTCAAATCGCGAAAATAGTCAGGACGCACGAGAGTCTTTAAGGGTTTCCTAATGCGTTATTTTAACATTTTGATGGTCGTCAACAGCTTAGCTCGCGTCTTAGTTTCACACTGCAGTGGACGCAAACGAACACATCTCGCATGACAAACGTATGACAGACAGATATCGCACGAATCTGAGAAGAAAGAAGAGCTCAACTTCGCAATTGCCGAAGAGATAATAGGAGCCAGATTTCCTTAGAAAACATTAAGAAATCCTTCTCCTTAGACAGATAGCCTTAATGTGATTTGTAGTAATATTATAAATGCAATCAAAATTCATATTTACTGTAAGACTATTTATGACATGAAATTTATTACACGAAATAACAGTTTTTATGACAATGAGCTAGAATACTACAGAATCTGTTGATAGTTTGCGATTGTCATTCCCATAAGAAGGAAACTGTCACTTGAGGGCAAGCCACAAAACGCATTTTTCATGAATGTCCGCATCTTAAATTTTGCAAAATTCCTATAGAAGTATACCAAAATAAAAGTTCAATATTGCAGACATTTCTTTCTCTTCTAAGAAGGCGGACTATAATGAAGTTAATAATTTACTACGGAAGACAAGGATATGGTTACATATTTTTGAAGAAGGTGAATTAATAACTATCTTAAGCATTTAATACTAGA
Source organism: Stegodyphus mimosarum (assembly GCA_000611955.2). Taxonomy (NCBI): domain Eukaryota; kingdom Metazoa; phylum Arthropoda; class Arachnida; order Araneae; family Eresidae; genus Stegodyphus; species Stegodyphus mimosarum. The sequence continues at coordinate 52,735 of KK122193.1, forward strand.
TATTAAAACACCTGAATCAATACATCAAACTCAACCATCAGATTAATTAAAAGTGAATATTTATGCAATTAAAATCAGTGATTTTGTTTCTGAAAACTTGTTTGTATTGTTAAATAAATAATAAATATAACGAAAAAATAATAAAATATAAAATCTAAGAATCCAACCCATGTGCTTACATTTTTACTCTAGTTGTTATCTTTAAGTTATTTATATGCAATTATTTGTATAATCATTATGTCGTGCCGCCCAAGGATATAGTGGTTAGAGGAGCGTGCTATGGTACTGGAGAGCCCGAAGAAGTCATGGTTCTGATAGTCGGTCCTTTCACAGGAGACAAGAGTGGCCCTCAATTATGTGCCTGCGCAATAACATGGCCACCACTTCTGGGCTCAGACGTAGCAAATATTGAATAGGCAAGTGCCCGCCGTTGGATAAAAGAAATAATTATTTCGTATGCTGTATATTCTAGAAAAAAATGTGAGAGGTTGGATTAAAAAATATTCTTTTAAAAGTGGTAGATGCACGAAAAGGGAATTCTAGCTTTATATTAAAAAATGAGCAATCAAGTTCAGCTAAGTTTAAGAAGCCCGCAGAAATATAATCACACAGGAGTAAAAAATAAATATTCTTCGGAAACGTTTGGGTCCTTTCGCAATAAGAATGATCGGCACATTAAGAAACGTAAACATTTTAAGTGTTATTCTTGTGCCTGAACACCACTTAAGGGCACAATATCCGAAGTTCCAGAACGATTTAAGATCACCCGCTTATAGAGTAAAGAGATTATAGAGTAGGAAGTTTTACCGCTATGCACAACCGTGCCTAAAGTGAACGATTTCTGTTTACCCGTATTACGTCACTCGGGATCCTCAGTAAATTTCGCATGCAAAAATGCATTACTCCATGAATACTAACGTGAGTAAGTGTCAAGGTAAAGCAATCTTTTGATGAAGAGCAAATCAATCTGTTTAGATATAGCTCACGTAGAATAGGAAGACGGGTTACGACAGACGATAATCAAATCAGCAATAATACGAAATAAGCTATTTAGTAGTCACTATATAGTAGGAAATCGGTTATCTAAGAAATTAGCGGAAAATGGTAGTGAGAGATGTCTGTGCGCTTTACAAGTAGTTAAATGCAGTGCAGACCCGAGCCCAGAGGCAAGCAGAAATTTTCAATACTGAAAATAAAAAAGGAAAATTATATAATGAACAAAAGAAAGACAACAAATCGATAGCCGGAGTGAAAATATTTGTACAAACTGACAAGAAAAATACAAAGATTTAACAAAAAATGTTTCCAGAAGCTAAAACAAATTTCGTGATTCGATAGAAAACTCTAGGGTATACTCAGACTAACGCCTCAGACTAACGCAGGGTTAATGAAATATCGTTTTTTCAAATAGACAAGGTTCAGTTTATCTCACTTGCAAAGAAAATCTAAAAATTTAAAGCCATGTTTTGGGGTAGCAACTGTAGACTCTCAAAGTCGTTGTCTAAGAAAAAATTGCTTAATAAAAACAAACTACTGTTCAAATGCCAAGGTGACTGTTTAAATAATGCACGGAAATTATTAGTCATTCCTTCCCCCTGAAACTCTTCTGACGAAAATACTAGAACTATATTACGAGCAAGTCTATGGACATCTGAGTGTAACTAAATCAAAAGATGATCTCACGAGGTATTGTTTTGGCAAAATTTTTCCAGAAAACGGAAATTTATATTTGAACACGTAGTCCTTGCCGAAGATTGGGAAAACCCAACTGTAAGAAAAGGCATTTCTCATAGTTGTCTTCGTGATATGGCATCACATAACTGTGTTCGTCATGTGGAAATTTATTCGAAGATAAGTATAGATTCCTGGGGACCATTACCAACCACTGTGCTTCTTTGCCGACCAGTCAGCGCTACCGGCCTGCCATGATGTAAAGAGTCTTTGACTGTTGCCTATATCATTTTGCCAGGAAGCAAAGGGATTGACGGAGTCAGTGTTATTGCCTGTTATTCGAAATATGAAAAAAGGAGTTCCTAAGCTCAAGCGTCGTTATATGTACTCTTGTTTGTTGCCAAAAAGAAGAGTATCCTTTTTCTTTCCGTCCCAAGTATTACTTTTGTCATTTTAAATTTTCTGAAGATAAAGATAATCGCATTTTCTTGTACTAAACTATTAACTTAGCACCTGCTACAATGTTTACGATATAAAATTGCTTTTCGTTAGGCATGTAGCTCTAGTGTGATTTGCAATAATCAAATCAAACTAATCGTAAATATTCTCATATTCAGTTTTCAAGTTTTAATTGTTAAGCAATAATGCAGATTTTAATATTTTTTCCTGCAGAATAATAAATATTCGTTAGTAACCAGAAAAAGGGTGTTTTAAAGGTGAAACACCGTGTATGATAGAGTAATAAATTCAGAAAAGAAAAAAAAAAGAAGCAAGGAACAGCAAAATTTCCTTTTATAGTAAAATTTATATGATGTTTATAATTTATGGATTGAAAGTGAATCTATCAGCCATTGTGAATATATTTGTATTTGCACAAATGATATGTATTATGAAAGCATTTAAAACGAGACAATTTAGCATTGGAACATTGAACAATTGAAAATATTTCCTTTAATACTCAATTAAAGCACAACGATATTTTTACATATTACATGACTTATAGTGTCATTAGGGTTTGTTGAAGCGGGAGACGCGAAAAATGTGCATTGCCCTCGCTGGCGCTCGAACGTGAAGCATTTGAGAAGGCCCCTCGTATACTTCAGTTCAGGCGTGCTGGAAGGAGGAAGAAATAACCTATATACTTTCCCTTTTAAAATGCACCTGGGGATTAGGGGACCCAATCACAAAATCCTGGTGGTGACGAATTATTGCCCAACATCATTTTTTTAGTTCAGGCCCCATTTGTGCAATGTCCTCGCTGGATTCGAACCTGGACTTCTCGAATACGCGTCGGGTATGCTTCTAATTGTACCACGAAGGCACGTTGGAAGGAGAATAAAATACATTATAGACTAACATCAACGAGTAAGCTACTGCTCGTTAATTTCTTTCGTTGCTTCTATAGATTTACTTTTATGAATTTAGCAATTAAGGCCTTTTAGACTCGGGTGAATCCAAGCTATAGATAAACAAACAGAATTTCAGAATTGATTTTAGTTTTTTGATTTTCGAAAGCAGAACAGTGAGCACTTGCAAAGGTATGACTTCTAGGGATCCATGAAGCTGTGTGTAATTTATGTTATGTTCATGAACCCTATGTCGTTTTCTGCTATCAAAATAAAGTAAGTTAACTTTAGACATATCTTACACCAATATAACTAGCAATTATTTAAATTTATATTTATAAGATTGTATTTATGACAGTTGCAGCGGTTGTAAATTATTTAATGCCCAGGCAGACAACTTCTGTTTCTTCGAAGGATACTGAAATTCGGCCTATTTCTTAATATTGAGCAAATGTTTAGGTATATTCCGGAGGTAATAAAAGTCAGTTATTTAAGATTCTCATGATATTAATGGTGAAATATTGTTTGTATCGATTGTTAGTATGGATATTTTCCCTGATATGTTTTTTTCATGAGGGTAGTCTTGAGATGGTTGGAACTATGAAAACAAGCAAAATTTGTTAAATTTGGTATATGAGATAAAAATTCATTAACTTAGTGGCCAGACATAGAAATTCACCCTACTGCTTGCATGCAGCTTGCTGCCAGCCTGTTGGTGGTCATCACTCAGATCAGTTGGTCGTCATTAATGCACCGTTGGAAGTTCTGCTGAAACTCAGAACTCTTCATGACTTGGCTTTCTATTCTGTAACTTTTAACAATTCCTGTTTTAAATGATTTTACACAGTTACTGAATACTCTTCAGTTCTTCAATAACCAAATATTTGGCGCTTGAACATTAAACAAAATTGTACTCATAGAAATCTACAATATTGTAGAAGAAAATATTTCATTATCATACATTTGTAAGATCTATTATACGTTTTCTAACAGTTATTTTAAGTTTTGTATCTTTCCTATCTTATTCTAATTTCAGCTTTCAATTTCCTGCCAGAATGTGAATTCAGAAACGCAGATAATGCAAATGAGAATGAGTACTATTTAAGTCGCGACTTAACCGAATTCGAGAGAGAGAGTCTGATTTCCCGAGTTTGCCTTCCGGCCACATCTCTCTTAGCTGTTACTAAGCTCGACCATATCTAGGCCCTTGCTAGGTTTCCCCGATTCAATTAATACTTAGGGGCCAATTAGTTAGATTCTGATAGCTTCGGCTATATTTTCTTAAGAGCTTTAGTTAAGTTAATTTTAGTTCAAATTATTAATATTTAAGTTCAAGCCCGAGTGGCGGCTTTATTGTAAAGTTCCAAGCCGGAACTGATTGTAAATATATTGAATAATAAAAGGTTTTAAACTCTTCTCAAGTCTTACGTGTTCTGTTCACACTTAAGCGATTATTCGCTTGTAAAGTGTTCGTGGGGTTTGAAGATAGAACTAAAGATTTAAACAGTCAAACCCTACACATTTATAAATTAATATTGCATTGAAAAGGCACATTCATATCATATTGTTTGTATGGATGCAAGAGAAATTTAAGTACTTGATAATACATTTTGGGTTCACAATCAAACATATTCTGGATAAAAATTTGCATCGAGTTTTAGATAAAAATCAGTTCCTAAACAAAACGAAAATCGTACACAGATATTATTTGATGACCATGGTTTAATCAACTCTTTTTATAAGGAATATTTCATACAGATAGCTTGATTGCATATTCCTTCAATAATAGTTCAAAGACCTATGAAATAATTTCAGATTGTTGCAAATGAAAGAAATAAGAAATATTCCTAGAAATTTGGAATTGTGGTCAAGGCACACAGTTTCACATACTTAATAATAATAACTTAATAATAATTTTATAATAATATTTACAATAAGACTACAAGAAAATATTCTCCGTAGGCAGATTAATCAATTAACCTTTTTAAGTCTAACTTATTCCTCATTGGATCAAAATTATCCGAGATAACATTGACTTAAAGTTTGGTGTATTACATAGACTGCAAAACAGAGCTTTGCAAAACAGAGCTGCATGCATGAATTTTTGGAAAGTTATTTTTCCGCTTGCCAATGGCGGGCACTTGCATATTCAGCATTGGCTATTCCTTTGGTCAGAAGTGGTGGCTATTGTGGAGGCACCTAAAAGGCGATCACCGTTGCTTCCTATGAAGAGATAGACAGTTACGACCATGCCTTCTCGGGGTTTCGAACCCTTCCGGTACCGCAGTATGTTCCCCTAATCACTATAGTCTGGGCTGCAGTTTTTTAAAGTTAAATACTGTGATACTAGGACTGAAAAACCCTCCTTAAAACAATCAGGTCTAAACGTTCTGAGAGCATGAAAAAGTATATTAAGGATAAGTGCCGGATTTATGTGTGCCTCAATCACATGGTTCTATGAACAGCACCCATATTCTGAAATAATGCACTTAAGAAATAAAATAAAATTCTAGTATTAAACTGAAGAATGAGAGTAGAAGGACGTATATTTTAGAAACGTGGCAACATTGCAAATTTCAAACAAAAGGATAAAATTATGGTTAATATTTATTATTGATTGTTTGCTCAGTGCTTATTAAACGTAGATCGAACAAGAGCGACTTGTGCAGCAAAGTTTTAACTGCAAGGTACATCACGCAAAGAAAATCGATATCAAGCAATCAGAAAGAGTGGATAGTTCATGAAACTAATACTAGAAAAAATTATATCCAAAATTTTCATTATATCACGTCCTTTTTGATTTTTTGAAGCGATTGACAAGTCAGTAAATAATGTATCTCACGCTATCTGAGAGTGAGAAGTCTGGTGGTGTTGATGGTGGCAATGAAGTTTCACATGAAGAATAGAACCTATATTTGTCAATTTTAACTGAAAATACTGATTACAGTTTTTATAGCTCTAAGACAGTTAATGAAGATCAACGACAACATTTCTTTTTAGCCCAAAGGGCGTTAGTCCAGAAGGGCTATTAATTTCGTTTTGGGAATTTTTTGCGTTGGTTCACTCTGAATGTCCACTTCACTTCTCAAATTCTTGCCACCAAATATTAGAGCCCTGTATTATGTTTAAAGAAATTAAATAACGAAGAATCTGCATAAATGTATATATGTTTCTCGCATTGTGATAAAAAAACGGTACCCAGAGCCATCTAATTTTGAATAACGTACGTTTTCACCCGAATATGGGCATACGAAAGACCAAATTTGAAATTTGGAATTTGTTTCATTATCTACGTCATATTTTGTAAAACTTGAATCAACTTTTGATTAAAAAACTGAAGTATTTCAAAGCAAGCAATGGCAACGTTGTATAAAAAAATTTTTTTTAATGTCCAGCGCGTGAGACTGTGTATCGTGTTGTGTAGATTTTTAAGTATTATTTTACAGTGCTTATTAATTTTATTAATTTACAGTGAATAGTAAAATTTTAATGTTCATGTTTGAGTTGTAATTTTTAAATTTTACTGTCGCTAAATTATTTCTTTTGATTTGGGGAAAATTTCTTTAAGTTAGCAGAAAAGCTTGTACAGCGATAGCCTGTTTTTGCGTTCTCACGGG
>KK122194.1:3258-35787 GCA_000611955.2 Stegodyphus mimosarum
AAAAAATTATATATATATATATGTAACATATGTTAAACAATACTCAATTAGTTGCATTTGCTAAGTGTTAAATATACCTTTTCGAGATATGTTCTTGATCCATCTTTCTTTCAGAGTTTCCTCGTATGGAAATTCATGGAAAGACACATTTTTAGATTTCTTGTGGTCTGAACTACAGTATGGCACGCAGCAATATACCATCTTGTATTATTATTAGCAAACAGCGAATACTTTATAAATATTATAAATAAAATACACTTTTTGTTATAAATGAGCTAGCTACAAATAGCAAATGTATAAACAAAGTGCAGCGGTTAATGAGCGCCATCTAGTGATCAATTCTGCGAATCCTTCTGAAATCTGGGACCCGGAATTTCTTCCAGTCTGGCAGGCCTTGAGTTTAGTTGGCCATGCTGAAACACATGCCGCCATTTCTGTGCACGTAACGTTAACAAGTTTGGTAGGTATCAGAGGTTTGATGGCCGGAGGGATAAACTGCAAATTTTGCTTAGTGTTAGAAACGCACAATATAAAAACAAAATTTTATAGTTAAAACTGATGCTTTTAATATTATGTCACGTTTTTTTTTAAATGTCAACTCTGCATATCGTAAACTTTGCTCTTCCCCCCCCCCTAAAAAAACATTTTTGGTAGTATGAGGTAAACTTTTGGTGTTTCCATTGCTAAGGAAACACATGCAAATTTAGGCTTCTTGCATGTTTCTTAAACTGGACCATGAGCAAAATTAGGAAGGTCTAAAAATACTTTTTTTGCTTTATTTCTTAAATTAGAACTATAGGGATGTGTAATTGTGTGAATTCATAGAGCAAAATCAGGTTTTCATTATTGCTTTTATAAGATTTTTATAATTTGTCTGACTATAAAAAATATAATGTTGCCTAATTTATGGAATATATTGCTCATAATTTACAGTTCTCAAATTTTGTAAATCTCACAATCTAATAGCCTTCATTGAGTATCATTACTTTTATTAATAGTATGTTGACATATCAGTTGATTTTTTATTTAAAATTTCATGCAAATTTTGTACATTACTTAGACATTTAATCTAACAGAAATCTGAATTTTTTGTAATAAAATCTGTAATAAAAATAAGAGTACAATTTATATATAAAAATTTGACTACAAAAAAGTACTTAAATACTGATTTTAACATCTTTAAATGTAATTATTATAAAGTTTAGATATATTCTTTGCAGTCAATTTAGTGTAACTAAACTTTAGGTAGACATTAAGCAAATTATTGTTACATCTAAAGTAACAACTGAATCACGAGAAGGGTGTAAAAGATCCTTTTTTAAAATTAAATAAGAACAGAAGGCACACTTTGTGCTTACAACTCAGTCAACCACTTGTGGCAAGATAACTTATAACAACAATTAAGTTCAAATCTAAAATTTAAATTCAAATAAACTAGTAAAAGCTAAAGGCTACAGAAATCAATTTAATGCAAAGTTGGCTCAAAACTTAACTGGTATGGAATTCAGTTATCAACAATTATAATGCAAGACTAAAAATCTTATCTTATTTAGCAACCTAGTAACATGGCCTTGATATTCAAAACACGCTTTGTTTTACAAACTAAAAACCTCATTTGCTTTCTGGTGGGGAAATGGACAGGGGAAGTATCAGTAAAGATCCCAAACATAAAATAACTCTGGTTACGAAATAAAGGAACCTTGCATTATACTTGTTCTCGGATTAATTATTCACTACATGAAATAGTGTAATATATTTTTGTTTTCAACATATGCAAACTATTTTTTCTTTTCCTTAAATGCTGTCGGCCCACGAGCGGTAAAGACGCTGAACACTGGTAGTTCGGTCCGAGGTTTGAATTCCGCGAACGAGCTGGATGCATGGGCTGGATTCTGCATCTCCCTTTAGGCAGGTGCACTTTGCCATAATTGAATAACCTAACCTAACCTTAAATGCTGTCCAAAACTGAACAGGATTTTGCAAACATATTGACCAGATATTTCGACCTAAACTCACAACACATCTTCACTTCAGAAATAAGATTTTTCTAAGAAATCAGTTAATTTAATAGCATGAAAAAAATGAGGTAACTAGAGATATTATTATCACAACTATAAACCATTGCTGTGTAAAACTTTCATATAAAAATTATGTGTATAGTTTCAGCAGTGTATGGCATAGAAGAATAAAAAGTAACATTACTTTTCAAAATATTTCATTTAACTCATAATTAAAAACATTCTTTTTTTCTTTATTAAAACAAGCTAACTTTTGTTGCCCAATAGTTATTGTAAAAAAGCAAACAAAATATAAGGATCTGTATTTGAGAACAGTATTTATGAATAGAAAATAAATATATATGCTGGCTTAGCAGAGGAAAGGTGCCTTTATAAAGGACCTTTTAACAGAAACTGGCTCAGATTCACATTACATGTAAGGAAAACCACAAAACTTCCATAGAGCCAGCCTGAACTACCAGTGTTCAGTGGCTTATCACTCCACCACTAGTGGATTCCAATGGCACTTCGAATTTTTCACAGAAATCATCAGTTATGACAATTGTTGTTGTGTATTATTACCATTGGTACAAAATTTACTTGTTATGATAATTTAATTTTAGTTTTTAAATTGTAATCATAAATTACTTGTAATAAATTTAAATTAAGTGATTAAAAAATACACACTTTATAATAATATTACCATTTACATAATTTAATTCATAAAAAGTATTTCTAACATTGGTACAAAATTTACTCGTTATGATAATTTAATTTGATTTGCTTCAACTTGAAAATTTTTTTTATTTACTTTTATTAACAGAATCTAAGAAACTAGAGTAACAGATACTAGCTTTAAATGCATTTATTAACCTTTTGTAAATTTCATTACTCATAACATACAATTCATTTATGGTAGTGTTTCAGTAATTTATCATAGCAGTACTAAGTGTTGAAAATTAGAGAAACACTGTTTTTTGCAGTATTTTAACAAGATTTTCTTTTTTAGGATTGTTCTTTAATCTAGTTTATCCTTAACAAATTTTGTTGACAATCCACCATTTTTTTCCGGTCGTCAAAGTGGGGTATTTGTCGCCAAACCAAGAAAACCGCCAAAAAGACTTGCACTAAAGCTGTTCCGATATTAGTTCATTAAAAGATTTGCTTGAATAAGCATTCATAAATCTTTATAGAAATTTAGGAGTGGTATTATTTTAATATTGTGATACTTAACAGTATTGAACTACACAAAACATCAAGAAGAATGTTACCTCATAATACAAGAAACTGGTTTTAAAGAAATGTTTAAAAATGCATTTGAAATGTTTCCAAAGTTGTATGATTTTACTGAAAATTATAAGTATTGTTCTAAAAAAGGAATGGTTACAAGAACTTTATTTTATCAAATGTCAGCCGTGTTCATTTGAACGCAAAATATACACAGAAGAGTAATTGATATTAAAATAAAGTAAATGGGCGTGGATACAGTCATACTCAGTCAACACATTAAAAGTGGCCCGTGAAACTGCACTTAGGCTGTGGTGCTGTCCAGAATTTTTCAAGGCAATGAAAATTGGGTGTGGGGCATTTGTCAGTGTGAACAACAGTTATATTTCATCCAGTTGAACACAAAATATGCGTAGAACATTCGAAAATATTAAAACTAAATGGGCACAGAGATGTTTATGTCCAATCAGTCTAAAAGTGGCCAGTGCAGCTACATGAAGAGCTTCCGGAACAAGATGGGAATTGGTGCTGAAAACACTCCCTTTTATGAAAAAGGTCCACTTATTTCCCTCAACACCACAGTAGTCGGGTATCATGCTTTACATTGAATTCTCTTAGGTAGAAATCTACACTGCTAGATGCAAGGCCTTTTATTCTCCTGATCAGATATTAAAGCCTGAAGAGCAGGTGTTGAAGTGAAGAGGATAATACCTTCTCAAAGGAATTCTGCTTAATGAAACATTGCTGAAGAGTTACATAAATTGATTCCAACTCACCAACAGAATGGGTCATCAAATTTTCAACTGGCAGATAAAAACAAAAAATATCAATATCAGCCTCACCTGCTTTAGTATAGTCCAAAAGGGAACTGTCTGTACAGGTGTAGTAGGATAGCAAGTTTCCAGAGCAATCTCACTGAGTACTTGAGGACAGCAGTCTGACTTTATTTTTTATTCGTCCAGTGTTCCATCAAGGCCCATATAGTTCAAGGAGTTAAACAAGGTAAAGTAATTTAATAAGTATACTGTTAATTAAAGGAAATAATCAATATCATGTATATATTGGATAAAACTGCTTTGAGATTTGAGGATACGATCTTGATTGCGATTGTAGTCTTACCAAAAAGAGTTATTAGAGAGTGTAATTAACAATGCATTAAAATAAGTTGTTGTTATGTAATCATCTCATTAAAATGATCGTAAAAAATTTATTAGTAGCTGAACTTCCCTATTAAAACAAAAAATTCATTTGAATGTATGTTGCTGGTATACAAGTATCAATGTTCTAGTTAAATTTATTATTCTGTTTGAATAATATAACTTAAATTTATCAAAATGTATAAGCTGAATAACATATTTGATTTAAAAGTGGAAAGATTTTTTTAAAAAGTAGTAATTTGAAATGGTGACATGTATCTTTGTGATGAACCTCACTATAGAAACTTCTGGTTACCAGTGTTTTTAGTGAGTTTGCCACTTTGTGTATTAGTCATAGCTGGCTCATAAACTTTCATTTAAAATTATTGCCTTCTTTGTTACATGTACCTTGCTATTTTCTTAGTTCTGACAAATTTTGAGCCATTTTGATAAATTCTCATATGTTTCCTATGCTATGAAGCAGTACGAACATGAATATTTTCATGTTCCTTCTGCTGGAACAGGAAAATTATGTGAAATCTCATGGCTAAAGTATTTAGAACTTTCAAACTGCTGACATCTTTACACACAGTATAGTATTTTACACAAAGCAAGATTAAGACTTCTAGATGCCCTTTAAGCACTTAAAATATTTTAGTATCCCCTTTCTCTGTCTTAATTTATCTGCTGCATGCATTCTATGGTAAAACCAGGAATGAGAAATTTTTATGATGCTCTCTTTTATGGGGTCTAAGCAACTTTTTATGGTGCCCGCTTTCCTTGATGCCTCAGGCATGTGCTTATTTTGCTTAGTGGTTAATCCAGTTCTGTTCGTACAATCTCTGAGTGCCATTTTTTCAGTTTTTAGTAAAATAATTTATTCAAATGATTTCCTGTTCAACATATATTTAAAATAATAATTAATAAATTATTTAAATTTTGATTCCTTATTTTATTTGTATTAGTTAATTAATGATGGATTCAATACAGACCAGATTTTATTGTGAAAAACAATTTTCACACAAGAGTAATGTTTTAAAGCATATTAGAAATGTACATAAAGTATAAAATTCAAAGTCTAGAGGTATCTTTCTTTCACTTTTTGTTCACCTATAGAACAAAAATGTGTCTTATGTGAAAAACAATTTTCACACAAGAGTAATGTTTTAAAGCATATTAGAAATGTACATAAAGTATAAAATTCAAAGTCTAGAGGTATCTTTCTTTCACTTTTTGTTCACCTATAGATTTATTTTAGCTTCATAACTATTATGTTTATGTATTAAATAGAGTATTTTAATCTGATTTGTATTTTTAAACTTAAAAGTGAGAGGGGGAATTGACTTTACATATTGTGTTAAACTAATTTTATCTGAAAATGATCTAATTTTGTTTTTTTCTTTACAGATCTTTTACTAATCATCAGTTGTTTTTGTATACATATGTAATAATGGCAGTCGGGCAAAGAGAATTTAACTTTATAGTTCCATATCTTTATCCAATTCAAATGGCAGATCATTATTCTTTTAGACAAAATTCTCCAAAATTACATATTCAATAATGATTTACTAAATAAGATTAAATTTACTGCATCATACTATTCAAGCAAAAGGAGACAGATGGAAAGATTGGCAGCAAAAGTCTGATAGCAGCAGGAGAAAGCAGTCTGACGAAAAATGGCATGAACTGTGTATTTATACCAGCTGTTACATAACATGCCAGAATGTTCTCAAAGTGCTGGTCTAGGGTGAAGATCCTGAAGTTGCAGAAAGTTAGTTAGAGGTTGCCTGTTTGTATAGAGCAAAGCTATCGTATTTTTTATGTTACATATATATATTTGTAAGATATAAGAAAATATGTGTGTAAGATAAAAAATATGAAAGCAAACTTCTAATTTTAATTGGCTATAACCTCTTTTATTTTTTGTTTAATTTGGGGACTTCATCTCGCTGTCTTAGAAATAGCGCCATAAGGTCTAAACTGCGTGTCATTCAAATTAATCGTGCGATCTTATGTAACACTTAATGCAGATACCTCTTGCCCAATCAAAATAATTGTAAACCAAAACTAACTGAAACTTGACTTCCTCCCTTCTTCCTCTGCATTACTACTGTGATGCTCTTCTCTTCTGCTCACGCTTTCATCCTGTTAAGACACTGCAGCAATCTTCTATGTTCTCTTCTATCAAAATTGTTTTGAAAATAGGCACGATTGGAGTGCCAAATAATTGTGGCCATAAAATGTGAATTTAAATAAATATGGAGTTTAATCTGGCTTGACTGCTTCTTCATCAAAATGGCTGGATGGTGTAAATATTAAGTATCTATGCTTAACAACACTGCTACACTTCTACATTTCAGTGTTCTTACATCAGTGCTTCCCTGAAAATGTGCTTTTGTTACATTTTGTTTAGCCCGCCAGAGTTGGATTACGTGCTACTAACCTCAGTGGACATTTATTCCTCAGTTGGATTTCTGTAAAATATTATATGCAAATTCAGCATTCTAAAAGTTAGTTATCATTTTTTTTTTAATTTTATTTTTAGGTATATCTACAGATTCTTTTCATTTGCTTAGAAGAAAACTGTATGCAATCATTTTTATATGGAAAAGATTTATGTAATCATCTTCAAACAGTTCATTTAAAATTTCTATGTAAAAGAGAGTTGACATTTACTTCCATTAAGGAATTTTACATGTGGAAATCTAATTGTGAGGAAAAAGAAAAGGTGAATTTCATGAAAAGAACTGGAAATAAAAAATTAGAAAATGGGGATATAATCTACTACTTTGTACGTCATGGAAGTGATCAATCTAGGAAAAAAAAAGAAAATTCTTTACAAATACATCCAAATTCTTAAAAGTCTGATTTTATGTGCATCTCATCTGCAACTGTAAATGAGAAACCAAATACAATGTACGTCCAGAAAGTAAGTTCCGTTTGGTAATAAAAGTAAATTGTGTACAGCTACAGAAAAGTTATTTATTGCACAAAATTCAACAACTCTTAAACTACTTTTCCACATAACTGCCGAAATATTGCAGGCATTTGTCATAGCGTGGCACAAGTTTTTGTATACCTTCTTCATAGAAATTTGCCGCCTGTGTCTTCAACCAGTTGGAAACGGTTTCTTTCAGCTCGTCGTCATTGTTAAAGTGTTGACCGCCAAAGACAGACTTAAGATGTAAGAACAGATGAAAGTCGCTAGGAGCGAGGTCAGGGCTGTATGGAGGATGGTCAAACACGTCCCAGCCAAATCCCTGTAGGAGGTTTTTCGTCACATTTGCAGTGTGTGGTCGTGCGTTGTCGTGAAGAAAAACAACACCTTTTGACAGCAATCCTCGGCGCTTATTCTGAATTGCACGGCGCAATTTCCGAAGTGTCTCGCAATAAGCATCTGCTCTGATTGTTTGACCACGCGGTAAGAAATTAATGAGTAAGATGCCTTTCCAGTCCCAGAACACTGTGCACATCATTTTTCGAGGTGTCAAGATTTGCTTCGGCTTAACCTTTGCTGGGGATGAAGTGTGCCTCCATTCCATTGATTGCCGCTTACTTTCAGGGGTGTCGTAAGAAACCCAAGTTTCATCTCCTGTGACTATCTGTGTCAGAAATTCTTCACCGCTTTCAGCATAACGGGTCAAAAACTGAAGTGCACTACCCATCCGTTTTGTTTTGTGTTGCTCAGTAAGAATCTTTGGTACCCAACGTGAGCAAAGTTTACGAAATTTCAGTTTTTCGGTAACAATTTCATGCATTAGTGATCGTGAAATTTGGGGAAATTCCATAGCGAGAGCACTAATTGTAAACCTTCGGTTTTCATGGATCTTGTCATCAATCGCGTGAACCAGTTCTTCTGTAACCAAAGATGGACGCCCACTTCGTTCTTCATCGTGCGCATCACTACGTCCGTCATTGAACTTTCGGACCCATCTTCTCACCATTGAATCACTCATCGCTTTTGGTCCGTAAACATCGCAAATTTGCCGATAAATTTCACTAGGTTTCACTTTCCTCGCATTCAGAAAACGAATCACAGATCTGATTTCACAAGCGGCGGGATTTTCAATCAACACCGACATTGTAAACAAGCACAACAAAGCGTACGTGACTGACAGCTATTTCCAAATGGTACGCGTTTCTTCTCCTTGATACAGAGCGTTTACTGCGCATGTGCGGAACTGCGATCGCAGAGCTGCAGCGGAGATAAATTGAAACGGAACTTACTTTCTGGACGTGCCTCGTAAAACTGTTATTTGTACATTATATGAAAACCATTATGGCCATGTGAAAGATCTTGGCCTCCTGAGATTGACAAATAATGAAAAGCAAGTTATTGCTCTTAAACTTGCAAATAAAATGAGCATTGGTGGCATATTAAAAGAAATTCGTGACTCTTTTATAACAAAATCAATAGCATCTAGATGTGATTTAACGTCACGACAGGATATTAAAAATGTTCGACAAAAATATTAATTATGTGAAGAACAAAGACATACGAATAATGCCATTAGTGTATCTTTATTTATAAATGAACTAAAATTAGATTCTGAATACAATCCAATTTTAGCCTGTAAATTTTAAGGAGAAAAAACGAATAATGATTAGTGTATCTTTATTTATAAATGAACTAAAATTAGATTCTGAATACAATCCAATTTTAGCCTGTAAATTTTAAGGAGAAAATGGAGAGAATTTTCTAATAGATTTAAATATAAATTATATATATTTTTGGCTCTCCAGCATCCTGTCCAAAGAGAAATGTTACAAAAATTTGGTCAAAATCTTGTGTGTGTGAATTCAACTCATGGAACTAATAAATATGGTTTTAATTTGATAACACTTCTTGTCATTGACGAACATCATGAAGGCTTCCCTGTAGCCTTTTGTATTAGCAATAAGAAGGACCAGGCTGTACTCAAATAATTTTTTGGTCTTATTAAGTAGTATTTACTATCAGATTTCTGTCTGCAGTTTTTTATATCAGATGATGCCCCTGCATATTTTAATGCATATGGGTTTTTGAAAAAAGTCCAAGAATATTACTTTGTGCTTAGCATGTTCAAAGGGCATTGAGATTAAAACTTCAAACTTGATTAAAGATAATGAATTAATGTGTCAAGTAGACAAGCCACTTATAATTTTGTTAGAAGAAAAAGAAAAGCAGTTTCAAACTCTTTGGTCTAATGTAAGAGATTTACTGTAGTTTAATAAAAATGTCAAAGAATTTGGCAAATATTTTTTAAAAACTTATGGCTCTCATATGAGAGAAATAGCAGCGTGCTATAGCTTACAAGCTGGTGTCAATATAAATATGCACTTGGAATCTTTTCATCAAGTCTTTAAATATAAATTTTTAGGATCAAAAGTAAATCACAGATTAGATACAGGTATTTTTCAACTATTAGAATTTATAAAAGACAAAGCAGTTGAAAGAATAAGAAAATTAGAACAAGGAAAACTGTCGAATAAACTGAAGATGATCCATAATCGGCATAAGATTAGTCTGAATTTAAATGTTTGTCTTGGAGATGATGTGATGAAGTAAAAAGTTCATCATGTGATAAGGAATAGGAAATATACGTTAACAAAATCAGTTGTAACTGTCACGTGTGATGCATACTATGTGAAATTTGTATTCACAATGTAAGTTGCAACTGTTTAGATTTTTTAATTAGGAATGTCATATGCAAACACATACATCTTGTCGTGCGAAAAATAAAAGTCGGGCAGAGTAATTTGTGTGAACCTAAATTGGATATTAAATAAAAAAATTTAAGTAGAGAATATTTGTCAGTTGGAAGCACAACTAATGTACACACTGCTTCAAATATTTATTCACCAAACAGTTCATAAATCCATTTTCTTATTCAAAGCACACCTAGTTTTCAGATTAATAAATCTGTGAATTAATTCAGAAAATTAGCAGTCAAATAAGACGTGATCCTGTGACCCAAAATAATGCTATAGTTAAGACAAACAGAATATTAAATGATTTAAGCACTTTCTTAAACTCTCAACTAGATCTGCATAGTCACAAACTGCCTTCACCAACATGTCAAACTGTGAGCATAAAAACCCAAAGATCTTTTTTTTTTTTTCTCCCTATGAAACAAAAACCCAAAACTAGAAGAAATACAATTTCTTAACCATTGGCCAAGGAAGTGGATCATATTAAGGATGAAATTTTAAATGTTACACATGAAGTTATTGATTTATTACATATTGTTTCTTCTGATGACCATACATATTCAAAAAAAAATAAAGAAACCACTTTTTAATAACTAAAAGAAATTATTAAGATATAATTGCAAAATAAAAAAAAAAGTTTTAGTTCGTGCATTTATTTGAATTGATGCTTCATTTGATTCTGAATATATTTAATAAATTTTGCAAACTTTGGGGAAAAACAAATGCTGAACTTGTGTGCAGCTTATAATAAGAATAAGAAAGTGTAAATAAGAAATAATATGAATAAGAAAATGGATTTATGAACTGTTTGGTGAATAAATATTTGAAGCAGTGTGTACATTAGTGGTGCTTCCAACTGACAAATACTCTCTACTTAATTTTTTTGATTTAATATCAAATTTAGGTTCACACATATTACTCTGCCCGACTTTTATTTTTCGCATGACAAGATGTATGTATTTGTATATGACATTCCTAATTAAAAAATCTAAACAGTTGCAACTTACATTGTGAATACAAATTTCACATAGTATGAATCGCACGTGACAGTTGCAACTGATTTTGGTTAACGTATATTTCCAATTCCTTATCACATGATGAACTTTTTACTTTGAAGCCGTCTCCACTCACATCATGTACAAGACAAACATTTAAATTCAGACTAATCTTATGGCGATTATGGATCATCTTTCAGTTTATTCGACAGTTTTCCGTGTTCTAATTTTCTTATTCTTTCAACTGCTTTGTCTTTTATAAATTCTAATTGTTGAAAAATACCTGTATCTAATCTGTGATTTACTTTTGATCCTAAAACTTTATATTTAAAGACTTGATGAAAAGATTTTAAGTGCATATTTGTATTGACACCAGCTTGTAAGCTAAAGCACGCTGCTGGTGAAAATTTTAAATTAGTGTCGAGACAGATTTTTAGATACCTCTTGCAAAGTATTTTTATATATAAAATCATCTATGGTTATATGATATATATTTTTTATGTAGCAGTAAATCTAATTATTTAAATATTATTTCTATATCATAAGTTTCCTTTTTTTTTTTTTAATTGTGTGTTTATAATAAAGGTAACTGGATGAATACCTCAGTAAGGAAAGAGTTCGATAAAATGTCTTTTCTATTGGAGTATTTTTTCAGACTTATAAAAATCAAGGAAAGCAATTAAATACAAAGTTCTTGTTGATTCATTCAATTTAATATTTTTTCTATGCTTTCTTTATATATGTAATGACAAATTTCAAAATTTTGTGCAGTTATGTTAACAGTATTTGTTTTATAAATCTAAAAATATTTCTTAGGTGTGTTTTGTAATCCTTCTAAATTTTAAACTGTTATGTTCTTAATATACATGTAATATGTATACATCTTAAAAAACAACTGTATTGCACAGAAACTGTAGATTGTAAAAATAAAAGATGATATTCAGAAGTGTAATCTTTCCTGCATAGTATGCTAATGTAAGTGTATATAAAGATACTTAACCAAATGGCTGAGTAAAGTTTCCGCCAAATGCTTCCTCTATCATATTAACTTGTTTTGATTCAAGAGAAAGTTATTAAAAATAAAATGATCATTCGAACAGACATCGTGCTTTTGCAGCGTCTGATATTTTTCACGGCAGAACTTGCGAGATTTATGTAAACAAATCTAGAATTCTACGTAACGGGTATTTTTTGCCTACTAGGCTAGCTTATTATTTCCTTTTTCTCGGATTAATTACGCTTGGATTTTTCAGTCTAATATGTTCTTGTATGTGATGTGAATAAAAATAAGAAAAAACTGGACAATATGTTTTTCATTCAAGAATCTCGTTTAATTTTCTAGTGATATTATTTTTTGTCATGGTGCCAGAAACCCGCGACAACTGTTTGAAATTTTTCTTTCGGATTTCACTAAACTACGTTTTGTACGCTTGGATTGCGGGTACTGTAACTTTGTAATTTAATATTCTATTTATCATTTGAATTGTTGTCATTTTCAGTTTTGTTTCGTGTTTAAAATGGAAACTCTTCACAAGTTGAAATCCAAGCGGAAAGTCATTAGAAGTGCTTGCACGAAATTAATTAATAGAATTGACTCTTATTTTGATAATCTGGATTAATAAAGATGAAAGAGTTCAGGAGAATTTGTTGGAATTTTTATTGAGTTTAAAGGAAAAACGGAACGAACTTCTAACTTTAAACTTGAAGACCTGTTGTTGTTGTGTCCATTACCACATGGAAGAATGGTTGCCAGAGCCTACTCCGAAGAGAGGTTCGACTTCTATTTTCCACCCCCAATTGTGAGGGAGAGCACCCTGGGGGGGGGGAATCCAGAGGTCTCCCACCCTCTCCTGTCCCACCAATCCACACGAGAGGACTTTCGGCTCGCCGAATATTTAAAGTGACGCCATGCCGCACCGACACTATACATTTACAAACATCCATTCCTTACGGTTTGTTGATGTTCTTGGGAGGAAAACTAGCATAGGTCCTGTTACTACTGAAGATTATAATTGTGCTGTGAACAGTTTTGGGTAAAAGCTGTTCAAAGGGACGTTTCCTCTGAGGAAATTAATTGTTTGAAGAAAGGCAAGCCTTTACCAAAAGACTCTAAGTTGTTATGCTTAAACCCATTTTTAGATTACGAAGATGTATTGCGAGTAACAGGAAGGCTTGAGAAAACTACTTTACCTGCTGATGAAAAATACCCTATTTATTATACTACGGTCAAAATCTAAACTCACTAAATTACTGACTTGGAAATCTCATAATAAAGTATTTCATTCCGGCGTATCTCACACGCTGGTGCAAATGAGAGAAAAATACTTGGTACTAAAGGCCAAACAAGTTATAAAATGTCTTCTAGGTAAATGTGTTATTTGCAAAAGATTCAGCATTTCCCCAGGAGACCAGATGGTTGCTCCATTACCAACTGTCCGAGTAGAACAATCAGCCCCATTTACAGTAATTGGAATCGATTACGCTGGTCTATTATTTGTGAAAGATAATGAAAGCAAACAATATATTCTGTTGATAACCTGTGCTGTTACAAGAAGTGTGCATCTGGAACTAGTCAGTAATATGACGGCAGATGCATTTTTGCCTTCCGACGTTTTGTATCTCGAAGAGGCTTGTGCTCTTTGATCTTTTCTGACAATGCACGTACTTTCAAACGTGCTGAACTTGAGCTGAAGCAAATTTGGTCAGTAATGAATCAGCCAAAAGTAAAAAATTTTTATGCTGCTAATGTAATTAAGTGGAAGTATATTGTAGAAAGAGCAGACTGGTTGGGAGGCTTTTATGAACGCATGGTGCGTTCCATGAAAGTCGCTCTACGGAAAATCATTGGAAAGTCATCTCTGACCACTGAGAAGTTGCAGACTATTCTTATCGAAATTGAAAGAATGAGTAACTCGGCCAATTTCCTATGTTGGAAGTGACTTAGATGAACCACATGCTTTAACTCCAGCACATTTCCTTTTAGGAAAAAGAATATCATCGTTGCCTTCTGGGAGACTTCACCTTGATTCAAATTTTTCTTCCAGGAAGTCTTTGATAAAGGCCTATAATTATCGGGAAAAATTAATGAATTCCTTTTGGTCCAGGTGGAAAAAAGAGTATTTGTTGAATTTAAGATCTGCCCATTCGAACTTGATTAAGAATAATGTTCCCGAATTTTAATGATATAGTTTTAATTAAGGAGTATCATTTACTCCGAAATTTTTGGAGATCGGGGAGAATCCTTGAGTTACTTCCTGGAAGAGATGGCAAAGTGAGGGCTTGCAAGGTCAAAACCGAGTCATCGGTTATCAGACGTCCTGTACAACATATGTATAATTTAAAACTTCAGAACTAACGTTTTATCTTCAGTATTAATTTACAAATATGTATTGTGAGGATATCTTTTATGGCTGTTTATTATTTTGTAAATTTTTCTGTTAAAATTTGTAATTATAGTAACTTCCGTGCACAAATTAAATAATTTAAAATGTGCTTAAGTTCACAGATTCATGGTATGCTCTCCTAGAGGGCCTTTGAATAATCTTCTAAAAAGGTGAATTTTGTCTTTTTGAATTTGGATAATGTTTTATTTAAATTGCCTAATGTTCCATTTAAATTCTCAGTTATTTAGATGAGATATATTTTTTTCTTGTGTCTGAAACGAGTGTTTTTTGGTATGAGTGTATAGTGTTTATATACAAGTTTGATGAACCTCCTGTCGTTCATGGGGGGAGGGCAAGTTGTTAAAAATCAAATGATCGTTCGAGCAGACGACCGTGCGTTTGCAGCGTCTGATATTTTTTACGGCAGAACTTGTGAGATTTATGTAAACAAATCTTTAGAATTCTACGTAACGGATATTCTTATTATTTCCTTTTTCTCGAATTAATTACGCTTGGATTTTTCAGTCTATGTTCTTGTATGTGATGTGGATAAAAGTGAGAAAAAACTGGACAGCATGTTCTTCATTCAAGAATCTAGTTTATTTTTCTAGTCATACTATTATTTTTTTTTGTCATGGTCCAAAAGGAGGTTAACTGAAATACAAATTATTCTTTTGCAGAATCTAGAGTAATCAGTGCTTTTTCAGTGGCAGCGTAATTAAAGTCATTGAACACCGGTTGTTTCATTAAGATTAAAAAATAACACTTTTGCATAACCGTATTCATGTTATTATCATTCATAGAATTGTTATGATAACAATAAACATAAAATTATGTCCAGTTATTATACAGGCTGTTACATGAAAGTTTTATGGTTCTTCTTCCCTCTTATGTCATATAAATATGAGCCAGTGTTCCTTAGTAAGTTCTCTATAAAAGCAGTTTGCATTGCACCCTATTAATAGACTTAACAGTACTTTGTCGTAATCAAATATTCCAATCCTATAAGGCATGGATACACAGAACTTAAACATAACCAAATAATATTAGTGTAGCAGATGCTCCAGTGTGCTTCTGCATACTTATTATGTCTATGCCACATTTTTCTTCTTTACTTTAATAAAGTAACCTTCATACGTCAGTCTAATTTAGACACGAGTTGATTTCAATTCACATTTCAGTAGAATTTTGCTTTAGTAAAATTCTTATCTACTGTCTAGGAATATGTTATTTTTTTCTCTTAACAGCTGTAAGCTATCTCAAATGAAAACATAGTAATAAAACATAGTCTTGAATATGCCATCTCAAATCATAATACCTGACCTACTCTCATAAACTTCATCCTTCACCTTTCAAAATTAACCACTAATATCATCCAGGTCAAGCACTCGGTTGTCTGGTGCACTTGCAACTTTGCTACCTGGTTTGGCGGCATTAACCCTAATATTGTCTACTTGAGTTCACATGCCTATTGTCATATATTGAATGAAAAGCATTTTCGTTCTCATCAATATGGAGTTTCACACACACACACACATCTTCTACAAAAGGAGATCTGGTGCTTAATCAGATGTACAGAAGGGAGAAGTAAATTTCTAACATACCACCAAGAGAAAAATATCAAAATTCACTTTGTACAAAAGAAATTTTGATTGTTTTTGATTAATTATCTATGCAATTGTTTTCCCTCTAGGTAAAATTCAAATTGAGACTGGTAGAATAATTGTATTGTGAGTGATTATCTGGTGTACTTTAGTGGCTGATTGTACTCCGGTAATCTAGAGTACTCCCTGCATTTCAATATGAGGGTTGAATTTTAATTTCTTTTAAAATCCGTGTTCTTCTCTTACACTTGTTTTAGGTTATCTTATTTCCGTACTCTATTTCATTCTTTTCGGGGACATACTATTTCATTCTTTTCTGGGAGAGCCATGTGTAGATACTAATTAGAAATAAGTGAGAGCAGCCCTGTGGCTCCTTTCTGTATGAAAAATATATTTGAGGCTTACAAGGTGTTGGTATTGGTTTTTATGTGTAGATAAATGGATTTAGTTTGTAATATCAGTATTATAATATGCACTGTGCTAGCTGATAAAAATGATTTTAAACTATAATAATTATTTAACATAACTAATTTTTGTCCCGTCTAGGTGCTCAATGCTTTTTCTGGCAGTTTCTTACCCTAATGAATAAATAATTTAGTAATGAATACTATTAATGAAAAATTGAGTAACAAATATAATATTGTTATTGTGAACATTAAAGGAACACTACATCATATTATTTAGCATAATTTCAATATAATAATAATGAAATAAAGTTTCAAATTTTGTAACAAATACTACAATGTGACACAGTAATACAAATAATAAACATGGTTAATAAAAAAAGTGAATTTCCTGTATGTTTATAACATATTCATTTAACACAGATTTGGTGTTTGTAATGAAATGCAGTATGCCTGAAACACAGAAATCAAAGCAAAATAAAAATGATATACGCTCCTACCATAAATGCGGTTTTGTACAAATTAAAGTCATGTTTTGGAATTAAACAAGGAAACAAAACAAAACAAAAAGAGAAAATATATATTGATACATTTCAGCAATGAAAAAACAAAATACTGAGCTTGCGCTATTGTTACAGTAATTTCAAAACATTTTGAACATTAATTTTCACACATTTAATTAAACATATTTAAAGCAGTAATAATATAGATAAATGTTATTTACGGTATAGAAACAAGAAAGAATTATGAACGTTTCAGTCAATGAACATGTGAAGCACAAGCAGAAATTAATATTATATACGCATATAAAAATAAACTCAGGATTCTGCCAGAAATATAATTAATCAAGCGCACAATCCTCGAACTAAGGCACTATACACAGAAAGATTTAAAAGCTGCGAAACCAGACATGTGTTTAATTTTCTCATTGGTGATGTTTGTCATTAAACGTAGTTTCCGCAAACGCGAGTTTAAATCAGTCACAGCTCAGGGATTCGTTGGAGCTTCTTACATTTAACGATGTATTGTAGCTGGACTCTGTTGACTGTGATGCTAGTTAGTTTATAAAGTTTTGGGACTGGGTTGATTTGCACTCATAGAAAGGGAGCAATTTCGTATTACATATGAGAGTAAAAAAGAACTTCGTATATTTAATAAGTGTTCGAATGGCCATGAAAAAAAGATTGGAAAAAAAATTTTAAAATAAATGGCCCAAATGTAATGGTGAGAAAAAAAGAAATTTAGAAAGGGCTGTTTAGTGGTGACTAGGAGTTGCCGACAGGAGGCGGTTCTAGCGAGTTTTAACTCTCTACCGTAGTTTTTATTGAGTATACCTTTTTATTCTATATGTATCAGATCTTAAAGCATTGTGATTGAGAAATTAAAATGTTTAGAAAGCCATACCGCTCCTCTACAACATAAAATGGTTAATAAAGGAATGATAAATTAAATATATTTGTGATGATAATCTTTGTTGTTAAAACCAAAGTCAACCAGCTCTTGAATACAGTTCAAGTGGTCCGTCGGTATTTCCATGTGAGCTGTCCCTTTTAATCTCTGTAGCGTTGCTTCAGTTCCGTCAAGTTTCTAATTAAGTTTAGTTAAAGTGAAATGGCAACACCTTCTTGTCTCCGCGAAAAAGAAAGGTCGGTATTCTATCGTGCGATTTAACGTGCATGTAAAATGTAAATAAATATCATGAATACGTACATATAACGTTGTAAGGCATAAAATATTGATTCTATTGGAGTTAGAGAAGTGTTATTTTCCTACATTTCGATACCATTTTCGATAAACATCCTGAAGAAAACTCTGAACATGAGAAGAAAATTACTTTCTCATTCAATAGCATCCTCAATAGACCGAATACTACTTTTATCTCCCTGCATCTCCTCAGGAAGTTAAGACAATAATTAAGAATTTAAAGAAGAGAAAAGCTAAAGGTTATAACTCAATTTCTCATGAAGCTCTTCAAGCTCTGCGAAATAGATGTATAGTATTAATAACAAATATCTTTAACGCCTGTATTCGGCTATGCTTTTTCCCATCTTAGTGGAAACACTCTATTATTGTCACTATCTTGAAACCTGGAAAGGATCCAAAAAATGTTAAAAATTATCGTCCCATAAGTCTTCTGGCACTGGGAAAAGTTTTCGAACGAATTCTCAGTACTCGGCTTACAAAACATCTTGAAAGATTGGATTTAATTGATAAAAATCAGCTTGAATTCCGAAAAGGGCAGTCTACTACTACTAATAGACTATTAATAGAATTCATTGCACAAGAATTTATCAAAAAAAAAATGGAGTAGCTGCATGTTTCCTCGATTTTGAGAAAGCCTTTGATCGAGTGTGGCATGCAGGCTTACTACACAACTTTCTAACTTCTTATTCTCAAACAGCTTTATCAAACTCATCTATTCCTACTTAAAGCGAAGAACCTTTCAAGTCAGGTCAGGAGATACTCTATCTACCAAAAAAGTTATTTTCACTGGCGTCCCACAAGGGTCCGTTTTAGGCCCAATATATTTTACAATATTTATTAATATGCCAACACCATTCTCCTCTAATAGCCTAAAGCAAGGATGTCAAACTCGCGGGCCGCATGCGGCCCACAACAAATATTTTTGCGGCCCGGCCAATATATCGGCAAATAATAATATATAATAATAAAATAACATATCGACGAAGAAAAAAATGAAATGTTTACTGCTAAGTAATTAACGATAATTTATTCAGTGTTGTTAGATTACTCACAGCGAGCTGACACACACACTACTTAAATTACAAATGCGTGTGAGTAGCTTGCGTTCAGCTACCTTCGGCTTTTGGGGGACACGTGCACTCAGAACTTGTACGCATCCCCCGATAGCCGAATGTGGCCGAACTCATGGTCTCAGTTTTCCAATCATAGTTTTGTACGATATATTGGTGCATGCACTTTGCTTTATTATTAATTATTACTTAATTCATATTGTTACGGATTTCATAGTTATTTATTTATTTAGTTTTTTTTTAATTTAGAATTGTAATTAGATTTGCTTCATGTTGCCTTAGCAACGCAGACGATTTTTGAAAAGACAGCTGCGTTGGAAGGTTAAAAATAGAACAGCGCGTGCATTTAATACCTAATAAATAAATATCTCGTAATTGCTGTTGCCATCCACAAAAATCCAGATATTTATAGATGTTTCCAGTATATTCGAGAAATTAATTATAAAGCTTATAAAAGCCGAGAACAAACAACTCACCTCAGTAGTAGCTGTAGTTCTAGCGAACTGTTTGTTTACTTAATGCTGTGATTAATTTGTAACGATTTCGCTGTGAGATAGAATTAGTTTCTCTGTTTTGAATTGATTTTTGTGATATTGTTAGAATATTTTTGAAGAAATATTTCAGCATTTTGATTTATCTCTTGTGGAAAGAATAGATTTTTGTTAACTTTTTAATCTTAACCGTGTTTATTCCAGCCCTTTGTATTCAGTATGTCTATATCAAAACCAAGTGGTAGTAAAATTAAACGAAAAATCGCTGACGAACATAGAATATTCCAAGTAAAATGGGAATTAGAATATTTTTGCTGTGAAATAAAAGATAAAATAATCTGCTTGATATGTAATAATACTATTAATGTACCAAAGTTATATAATATTAAACGTCATTACGAACAACACAAATCGAAATATAACAATTACGAAGGATTAATGAGAGAAGAAAAGTTGAAAGAGCTCAAGTTAGGAGTGAAAAAGCAACAGTCCATGTTTAGTAAAGTATTGCAAGAAAGTGAAGCGGCGGTACATGCAAGCTACGTCTTGTCCGAGTTGATAGCTAAACATTCGAAGCCTTTTACTGACGGTGATTTCATCAAGGAATGCCTAATGAAAGCTGGAGAAATTGTTTGTCCTGGAAATGTGAAGGCTTTTCAATCAATTTCATTGTCTCGAAATACAGTTGCGGAAAGAGTTACTGATTTAGCCGCGAATTTAAGTGATCAGATCAAAGCAAAATCATCTAGTTTCGAAAGTTTCTCCATTGCCTGTGACGAGAGCACGGACATTAGTGGCAAAGCTCAATTAGCAGTGTTTCTTCGTTCTTGTGACAAGAATTTTAACATTTTTGAGGAATTACTGGAACTAATACCGATGCCTGGTACTACCACAGGAGAAGATATATTTACTTGTGTTTTTGGACTTCTGCAGAAATACAATCTACCTTTGGCAAAATTAAATTCTGTAGCTACAGATGGCGCTCCATCAATGACCGGGAAAAACAAGGGCTTCGTAGCATTACTAAGAAAAAAACTTAGTGAAATTCACGGTTCAAACATTCATCATATGCATTGTATTATACATCAAGAAGTTCTATGCACGAAAGTAATAAATATGGAGAATGTTTTGTCATATATAAAAAAAGTTATAAATTTTATAAGATCTCGAGGTTTAAATCAGCGTCAATTCACTGCTTTCTTAAGTGAGTTAGATAGTGAATATTCGGGTTTGTCCTACTATACCGAGGTACGTTGGTTATCTTGCTCCAAGATTCTCAAACAATTCTGGGATTTGAAAGAAGAAATATGTCAGTTTTTAAAAACGAAAAATCAAGACGTAAGTTTGTTTTACGATCCAATATGGATACAAGATTTATCTTTCTTGGTTGATATAACCAAACACTTAACCGATTTAAATTTATCGTTACAAGGAAAAGATCATATCATTACGAACATGTTTGACATAATTAAAGCATTCAAATGTCAACTAGTTCTTTGGGAAAAACAACTTAAAAATGAAGATTTGACGCACTTCTCGACGTGCAGCATGAACAAATCAAGTTTAGATGATACTTGTTCGTATCAAAAATACGCAGAAAAAATTGCAAATTTAACAACAGAATGTGAAACGAGGTTTAATGATTTTAGTTCCCTCGAAGACAACCGTGCAACTACTCATCAAAATCATAGACAAATAGCCCAGAAAACCAGCTCCCCGTCTCTCATTGACGATGGAGGGACAAGGGGTGCAGCTGAGGCATCTTTTTATCAGCGACAAACAATAGGCTACCCAAATTTTAATAGATACCGGGGAAGAAATTTCCGTCATTCCTCCCTCACCTTCAGATAAAAAATCATCTCAAAATTAGAACTCTTTACTGCAAATGGCACGAAAATCAAAACATATGACCCAAAATTACTCAAGCTTGATCTTGGACTCAGACGGTCGTTCACATGGCCTTTTGAAATTGCGGAGGTAAACAAACCGATAATAGGCATGGACTTTCTTGCAAATATTAACCTTTTTTTAGATTCCAAAAATCGCAAGTTGATTGATGGTACTACATTGTTAACAACCAATGAAACTCCTTATTTTCAAAATAATAATAATATTTCGGTTTTAAATGCTGTAAATGATCCATATAAACGTATCATTAACGATTTTCCGAATTTGTTAAAACTGAATGTAGTTAATAATAAAGTTAAAAATCACAACATCGAACATTATATCGAAACCAGAGGTCTACCAGTTTTAGCTAAAGCTAGGAGACTATCAGTTGAGAAACTCAAAGCGGCTAAAAAGGAATTTGAATTTATGCTTCAAATGGGTTTATGCAGGTCATCCAAAAGTAACTGGTCGAGCCTACTACATCTCGCTAAGAAATCAGGTGACTGGAGACCTTGCGGAGACTATCGAGCGTTAAACAACGCTACAATTGCTGATAGATACTCTCTGCCATTTTTAACAGATTGCAGTTATATTTTAGCTAGAAAAAGAGTTTTCTCATCCATAGACCTCATTAGAGCGTACCAACAAATTCTAGTTTGTGAAGAAGATATACCGAAAACGGCCATTCTCACTCCCTTTGGCTTATTTGAGTTCCTATTCATGACGCTCGGCCTACGAAATGCGGCCCAAACGTTCCAACGTTCCAAAGTGTGTTCAATGGACTAGAATTCGTTTTTTGCTATTTAGATGACATTCTAATAGCCTCTCCTGATGAAGAATCTCATCGACAACATATACGAGCAGTCCTAGTCAGACTAAATGAATATGGCCTGTGTATTAATGCGGCAAAGTGTAAATTCGGTCAAACAAAACTTGCATTCCTGGCATACGAATTGTCAGCTGAAGGCCTTAAATCTCTTTCAACGAAAGTTGATGCCATCAAAAATTTCCCAGAACCAAAGTCATTCACTAGTTTAAGGCAATTTTTAGGTATAGTGAATTTTTACCACAGATTCATACCAAATTGTGCGAAACTGCAACAATCTTTGACAACATTGTTCAGCGGTATCAAAAAGAACTGCAGAAAAGAAATAACCTGGACAGCAGAAACAAGAAACGCCTTCCAGATTTTAAAAGATGCACTTATTCATGCCACAAACTTAACTCACCTATCCGAAAAGGCTGAAATATTGCTAACAACTTATGCTTTCGATACTGCCATTGGCGCCGTCTTAGATCAGATTGTGAACAATGAAAAGCAACCCTTAAGTTTCTTTTCCCAAAATTTGACAAAGGCACAAAAAAAATAGTGCCTATGACAGAGAACTCTTAGCCATCTATACAGCAATGAAACATTTCAAATACATCTTAAAAGGACTACCTTTTGCAATATACATGGATCACAAACCACTAGCATTTGCCTTCCGACAAAATCTGGAAAAAGCTTCGCCACGACAAACTAGGCAACTGTCATATATTGGCCAGTTCTCAACCCATATCCGATTCATACAAGGGAATGAAAATTCCGCCGCTAATGCTCTCTCTCGCACAGACACCATTTCTGTACCATCTGCAATAGACTTACAAACTATAGTAGACTGTCAAGATGAAGAAGATTTAGAGACTCTGAAAACCAACCCAAACTTAAAAAATCCTACAGATCCCTATGTCAGACAGCGAGAAGAAAATTTACTGTGATACTTCTACAAATTGTAATCAACCATACATCCCTGCAAAGTTTCGGCAGAAAATAATTTCGTCAATCCATAATTTATCTCATCCTGGAATAAGATCCACGATAAAATAGATAACACGACGTTTCATGTGGCCCTATATGAATAAAGACTGCCAACTATGGACTAGCGCATGTTTTTCTTGCCAAAGATCTAAAGTTCACAGGCATACACAGTCATCTTTAGGAGAATTCAAAGTACTCCCACACAGACTCCAGCATTTGAACATAGATTTGGTTGGTCCGCTACTTCCTTGTATAGGGTTCAAATATCTTCTAATCATCATCGATCGTTATACACGATGGATCGAAGCGGTACCGTTAGAAGATAAATCAGCATAATCTATTGCTAAAGCTTTGATTTATAGTTGGTTTTCATGCTTTGGGGTTCCGAATCGAATAGCATCTGACCAAGGTCGACAATTGGATAGCCAACTTTTTCAGGCTTTAGGAAAATATCTTGGTTCTCATACAAACACTACAACTGCGTACCATCCACAGGCAAATGGTCTGATCGAAACACAATACCGAACTTTAAAAGCAAGCCTCAAAAATCATCTACTGGAATCAAAATCATGGCTGGAAGCATTGACTTGCATAACATCTGCCGTAAAGGAAGACTTAGGTTGCTCATCCGCTGAACTTCTATACGGAACCGCTTTAGCATTACCAGGAGAATTTTTTTCAACAGTACCTCATATGAAACAGTCTGAATTTTCTCAAAACCTTCAGAAAATAATAAGAGATATAAAGACAAGTCCTACCACCACCTATGGAAATAGAACTCTTTGTTTCTAAACATTTTTCCAACTGTTCTCACGTATTCCTTTACAACAACATTAATAATTCTTCACTACAGCCTATCTATGTTGGACCATATCCTGTAAGAGCAAGAAAGGATAAGTACTTTGATATTGAAATCCACGGAAAAGTTAAAAGAGTTTCAATAGACAGACTAAAGCCATGTTTTCTAGTGAAAGATTCTGATATTCCTTTCCAAGACTTCCATTCCAAAAAAGCAGAACTTAGGGAAACACCTACACTCAAGAACTCTGAAGAAAATTCAGAAACTCAGCATGAAACCAAGACTACTAGAACCGGCAGACATGTGAAGTTCCCCAGTCGCTTTAAAGACTTATCTTCCATAATTGTTTTCACAAGGAAGGGTGTGTGTAGCGCCGCTTCAGTTCCGTCAAGTTTCTAATTAAGTTTAGTTAAAGCGGAATGGCAACACCTTCTTGTCTCCGCGAAAAAGAAAGGTCGGTATTCTTTCGTGCGATTTAATGTGCATGTAAAATGTAAATAAATATCATGAGGACGTACATATAACTTTGTAAGGAATAAAATATTGATTCTATTGGAATCAGAGAAGTGTTATTTTCCTACATTTGCATACCAGACACTTCAATCTCTAAAAATTTGAAGAGTGTAAATGTTATAAATATGGAAGCTCAAAAACGTCGAAAAAGCATGTTAAAAAGTTCACTGACGAGTTAAGGATAAAGTTGTTTCGTCATTAGATGTTTCAGATTCAGTTGCGTTGCAGCTATTTGAAAGCTAGACTAGTGAAATTTCGAAATTAAATGTATGTATTATTCAATTTTCGAAGCATGTAAAGTCGATGAATTGGATAAATATATGTTAAGGGGAAAGAAGACACATATGATGTTGTTGATGAGTTGCTATTGATGATTAAACGTAAATTAGTTACAGTAAAAAACAAGATGAATTTTGAACATTCTGTTTTACTGTTCCAAGTAATAATAATTCAAATGCGTTGTCGGATGTTAAGTTACCAAGGCTATCGGTACCGACATTTAATCGTAAAATCGCGAACTGGGTAATGTTTAAAGATATGTTTAAAAGCTAGTGTAATAGAAAACAAATCTATTTCGAGTACTGGAATGAAATTACAATGTTTAAAAGCTAGTTGTAAGGACGAAGCTTTGAGAGAAATACAATCTATTTCGATTTCGGATACAGATTTCGATATAACATGGAAGCTTTTAGAAGATAGGTATTCGAATAAACGTGAGCTTTTAAATGCTATAATAAAAAAGCTTTTGAGTCAGCCGAATATTAGTGAAGCATCTAGTTCTCTTTTAAATTTAATTGCTGTAACAAAAGAATGTATTCGAACTTTGAAAATTTTAAACTGCAGAGTAGAAACGTTATCGGAAATAATGATACTGTATTTAATAGTTGATAAGTTTGAAAAATTATTTCGATACTGGTGGGGAAAAAAATTAAAGAATTCGAAAGAATTCGGTACGATTGAACAACTACTTTCCATTTTATAAAGCCAAGCGAGAACGCTTAGATATAGTAAAAAAAAGAGGTAAAAAAAAAGTAATAATTCTCAGCATAAAGTTACGAGTATGATATCCACTTCTAAAACGAAGAACATAAATTTGAACTGCATTAAGTGGCGTGGTGAAGAATGGAATTCATTATATAAGTGTCCAGAATTTATAAATCTTTCTGTCAATAACAGGTGTGAATTCGTGAAAAGAAATAAGCTTTGCTTCAATTGTTTGAAAAACAATTCCGTTCGAACGTGTTCGCCTAATTATCGATGTCAAAAATGCTCACGAAAGCATTCAACACTGTTACATTTCGAATATTAAAAACAAAATAAATACGAAATAAATATGCTCATTATTTCGAAGCCTGAAGTAGAAGGGGAAGACGACAGCCAAGCTCAATCCCCGAATGCTGAAAAATTTGTTTATGACTCTTCTTCTACTCGTCGACACACTTCTAAACGAAACGCGTCACACAAAGAATGTTTTGCTTTCTAATGTGAATATTTTAGTAAGAGATTCGTATGGTGAATTAAAATCAGTTCGCGCTTTGTGTGAGGTAGATTCTATGACTTCATTACGATTGAACTGTGTTCAGGTGCGGATTCACTTTGGTTTTAACAACAAAGATTATCATCACAAATATATTTAATTTATCATTCTTTTATTAACCATCTCGTTGTTGTAGAGCAGCGATCTAGCCCCTAGACATTTTAATTTTTCAATCACAATGCTGTAAGATCTGTTAGTCATTACACAGAATAAAAAGCGCACTCAATAAATATTACGTAGGCCAAGAGTAAAACCTCTCTAGCACCGTCGCCTTTCAGCAACGCCTTGTCACCACTAAACATACTCGCGACCTTGAAACCTTATGGGTTTCAAAACAATATTACAATTAGCATATATTATTTTAAAGTACAACATAATAATAAACAATTGTAAGCAATAGCAATACAATGATTAAATATTAAAATGCATAATTAAAATCATAAATGCAATATAAACTCTAGAAAGAAATGTATTTCATTACACAACACATAAAATCTAAACACAATTCACAGGAAGAACACAAATTTCTCTCACATTTCGTTTTAATAGCTTATCATCTAGTAGTAATATGTTAATCACTCGAACTTTTCTATCCTTTCCAAAAATTATTTCTGCGATTCTACTAGTTAACCATTTTGTACTGTGCATACGCTCCTCTTTGGCTAATACAAGCGAACACACTTTAACGTTATCTTTAGAGAACGTACACTTACTAAGTTGTTGAAGGTTATTTAAATAGTTTCCCTTCCATAACTTCCAAATTTGTTGGCTATATTTCCTAATTTTTTTGCCATTTTGAGAGCCTATTTTCTGGTATCTCAATAAGTTGGGGTTTAGCTATTGAAGTTAAAAGAAGGTTTAGCTATGAGAAAAGGTCCGGGGGACAAGGTTTCAAAATTATCAAACTCGGATTATAAGGGAGTAAGGGGTCTAGAATTTAATACGCTTTCAATTTCTAGAATTAGAGTGAGAAATTCTTCGAGAAACAGATGAGCATTGCCGATAATTCGTTTCAAATGAAACTTAAAATATTTCATCCCGGCTTCCCAAAGGCAAGGCCGCCAAAGTTTGGTGATTTAGGAGGTATAAACTTCCACTCAATGTTTTTACCTAGCAGGTATTTAGTCAGTGTTTCATCTGGGTGTTTAACCAATTTATACAGTTTTTTTGTTCAATACTTGCATCCAGATAATTCTTTGCATTGTCACTGAATAATTTTGCACGTTTCCCCCTGCGACTGAAAAATCGTTTCATACAAGTTATAAAGGCATCGGAAGTCAGATCAGAGACAAAATCTAAATGGATAGCTTTGGTGCTTAAACATACAAATATGCTGACATACACTTTGTTCAGTTTAACCTTTCGCTGACTTTTAAATTTAATGTGAAATGGTCCACAAACATCAGTTCCAACATTGTTAAATGGATAAGAAAGTGTTTCTCGTTCTTTGGGCAAATCACTCATGATCTGACTCTCAAAAACAGGTTTGTTTTTGAAACAAGTTATGCTTTGAAAAACAACTTTACGGCAAACATTTCTGCCATTTAAGAGCCAAAGTTTACGTCGGATATTACGCAATAATGCATGTGAAGCAATATGCAGATACTTTAAATGATAATGTCTCACAATTATCAAAGTGAAGGGATGCTTATCTGGCAGAAAAATTGGATTTTTCTCACATGTACTGAGGTCAGAATGTTTCAGTCTGCATCCAAACCTTAGAACATTGTCCTTATCTAAAAAACAATTTAAAGATTTTACCTTGCTCTTGCTGAGCACTGAGGCACCTCTCTTAAGGTGTTTTATTTCATCTACAAACTCATCTTGTTGGAATGACCTGAATAAATAGAGTTCTGCGCTTCTCAACTCGCTAAATGTAAGGAGACCTGTAAGCTTTTCATGAGTTCTAACATTATTCATTAATCTAAATACATAACACATAGTATTGTTGCGCGCTTATGGATTCGTAATGGATTAAATGCACAAGTCGTTAAAAAGTCAATAAAATTTATTCTTTTCACAAGAAATAAAACAAAATGCTGAAACATTTCCTCAGAGATATTCGTGCACTATCACAATATCTCAAACGTTAAACAAACTGAATTCAAAACAGAGAAAGTCAATCCAATCTCACCCCGAATTCACTACAATCAGTAACGGCAATGAGTTAACAAACAATGAGTTAACATTAGCTCTTGTGTCAATGATCATATTGCAAGGAACTCCATCGATATGCCCATTAATGGATTGTCCATTACTGTTGCCGTTCACTGCAGAAATCTCGAGCGCTTTAAAACAGGGTTTTTCACTATCGCTCAAACTCTGCTCAGCGATATGATCATTAATTTGCTTCCTGCGTTGTTGTCTTATTTTTCTTACTCCGGGGTGTTCTGCAGTTCCTTCGTACGTTGCCTTCAGCTCTGCAATTCCATCACTTTGGTTTCTTGTCACTTCTTTTCCATCTCATGGCATTTAATTTTCTGTTTGTATCGTCCTCTTGTTTTCCGTACTCGGGGGTGTTCTGCAGTTCCTTCGCGTGTGCCCTAAAACATCGCAGTTCCAGCACTTTACGATCGTTTCTTATCACTAATATACCGTCTCAAGGCATTGACTTGTCTGGATAAATCATCTAAACGAGCCATCAACCGTGGACTCGCACAGCTCTGACTGGGTGGCGATCTCTACGAGTTGCTTGCTGGGCCGCCTCGAATTTCGTGGCGTACACCAGAGCACTTTTAAGTCCTTCACATCAGCCATTCGCAATGCTTTCTGTATTTCAGGATCACAGATGCCCCCGATAATGTACTGCAGAAACTGGATTTCCCTTGTTTCTCTCAAACACTCCGTAAAGGCAAAATGGGACAGCCTTTCAACATCCATAGCGAGTTCTTGGAGTGTTCCGACGCGCAGCTCCAATGCGTCGGAGAGAGCTTCGAAGTCTAGTATGGTTTTCGGGAAGAGTTGCAGGATATCTGCTGCATCTGCTCTCAGAGAAGCGGCGATATGACAGTCCTTAGCTTGGGAATCCCATCCGCTCGCATCCGCCACTGTTGAAAATTGCGTCTTACAAATTTGCCAAGAGGTCTTCCCATCATATGTGGATAACTTCACTGACGGACGAGCAGGCATGGATAAAAATTTAAAACGATCAGATTTGCTCCCTGCCGTCTCTACGAATTTCTTTAGTGTATCAATTTCTTTGGCGACTGCAGAAACCTTGTCATCAATTTGTTGTTGGACAGCAAAACTCTTCCTTCGTTTCGTTGCTCCACAGGAGAAACTCTTCCTTCTATTTGTTCTTTTACAGAAGAAACTCTTCCTTCAATGTGTTCAACTTTATTTTCAACAACGTCAGTTCTGCCTTCCATAGCCTTGAATTTATTTTCTATTACGCAGGTAATTTCTCTTTTCATTTCCTTTTGACCTGCTCCAATCTTTTCTTGAACAGCCTTCATTTCTTCCTTAACAGATTCTTCCATCTTTTCTTGAACAATTCTGATCTCTTCTTTAACGAAATCTTTTCTTGACCAGCTTCCATCTTTTCTTTTACCTAGTTGATGGCACCCTTTAATCTTTTCTTGGAATGCAGCAAAGGCAGACACGAGCTGTCTTAATTGTTCTTCCATCGCTCTGGTGAATGCACTCAAATATCCCACCGCTGCCACCAAAAAGTGTTGCAAGCGCACGAGTTCGTAATGGATTGAATGCACAAGTCGTTAAAAAGTTAATGACATTTGTTCTTTTCACAAGAAATAAAACAAAATGCTGAAATATTTCCTCACAGACATTCGTACAATATCACAATATCTCAAACGTTAAACAGAACTCAATTCAAAACAGAGAAAGTTAATCCGATTTCACAGCGAATTCGCTACAATCAGTAACAGCATTAAGTAAACAATCAGTTCGCTTAAAACATCAGCAACTGAGCGGAGGTGTTTTAATTCGGCTTTTATAAGCTTTTTAACTATTCACTATATTTTTAACTAGATCGAAAGTTAAATTTAGTTGCTTAATGCCGTATGTTTTAATTTTAGTATTATTTGCAGGAAATAGCTGTAGAGTAGTAGCAGTGAGGTGCTTTGCTTTCGGCACCGGAAGGCAAGAAATGTCACTACCCATGTCAACAAGACATTTTATGTTTGTATGTTTGTCATATATATGTAATCTGTCGTATGTGTTCCCTGGTATTCCAGTATCCATGACTTATTTCGGAATAGCAGCAGAATTTAGTTTTCCGAGTGAAACGAGCATGGAGAAGTATTTTTACGAGTATCAGCTTTAAACTTCTGATG
Organism: Stegodyphus mimosarum; assembly: GCA_000611955.2. NCBI lineage: Eukaryota > Metazoa > Arthropoda > Arachnida > Araneae > Eresidae > Stegodyphus > Stegodyphus mimosarum. The sequence continues at coordinate 33,793 of KK122194.1, forward strand.
ATAGTAACAATAACCAGTGTTGGCAGGATTTGCCTGCAAACTACGTTGCCTACTTTTTGAGCGATTGCGGTTATCGCGGTATCTTAGATTTTTATTGCACTGTTTCCGAGACAGTCGTTCAACTTGTTTAGTGAGAGTCTCTATTTGTTTGGACATTAAGCTTAGCGCTAAGCTTAACTCTGATTTTTGTTCAATATTTGATGCTGCGCAAACAGTGACCTGTGTGTCATTTGTGATTTCGGACACCTTATATGCTATCTGGGATAGACGGTTCAAATCTGCATCCGAAGCGGATAAAATTGCTTGCATATTTGAAGGAAGTCTTTCTGTCCACATATTTTTTAGGAAATCATCATGTATTTTGTTTGACGCTAGCTCTTTCATTTGTTTCAAAAGTAAACTAGGTTTTTTGTCACCTAATTGTAATTCAGATAAATGTTTACGGATTTGCTGTACTTCAGAATCTTGGAATTCCGCGACTAGTCTGTTTTTTAAAGTTAGATGTCAGTTTCAGGAGGTGTTAAGATTAAATCTGAGACTTGTAGTAAAGCTGATGTGTCTAAATTTGTTACAATATGCGAAAATTTCGTGTTATCATTGGTAATTGCAGCCAAATCAAATTGGACCTCACATTGTGTTAGCCTTCAGGCGAGGGGTATTTTCAAATGGGGGGGATTTTCACCGCTAGTCTATGATCAGTTACCGTTCCTTGCGGTTCCGTCATTTTCTTTGACGAAAGAAAAGGGGAGAATTTGGTCTCAGCCTCTGAGGGGAGAAAAAGGTCAATATCTTTCACCCGATCAGCACAAGCGCCTGGCCCCAGCCACCACCCCTGGTCTTATTGGTTGCCGTTTATGGCGTCAGGTTGAAGAGATTTTATTATCGGTTTCGTGTAAGTTAGGTGAACTTACACTTTTTTGGTCTTGGTTATGTTTTGTATAAATGTGAATTTATGGAATGTAACAGAGTATTTGCAATTAAAGGAAGCTTTTCGCGCGCAAAAATGCCGCGGGAAATTCATTTCGTCACTCTATGATATCACAAGTAGTGTCCAATAAGAGCTTGGGGTGGTGGCTGGGGCCAGGCGCTTGTCCCGATCAGCTGTGTTTGATCGCGTTATTTATAGGCAAGGCAAAATAAGGGAAAAAAGGAAATAAATATATCCCGTGTTTTTGCTTTCGTCCGTTCGGTTCGGTGAAACAACGGTCACTTGCGAAAAATATTTTTTTGAAGAATAACGGTTGAATATAAAGCACACACAAATGACTGAAAATACGGTGCTGTGCACAAAATCACTACACAGTTGTCACAAAACACCAACACTGTTGAAAGCGAGAATTAGATGCTTTTGTATGGGAGAAAACCTTTAGCGAAGATAGATGTCTTTTTTTTTTGGATTTTCCGGAGAAAACGGAAGCGGCGTGAAGAATCTGGGCGTTATGATCCGCGTCAGGACTGTTGTCGGAGAGATGCTGGATTTAATATCTACCTTGCGACGATAGTAGTTTGATATTAATTTATAATCCGCTGCATTCCATCAGGCTTTATAAGAGGTGTTTCTCAGTATTAAAAGCTTTTATTGTAATAATCCGTATTGAACGCTTAACTGTGCAGTTGAATTTTCAGGTGATCCAGCAATTACGTTAAGATACAGGTGGGTTGGCAGTAGTATAAAAATGGGGATTCATCGACACGGGGTTCGGGGTGCCGGCGTGCGAGAAGTGCATGATGCAGGTGCACCGTGCAACGTCACCAATGACGTCACACAGAGGACGGGGTCACGAGTAGAGTTGAGTTGTTGGTAGACTGCTGATTGAGTTGTAGACTTCCTGCTGCTAAAAGTTAGTTTTTTCAAAATTGGCAACGGGGATTGTTTTTAGCTGCTCATGCTGCCCTCTCTTGACGAAAAAAGAAAATAATCTATTTTTAAAATGCTCATGCTGCCCTCTCTTGACGAAAAAGGGAAATAAGCTATTTTAGAAATTATATTTTTTT
>KK122194.1:40074-55271 GCA_000611955.2 Stegodyphus mimosarum
TTTTTACGTTTAACTTTTTTTTTGACAAAAGTAATATTTATTTTTACAAGTTTATTATTTTTTTTTCCTTTTCGCTTTTTATTTTAAACAAGTCGTTAATACATTTTTCATTTTGTTTTCAAAAAAGTAATATTTATTTTTATAATGATTTGCCACTTTTCTTTTTTCACAAATGCAGTTTTCCTATTATGTATTTTACTTCCAAAAGTAAATTTAAATTTTTTCTTTTCACATTTTTTCTTTTAAACAAATGTAATTTTTTTCTATTCTTTAAAATTTTTTCTTGTTACAGTTTTATTTTACTCTTAACTTCTTTCCCTTGTTTTAAATACTTATTGATGTTACATGTCCATTTCCCTTTGGAGGCCTTCATGGATAATATTTTCTGGAACTTTAAACAGTATTCTTCTATGCAGTTTTAATAAAACACTACATTTCTTACTTTTCATACTACTAAATGGGATATACTCAGAACTTTTCGTACTAATTACTAATGACTGTACTAACTTTAATGAATGCTACGCAAAACATTACGAATTTACACGTCTTTTACACATCTTACTTTTATTCAAGGGATTCACCAAACTGTGTCTGATAAATGTAAATTTTTACACTTTGCCTTTCCACATTTATCCTCAGATTTAGATTAGATCCTCAGATCCCTGCTTTCAAAATATATTCATGTTGCATTTCTGATTCCTTTTCCCAATAAATATGTACAGACTTACACAAGTTTCTTTACCGTAAGACCTACTGACTTTGAAGAATTTCTATAAGGAGTAATAAATTTTTTCATGTCATAAAGTTCGCTCAAACCAATGAGTCATTTCTACCCAGTTTAATTCAGTTACATACCAAAAGTATTTCATTTCTTATTGTTTTACTTTACAAACATTTACATGAATATACTCAGAACACTCCTTTTTTATTCAGCAGAAGGATTCCTTTATATTACTAACCCATATTAAGGTTTTTAAACACTTGCAAAAATATCTTGGATTTTATTGTGCACATCCTACCTAAAATCACTAAACATTTTCTAAACCTTGATTTTCTTATTGTGAAGACATCTCTTGAATTCTTAACATGATGTCACCCATCTACCACAGAATCTCATAAATGCTGCTATATTCGAACTTACCTCAGCCTTGACTTTCTTAACAAGATACACGAGATGGTATTATTTTTAACTATATTTACACGTAGAATTAATATTCAGCCATGGAAATGAAACTTTGTCGCCTTTTTTCCCAAATCGAAATATAAAAATTTCTTAACATGGAATATTTTTTTTCAACCAGTAAATATAACCATTATTTTTGCTGAGTCTCATAGCCTCTTAAGGTATTCATTGTAACTTAAGTAAAAGATACCCATATTTCACACTGACAATAATTTATTTAGCACTGAACTGTTAGAGCCTTTTGAGAACGAAATTTAATTTATCATACCTGGCATATAAACTCCTACGTAGTTATGCTACATTACACGAAATATTGAGTAAAGTTCCAAATACTGATCCAGCATAGTAATTAAAAGATTTCACACAGTCATTTTAAGACAGAAATTTAAAATTGACATTATTTTTAACACTGAGCTCTTGCAGCTCTTTGAGAACATTTAACTTCTCACGGATAGCAAATAAAATTATGTATAAGCATCATACATAACGAATAATAATCCAACTTAACTTAAAAGTTTTAGCACATTCTAAGTTAGGTACGCATTTCAAAATTGACATTGGTTAATAGTGAACTCTTACAGCTTTTTTGACATTTAACTTCTCATAGATAGCAAATAAAATTTCTCACGAATATTGTACATAATAGGCAATAGTGACAGAAACTTCATAATGATCTACTATAGTCATCAACTTTAAAAATTTTAACGCAGTTTAGTATGATTTAACATAAGGACCACACTTTCAAAAAAGCATTATTTTAATTAAACATTGGAGCCACACAATTCTGTGCACATATATAACATTTTATTTACCATGAGCATCACACATATTAATTAAATAAAATACATTTCGCAAAGTACGAAACACATTTCTCTTTTAACCAGCTGTATTCTTAAGAAAGAAGGAGGAAGAAAAGATACAGAGCTGAGAACCGTTTGCTGTTAGTGTTCCTCATTTCCCCACGCAATGATCAAAATATATTTTGATCATTGCGTGGGGAACTTTTGGAAGTAAAATACATAATAGGAAAACTGCATTTGTGAAAAAAGAAAAGTGGCAAATCATTATAAAAATAAATATTACTTTTTCGAAAACAAAATGAAAAATGTATTAACGACTTGTTTAAAATAAAAAGCGAAAAGGAAAAAAAAATAATAAACTTGTAAAAATAAATATTACTTTTGTCAAAAAAAAAGTTAAACGTAAAAATGTTTTTAAAGTAAAAATATGAAAAGCATTAAATATGGGGAAAAAAATTTGCAAAATAAAAAAGTGAAAAGAAAATGTAAAAATAAATTTTCTTCTACGGATATAAAATTGTGCAAACATTAGTTTGCGACATTAAAATTTATGTTAGCAAAAGCAAAACATGTAAATTTAATTTAGTAATATCAAAAATAGATTATTTCCCTTTTTCACCCCTAGAGGGCAGCATGAACATTTTAAAAATACATTATTTTTTTTTCGTCAAGAGTTGCACGGTGCACCTGCATCATGCACTTCTGGCACGCCGGCACCCCGCACCCCGTGTCGGTGAATCCCCATTTTTATACTACTGTTGGCAGTTAATGAAGCTTTTCCGGACGAATTGCCGTATAGCTGTCGGAAGAGTTCATGATAGTTTAGTTAGTTAATGCAGTTGTCAGTCCTTTGTGACGACGGGGGGGGGGAAGTTTTGTGTCACTGCTGGGGAAGTGACAGTCAGGATACCCTATTTGAGTGGCTGCAGGTAGCGTATCTGACTTCTTATAATGATTAGGTAGTACTGAGAGGTTACGTAATTCTTACTGCATTTGAAACTCAAAACACATTTAATACAATTACCAGAAGCTCTTTACACACACACACATATATATATATATATATATATATAATTCATAGATAGCATAGATAGGTATTTAAATGAATTATAGTTTTCGTAGTGTGAGGAGTCTGCTAACGAATAGTTCAGAGATCAAGAGCATCGCAGGTCTCTCTAGTCGAGAGTTCTGAAGCGTTCTTCTGATGTTATTCCGATGGCGAAAATATTCAGACAGAATAAAGCCACTCCTCCTTAATTTCATAGTAGCATTTTACACCCTCTGATTCGTTATATGTGGAACGATATCAGAGGAAACGTTAGATCATCGGTTCGTCACCCGTCCTGAAATCGCGAGGCTTTGACGACAGACACGGTACAGAACGTTGAAATCTCCTGACGCTAGTTATGAAGTTATGTCAATGCGATGTCAAAAACATGTCGCGTGACACTTCGTAAAGGTTGGGAGCAGTGAATTGCAGGGACCCCACACAAAATTTACTTATCTCTCTGTGGTCCGCCGCACTCTATTAAATATACTATCATTATTTCCGATAACTTTTCTATTTTGTAGTTTGAAATATTCAAAGTTCGAATACATTCGTTTGTTATATCAATTAAATTTGGAATAAAGCTAGATGTTTCACTAATATTCAGCTGATTCAAAAGCTTTTTTATTATAGCATTTAAAAGCTGACGTTTATTCGAATACCTGTCTTCTAAAAGTTTTCATGCTATATCGAAATTTGTATCCGAAATCGAAATAGATTGTATTACTCTCAGAGTTTCGTCCTCACAACTAGCTTTCAAGTATTGTAATTTCATTGCATTACTCGAAATTGATTTGTTTTTTATTACACTAGCTTTTAAACATATCTTTAAACATTACCTAGTTCTCGATTTTACCATTAAAGGTCCGTATCGATAGCGTCGATAACTTAACATCCGAAAATACATTTGAATTATTATTACTCGGCACAGTAGAAACAGAACGTTCAGAATTCATCTCATTTTTTACTACGACTGATTTACGTTCAATCATCAATAGCAACTCATCAAGAATATCATCTGTATCTTTTTTCTCATTAACATATATTTACCCAATTCTTTGGGTTTAAGTGCTTCGAAAATTCAATAATACATACATTTAAGTTCGAAATTTCACTAGTCTTGCTTTCATATAGCTGCAACGCAACTGAATCTGAAACATCTAATGACGAAACAACTTTAATCTCGTCAGCAAACTTTTCAACACACTTTTTTGAATTTTTAGAGCTTCCATATTTATAACATTTATACTCTTCAAATTTAAATAGAGATTAAAAGGGAGAGCTCACCTGCGAATACCGACGGACCACTGAACTGTATTCTGGAGCTGGTTGACTTTGGTTTTAACAACGAAGATTACCATCTCAAACATATTAAATTTATCATTCCCCGTTGTTGTAGAGGAGCGATCTGGCTCTTAAACATTTTAATTTTTCAATCACAATCCAGTAAGATCTGTTACAGTCATTATTTAGACAAAAAGAATACTCAATAAAAATTACGTAGGTCGAGAGTAAGAACTCGCTAGCAGCGCCGCCTGTCGGCTGCTCCTGGTCACCACTAAGCAACGATTGATTGTGCTAATTCGTTAGCGATTAAAGAGAAAAAATATCGGTTGCGCTTTCTGGATTAAATAACACTAGAAATAAATATGAATTCTTTAGTGCTTCTTGTGCTTCTATTTCCAAACGTATTGACTTTGAAATGAGTTTAGAATTTTTGTGCTCGCCTAAAATCTCAGACTTCATACCAGTAACTAATATAGAAGTTCCGGTTGAAATATTTCCTCAAAACATTAAGTTTGCTGATCCAGACTTTAATAAAAGAGGAAAAAGTAATGTATTATTAGGCGCAGAGGTGTTTCATCATATCTTAAAATTTGGTCAAGTTGAAGTTCCCAATTCAGTGCTAAGATTTCAAAATTCCTTTTTTGGGTTTATAGCCAGGGTAGCATTTTAAGTTCAGAGATTCAAAATACGCGAACAGTTCACTGTGGATTAATTAAGAATTATAGTGATATATAGACCCCGATGAAAATGAAATAGATCAATCTTTAGAAACATTTGAAGAAACTGTTCGTTTTAAAGATAACCGGTATGAGGTTCAATTACCACGGAAAAGCGATTGGGGAGAGCTCAATAATAACTTCATCGTTGCAAAAAAGAGACTTAATCTACTTATGCGTAGACTTAAAAAAGATCCAAATCTTCATTCGCAGTATATTGAAACTTTAAAGGACTATGAAAATAAAAATATTATAGGGAAAGTTAGATGTCCCAAGGAACCTATAGATAAGACTGTGTTCTATTTGCCTCATCAACCAGTATTTAGAGAGAAAAGTATAACTACAAAAATGAGAATAGTATTTCACGGAAGTTCCAGTCATAACTTTAAGCATTTAAACCTAAATGACTGTCTATGTTCAGGGCCAAGCCTGTATTCGAACATATTCGAAATTCTGGTTAATTTCAGATTAAAGAAAGTCGCCTTTACTTCAGACATAGAGAAAGCTTTCCTACGAATTTTATTAGCCGAAAAGGACAGAGATGCAGTGAGTTTTCTATAGGAAGAAAATAGTAAAATTCAAGTCAACAGATTTATTCGTGTAATTTTTGGTTTTACGAGCAGCTCATTCCCTTTGACCGCTACTTTGAAAATTCACTTGAAAAAACACTTTGAAGAATGTCGGACAACAAAAAAATGCTTAGACCGCTGTTGATACGTGGATGATTTTATTTCTGGTGCTGATAATGTGTCGAATGCCATAAGGATCTCAACTCAAACTACATGAATTATGAGCCGAGTTAGCAGGGTATTTCGAAAATGGACTACGAATGACAATACTTTGATGCAGTTTCGGATACGTGAAGGTTTCGACACACAGCCACAAGTCACGACTATTAAAGTTTTAGGAATATCGTGGAATCCTATTGAAGATTGTCTAATAATGGGAAAGCAGAGCCTAGTGGACAATACGTCTAAAAACGAAAAACGAAAGTACCAAACGATTGTTGCTACGAACAATTGGGGAAGATTTTTGATCCGCTTGGGTTACTTTCGTTGCTGACTGTTCGTGCAAAGTTCATTCTAAAAATCTTATGGATGAAGAAAATTTGTTGAGATGAAGAAGTAGCTCTAGATCTACGAAAAATAGGACTCGAGTGGTGCTAGGAGATTCCTTATGTTTCGAAGTTACGAATTCTTAAAAACTTCCTCACTTTAACTACACAAGAAACAACGGATACTTTAGAACCACACAGTAAGGCTCCTCTAGAAGCCCAGGCCCTGGTCTAGAAGAGCCTTACCACACTGCTTCTGTGATGCTAGCCAAAAAGCCTATGATGCTGCCATTTATGGAAGAGTTGTAGAGGATAATATCATCGAAGTGGATTTGTTGGTTAGAAAGAGTCGAGTGACGCTGCTAAGGAAAATCACTCTTCCCAGACAAGAACTACTTTTTGCCTTGCTCGCCGCCCGATTAGTAAGCAAAGTCAAGAAAATAGTGGATTTAAAAAAGCCCTCTTTAGTACTCTTTTGGACGGATTCAAAAATCCCAGGCTGAAAAGCACCTAACCCAGTGGGCCAGCTGTTCCGTCGATGGCGAAAAGAAAGAAAGTCTATTGTATTAAACGACCAACGAAACGATGGAAATCATTTGTCACCAATAGAGTCAACGAAATACAGAGTTTAACTGATACCAGTGCTGAGCGCACTACTCTGGGAAGAACAAATCCTCCGATCTCCTCAGCAGGTGAGTCAGCGCTGACATTTTATTGAACAGTGACATTTGGTGCCACGAGCCCCAATTTTTGGGAGAAAAGACTGATGTTTCTGTAAAGAATAATGAGATTCTAGTTTCATTAGATGACTTTTGTGATGAACTAAAGAAAAGCGATTATTCTTATGATCATTCTCGTATTGCCTTTAGTGTTTTTAATGACAGTTCTATAGTTGATGATATTCTTTCTTTGAATAATAATTATTTAACTATTGTTCATATTATGTGTTATGTATTTAGATTTATAAATAACCTTAAAACTAATGAAGGGTTTACAGGTCACCTTACGTTTAGTGAGTTGAGAAGCGCGGAACTCTATTTATTTAGGTCAATCCAACAAGGTGAGTTTTTAGATGAAATAAAACGTCTTAAGAGACGTCAGCGCCCAGCAAGAGCACGGTAAAATCTTTAAACTATTTTTTAGAGAAGGACAATGTTCAAAGGGTTGGAGGCAGACTGAAACACTCTGACCTCAGTACATGTGAGAAATATCCGATTGTTCCGCCAGATAAGCATCCCTTCACTTTAATAATTGTGAGATATTATCATTTAAAGTATCTGCATGTTGCTTCACATGCGTTATTATATCATATCCGACGTAATTTTTCGCTCTTAAATGGCAGAAATGTTTGTCGTAAAGTTGTTTATTAATGTATAATTTGTTTCAAAAATAAACCTGTTTTTGAGAGTCAGATAATGGGTAGTTTGCCCAAAGAGCGAGTAACACCTTATCCATTTAGCAATGTTGGAACTGATTTTTGTAGACCCTTCGACATTAAATTTAAAAATAAGCGCAAGGGAAAACTGAACAAAGTGTATGTGAGCATATTTGCATGTTTCAGCACCAAAGCTATCCATTTAGATTTTGTCTCTGATCTGACTTCAGATGCCTTTATGGCTTGTATGAAACGATTTTTCAGTCGCAAGGGGAAATGTGCAAAATTATTTAGTGGCAATGCAAAGAATTATCTGGGTTCAAGTGTTGAACTAAAAAAAACTGTATAAATTGGTTAAACACCCAGATGAAACACTGACTAAATACCTGCTAAGTGAAAACATAGTGAAATCCGACTGAGCAATAAAGAATTTCATAAAGTTTTTCGACTTTGCAAATAATATTTTGGGCAAAGCACGTGAAGGAACATTTTAAATTACACGTCTTCAACTATAGAAAATGAATTCTTTGCTTACCTTTTCAAAAGTTGAGTGCCCTACTTAAGGCGGCCAACATTTCTATTAATGAATTTACTTATAGATTGTTATGAAGCGGTTGGGGGGGGATGAAAAACTGTATCCAGATGCAGATTTAGAGGGAGAGTCAAATCTTGGACCGTGGTCTTCAGTTGAATTTGACGTTGAAGGAGAAGCCAAAGGCAGAATATGAGATTGAAGAAAAAGAATTTCCCTAACTTTTGCTGCAGCCTTATCGCCAGCTGACGACAACCTTGAGTAGCTTTCTAATGCTGACCATTCAACTGCACTGTAGGATGTTTTTCTCTTTAAATACCTTTTTGGAATGGAGGTAAATCCCAATGAACAGAAAATTGTCTGCTGAAAATACCAGCATTTTCCTTCCCTCCCATTTGGCAAAATGAACCAAATATCATTCGAGATTCTTCGATGAGGTAGGGTCGACATTTTGATATGCAACCTTGAAAAAATACATCAAATGGAAAAAATCATGTTCATAAATATATATTAATTCTAAGAAGACTTAGGAGAAATTCAGAAGCTCTTCACTATGTGACGTTAGTAAAATAAGTAAATAAATGAAAATATAATCAATTTTTTTACAGAAATATTATAATAATAGTCTATAAAATGGTTATGTGGGATATACGAACTTGTACTATGACGCAGCACTCGAAGAATCGAAAAGAAACTCAGAAGAGCTGCGAAACAAGAAACCGAAGCTGTGCAGACACAAAGAGAAAGCTGAAAGAGAATAATTAAGATTTCGAAGGAGCTAGCTCGCGACTACACCAGGAGTGCCGCCGGAGTGATGAGAGATGGGATTCGAGCAAACTAAAGACCTATAGCATTCGTTGGTAAGACTTTCTGGCTGCGGGTCAAAGTCAAATAAAGCGTGTGTATTAAAATGACATGTCGGGTCAGTGACGTAATTCATTTTAAAACCCTTTTTTTGGTGAATAATAAGATAAATTTTATTGAGAAAATAATTACAATAAGCTTTAAACAAAAAAGTTTTAATTAAATTTATTTTTCTCTTCGATAGTAATGCCTCCCCTCAGGCTGAACTTACAAGGTATTTCTCCCGCCTTCTTCGCATGCCTTCGTGGTGTAGTGGTCTGCATGCTCGACGCGTAACCGAGAGGTCCGTGGTTCGATTCCCGGCGAAGGCGTTGCTCATTTTTCATGTCTCCTGCTCCGAAATAACCTAATGTCTCTACACTGGCGCCCGAACTAAAAAGGTGGGGGATGATGATTCTCCACCACCGGGATTTGGCGATTGGGTCCCCAAAACTCCAGTCGCCCTTTAAAAGGGGGAGTATATAAGGTATTTCTCCCACCTTCTTCGCATGCCTTCGTGGTGTAGTGGTCTGCATGCTCGACGCGTAACCAAGAGGTCCGTGGTTCGATTCCCGGCGAAGGCGTTGCTCATTTTTCATGTGTCCTGCATCCGAAATAACCTAATGTCTCTACAAACTTGTGACTCAGTTTAGTAGAGTCTGGCTTATAGTTAGTTGTCTTAAGAAAAATATTAAGACGTAGTTAAGCTGCTCCTGTTCTTGCTTAAAATAAATTTTATATGTGAAAATATTTGCTCATTTATTTGTTGAGTCAAAGGCGGACAAAATATCAAAGCCAAATTTTTTCGCTACTGAACTTATTCTTGCGCTATTAAACAAGTGCTACAACTGAGCGAGAACTAAGAAAACTAATAGAATGACATTAATGTCGTCAGGCGTCTGCCAAGAAATTATGAACAGGCTTTGCAGAACATATCAATTTCTCCTTGAAATTATGTTACAGTTTTTATTTTTTAGAAATAAAATGTATGCTCTTTACTGCTGCTTTGTAATCAAACAAAATATTAGGTATATTCCGGCGAATAAAACGCACCGGTTTATAACGTCCACCTATAATTTCGAGCTACATTTTTTAGTTTTTAGGTATATTCACTGTATAACGCGAACCTTTTTTTTACGAAGAAAACTGAAAGATACATGTGCGATGCACTTACCTTTTGAAGTCATTCATTCGAAGATTTTCCTTTCGAACAACTGGTATACTGAATTGACAAAGCGATACGAGGAACAACGACTGTGTGTGTGGAGGGGGGGGGAGAATATTTGAGAGAGAAAATAATTCTGCACAAAGGGTGCTTTGTATTCAATACAGCTGTGCGCAATAGTGTTATTCTAGAGTTTCGAGGAAAGGGGGACATTATTTAGAATGAACCCGAATGAATTCGAGGAATTAGTAACTAAATGTTTTTTCTTTCTGTAGTCATTTGAAACTGCAATTTTGAAGTGAACATCGAAGGCAAGGAAGGATAAGGAGGCCAAATGCGTCATAGCAGTCTAGAAATAGAGTTGAAGTGGATAATAAAAACACAGAATGAAATCAAACCCGATATATTTCAAAAGTCATTAAAGTTCAGCATATTTGCAATCTAGATGTAGCGGAAGATGATTATTTATTTATAGATTAGAATAAAGTGATGGTGAAGGTGAAACAGAATTCGATGATGTGCTTGAAGATATAACGGAATGGGAATGTACTATTGTCAGATAAGGACATTTTTTAAGTTCATAAAGAATGCCATTTCTATTGAAGAAATAGCATTTAGATGCGGTTATAAATATAATTTTAGTATGTTCATCTTTTCCTTATTTATAAATCTATCGTTTTTATATCCGACGTATAGCATGCACCCATAAATTTTGATCTTATATTTTGTATTAAAAGTGCGCGTTATACGCCGAAATATACGGTATTTATTTTCAGTTTATTTGTTTACATATTATTCAAGTGTTCGTTTCATATTTTCGTTTTATAATTAAATCTTATATATCACACTCTATTTTAGGAACTCAAATGGCTCACTTTAAATTATGCAATGGGTCACTTGCTGACCAGTGGGTTATAAGTTGCCGAGACCCGACTTATGATCTACCTACGTTAAGAAGATCTTCGCATTGCCGAATAGGGGAAAATGTAAAGGGGTGGTCAGTTTTATTGAGAAGTATTGGTTTATTTAATGTTTCGTTTTTCAAATACTAGACGGAACACAGACACAAGTGTTTCATGTGTGTATGTATGTATAAGCTCACGTTTATCCATACATATAACATGAAAAAGGTTAGAGCCATTTCTGGTAAATAATAAAAGAAAGAATATTAGTGTTTACATAAGAGGAAATAAGTTTTCTGGCATGCTTGCAACAGAAACTCTCCGTGAAATGTTAAAGAACTACTGTTCCGTTTTCGATGGATCACTGATCATTCGCTCAATAAACTGAATCGGTTGTTTGAATGAGTTCCGGAGCAGATCGTCCAACGAGGGCCCCTGCTTGATCCACCAACCAGGGCCGGTGCTAGAACCGGAGCAACCGGTAAGGCCGCACAGGGCGGCAGAATTTAGAGGCAAAATGTTTAACATTTAGGAAGGAAAATGGTGGCAGAATTTTGGAATAGCAGGCTTTGCGCCGAGCGACAAAAAGTCTCGGCAAAGCGTCTTTAGCCTTCATTACAATACGCAAGCAAAATCAGGCGAGAAAGATTGGCAGTTTCGTATAACTTCGGTTCTTAGGCAAAGCCTGTCATGAAAGCTTTAAATTCCGACTGTGTGGAGCTGTTTTCGCAAGAAATGAAATGACGGTGTGATCCACTGAAAAGAAATTTGTTACTTCCATATCGAACTGCTTTATTCTCTTAACGACGCGCTTTCCTTGGGAATTCTTTAAGGGTATTCCTCAAGCCACGATATAACAGATATTCTACAATCTCAATAATTTAAAGAAAAACATTTTAGTCGTTAAAAATTCTTAAATATCTATGTGTCTTTGTTTCTGTGTGTCTGTTTTGCACAATTATTTGGGTGTCAGTTTGCTGTTTGCTACCAGATGTAATATCTACATACTTTACACTTACCCAATAAAGTCTCCGAATGCATTCCTTATTTACATTTCATACTTCAATTTGATGGATAGAATAATAATCCTTCTTCTTTAACAAATTCTTCTGGATACCATATTGTTAAAAAGAATACAGCTTTCTTCTGCTTCACCAAAGTTAATTTTTTAAGCATCATCCGTATTCATGCTATAAAATACCTTTAAACGTAGTGTAATTCTTATTGTTAAATGTTTACTTAGAAGTCTGAAATATAAAGTCTGTCTTAGGAAGATACTTTCAGAAATGTTGTGTTATTTCACAATTGTTGTGTAGCAAATTCACTTAATTATTTAAGTTTGACTTAAGATTTAATTTTTATTATTATTCTAAATTTATGCTACACAACGTTATTTTATTTAATATGCTGTATTTATATTTGCTTTAGTTTAATTTTAATTAGGGGTTTTTGGTACTTAAGACTTGTACGTATCTTTCCACTTGTTACTCGTAAATGCGTTGAAACACACAATGGAATTGGGTGCTTTTCTACGTAATAAACTTGATTTAATACTACTTAATTTAAGTTGATCCTCTATTAATTTATATCACTGGATGCAGAAAAATTAGCCTTTTAAGTTAAGATCACTTTCAAGTTTCTAGCTTTAACAGTTTTTAAGTTACAGTTCATTATTTAACAAAATCTTTGCACTTCGCGGGGAAAAGGTCTTGGGGGGGGGAAGGATTGAAAAAAGGGTTGTACTTAAAGTTGGATTCTAAGCCTTTGCTTGAGAATTTCCAGTCGGGTTTGGGGTTGTAAGTTTTTCCCACGCTTGCGTCGGATTCTTCGTATTTTTCTTTGGTGTGCTTGGCGAGATTTGAATTTGTGTTTTAGTTCAACACCTCGGAAATTGGAAGATTTTTGCAGGGATTTGTTCGGGGTGTGAAGTTCTGGATTTTTTAATCGGGTTTAGCGGGGCTTGGCGATATGTGGTTGCCTGCCTTGATAAAAAGCAGGTGCAAATGTCACTCGCCCTCTTTTTGTCTTCGCTTTCCTCGCTACAAGGTTTTGTGCAGCTTCGAAGATACTTCTTCGTTGCTGGGGCTTATGGCTCCTTTTGGTTTTATCGCAATGATGGGCTAAAGGTCTAAATTATTTGCTTCCTCGAGAGAAAGCCTTCGTTATGAAATAATTACAATTTACTTCCGAATTCCATTCAAAATTCAGATGTTTCTTCGGGTGTAGACTAACCATCAATTTAAAAAAAAGGGGGGGAAATGATTTCAAGGAAAATTTGATGATGAGGTCTGATGCTAATTAATAATAATAAATCTAGGAGACCTCATAAAGATAATTATGAGGTTCTAGGAGACCTCATAATTATCTTTATGAGGTCTCCTAGAACAACTTTCGGCTCCTAGCTACCGGGTGCGGCTCCCGTCCTGCCTGATGAAGTTCTAGATGTTGCTATGACGATGCTGTCCATCCTGCTGTTCACCGATGATAATAAGCCTGACCCTAGGTTCTTCACGAGTCTGAGACATCAAGATATAGCCGAGGATTTATTCCATCACCAGGGTTTTCTGAGGAAACATCTACTACAACAATTTCTTTCCTACAAAGTTCCGGCTAGAGATCAGATAAGACTTTTTTATTTTATTCTAGAAGACTTAAGTTCTTAAGAAAATTTTACTTAAAATTACAGGTTTTAACTATCTCCTAAAATAGCAAAGGGAGTTTTCATTTACTTTCAAAATGTAATTATGGTTTAATTTGAAATGTTTGCTTTAAAGGATCTGAGATGTGGAGGAATTTAAATTTTAGTATCTTTTGATGATCATACTGACTTTGCTGAGATTAAAGTAAAATTGTTAACTGTCATACAATAGCTCTAGTTTTAATACTCTAAATTTTCTTAAAAGGGTGGTTTTGGTATAACCCAGTTAGCTGAACATAATAGTAGTTTTCTTTTATTTATTTATTTATTTATTTATTTATTTTGTGGAATACGATAAATATTTAACTCTGTTCTGAATATATAGAAATTTTGTATTTTCTTTTATTAATAAGGTGTAAGAACCTTAAAATTATTAAAGGAAATAGTTGTTATGAATTTTTTATATTTTAACTCAATGAAATAGTTATTCTTAATTAATAGTTTTAGAAGTTTTAAGTTGTCATTTTAAAATTGCAGAATTTGTTGAAACCCAATATACGTTTGAAATAGTGGTAATGAATTTTATATATTCCAACTGAATGAAATAGTTATTGTTTAATTAATTGTTATAAAAGTTTTATGTGGTTTATTTTGAACTTAATTTGTTGAAAACACATGTCAATGTTTGACTGTAAAAAAAAATTGGTACAATTATAGGTTATTTTCATACCTCCGAAGGCAGTGAAGGGTTTAGTACTAAAATATTGATTTTTGCATTAATTTTTATATGTTTAAGGAAAAAAATATAATAAACTCTAAAGTTTTATTTTAGTATTACTGATTTATGCGTTTCCTTTAAAATATGTTAACACTACATTGATTCACTAGCACCAAGGTTCATTGGGTTGTTATGCACTAACATTTTAAATTACAAAACGCAATGGTTAAATTTGTTAGTTAGTCAACTCCATCCCAGTTGGCACCTAACACAATGTTTGAATTTCGAGTTTCGTTATCTTCGCATCAAAATGTCTTACTGATAATTTATGAGCCACTCTAACCAGAACGAATTTACAATTCATTTTTAAGGCTATGTAAAAATATTTTGCACTATAAAGTTCAATTTTAAAAATCTGATATAAAATATTTTGTGTTCAATTTCTCCTTCTTGTGCATAATTTAGTGCTGTTACTATATTTACAATTTTTTACTTTTTGGACTAGTAAAAATAATTCTGTGCATTAATTTTTGCCTTACCATATTTTTATGGCGACAAAGGTGGTAAAGACATTAGGTTGTTTGGAAGCAGGAGATGGGAAAATGAGCAATGCCTCTGATTACCAGGGACCTCTCAGTTATGCGTCGAGCGTGCTGACCACTGCACCATGAAATTCATGCGAAGAAAGTGGGAGAAATGCCTTATGAGGTTACTTATTTGGCTTATGTAGCGCTGAAAATTTCTGTGCTATTATTTCTATTTAATTTTAAATACATTTTCGCATTCTGTAGTTGTTACTTATAAATTAAAAACACCAATTTATTTATATAAATGAATTAACATCCATATTTTGGAAACTTATATCAATACATCAATGAGTAAACACAATGCATCTTTATTTAATAAAAAATTGGTATGTTGAAAAGTAGTGAAAGA
>KK122194.1:55318-81831 GCA_000611955.2 Stegodyphus mimosarum
CCAATTTCATGATTTATTTCTAAGAGTTTACCAAAGAAATGCATCCATCCACAATATGGTAATAATTGCCAAATATTTAAAATCATATATGCACATATTCAGTTAAGAAAATGACTTTCATGTTAAATATTGTAATTTAAACAAAAGTTTCCAGACTGATATTAAAATTTCATAACAAATTTCTAGTCATACATAGGAAGCCATTGTTCAGGAATTCGTTTGTTACAGATTTTTATACTATAAGGTCTTCCGCAGTGCTTATCATTTGATTCTTTAAAGATTCATTCAAATCCAATTTACGTAGCATGATTAAAAGACGGTCCATGGCTTCTGAAGGGCAATCCTCCGCGACTATATATGATCTCCGAGCAATTTCTATGGTAACACCCCGGGCAAGATTATTACACTTTGAAGCTGCATAATCGGCCACACAAGACAGGGCGGAAACATGATACCTGAGTTTAGGGAAAAATATTTTTATTAAGAATAAGTAGGGAAAAACCAAAATGTATTTCATAAGAAAAATGTAAAGTATTTCATTCTGCAAAAGAATACTCGAGTAAGGCAGTATAGTACATATTGTAAATTATTCCATCATAACAAAAACAATTTAAAATATATTTCAGTTTATTATTAATACTGAAGGCTTTCCAGATCGAGAGTACTTTCATTTTACTCTGAAGCTTTGCAAAAAATATGCTACTATACTGAAATAAACAACACAATTATAAACTTCTAACCACCAATGGTAGAGCCTATTCTGATAAAGAAAAATTATACAATGAAAGAACCCGAAAACCATTCATCTCCAAAGTTTCAAACTCACCTTTTTTCATTGTTCCACTTTTAAATATAAATGCAGTGTTATAATGAGAACATGTGATTTCAGAGCACTGTGCACAAAATTATTGAATTATAATAGGGTTCAGGAGATTTAAGCCTATAAATTCGTTAACAAATTACAAGGAATGAACAACGAACATGAAACATCAGCATTTGAATTGTAATACTACATTAAAACGGGGTACTTTTTTTTTGGAAACCGCTATTACAGCTATTCCTTTTGGAAATGTCCTTTATAATTAATTACAGCCATCAGAGATATTTTTAACCATTCCTATTAAGAAAACTGTGATTGTTTCATTTCTCTGTGGTAGAAGAGAAAAATATTTTCCAAATCTATCATCGAGCCTACGCTAGACATGCTCACTGATATTGAGCTAAGATGACCTTGCAGAATATGGAATATTTTCGGCGCATATTCATATTCTTCAAACTACTCTAGGCCAAGTTTTTGCGATTTGAACTGCACAAGTTTGGCGACTGTCTTATTGGTACACATATCTACAATTTGGTGATAAAATATTTGAGGAACTGGTCGAACTCAGTCTTTTGGAGTACATGGATGACCTTAACATTGCGCCTTCTCTGCATTAATACTAACCATCTTCAAACATATAACTGAAGACGTCAGACATGTAGCCGGACGTATTTTAAAATTAAGAAAATCTTCGACACTGAACTCATTACCTGCGAACATGATTGTAGGCCACAATTTAACTAAGAGCGATATAAAGTAATGCTCTTTACATATTTTCAGGCAAGATACAGAGTAAATATAGCATCTTTGAATATAAATTGGTTCTGATAATCATAGGCACTGCTTTTAAACTTCACACATCGAAGCATAAAATTGTGCATAATTTCTTGCTATACTGATTGGGCGTTGCTTCGAAATGTTCTTGGTACATTGGTTGCTTTTTGAAGTTTGACAACAGAAATGTAACACACCTTCCTGGAGTACTTTCTAATCGTTATCTGAAATGAAACTTTGCAATTTACTTTATTTTTGCTTTTAATTTACTTTACTTTTTAATCTACCTTTACTTTTCACAAGATTCAGTACGTGAAATCATCAATAATGATATAATAAAATGGTAATAAAAATGGCATCACACAACTAAAAGTATATACTACTTCGTAAATTTCGATAAATTAATTACTGAAAATATTAAACATATCAATGGCCGCGTTTTCCCAATAGTTTTAAGTTGCATTTCAATATCTTCTGAAAGAATGCGAATTACATTACAATTTTCACTACACAAACGAATGAAATATTTCAGAAAAGGATTTTCCCCCGTTATTGCAATATTTCAATAATTTTCGCAATTAAAAAATTTAGTAAATACATTTTAATATTAAATGATACGATTTTCACTCATAAAATCCCTTTTTGCATTACTCTCTTTCATTCCGAGACCAATGCGTAATTTTTGTAAGACATAAATAGCTTCCGTTAATATATGTTCCCATACATCACATTTATTTTTCATATTTTCGCCATTAATAAATTAATGATTAAGGTAAGAAAATTGATACCGCTTAATTTATAAGCAATGTAAAAACTGGAAATCTGAGGTCATTAATTTCTAAGACATAAATAGTTTTCTAAGACGTAAATAAAAAAGATAACAATAAATATTAATACTTCTATAATATATTCCATTTTCTTAACTAATTTTTGCTTTTTGATCCGCACCTGGGGTACAAAAAAGAAAAACTATTTTCATTAAACTTGTTTCATACAACTTTATTCTTACTACTTATAAAGAAACTTTAAACTTCTTTTATAAAGAAGTATTTCTAGAATTTATGCGACGGAGTGTGAGCACTCATCTTCAAATATACGTTAGTGTCAATAAGCTTAACTATAAATTAGTAAACATGTCTGGAAACTTGAAATTTTTAAAGGAATCGTCATATTCTGCTACAGTGGGTATTTAAATTTAGTAAATCCTCACGCCATAAATATTTTGGGTTTAATTTTAAAATTTCCATTTCGTATTACACAGTCATTTTCAAAGCTCGTTGGATAGAGATTAATAAAATTTGTGTCTACCTGTTTATTATTTCATCCTAAACATGTGGAAGAATTTCCTAAAATTATTCGAATGTCCATAATTTTTACAGTTAAATATTTAATAATTATACATTAAATGAAACACATTTATAGTAGAGGAAATGCAGAAAGATATTGCGAGTCGTGTATTATGTATCATTCGAATCTGGCAATAATAATAGCGCAATTGACTGAAAGAAAAAACAGATGTTTCAGTGCTTTAAAAGGAAAGTGGACATCTTTATAGTAAAATCTTGGATGAAAGTTTTAGTGTGATTGAACTTTAGAACACACTGGAAATTTATAGTGGAAGCAGGGTCCCTTGCTTCGCTAAACAGCTGCATTGAAGTGTGAAGTGCTACTTCTCAAGTATACTTGTAATTGGCTGATGACTCAGAATAGTAAACTGAACTTGAAACTTGCTCTTATTCTAATACCATTTCTCTAGTCTATATCAAGAGCATAAAGAAGCCCAGCAGATGTATATAAGGAGCTGTTTTTGTTGTTAAAAATTTCTGTTGCATTGAAATTAAGGATACCTTTCAAAGACTGAAAAAATGCCTCGCCGCAGAATTTGAGCTCATTACGAGCAACTGTCAGAGTTTGAAAGACGTTGTATCATTGGAATGAAAGAGGCACGTTGGGCAAATCGTAGAATCGCTCGTCATATGAGTCGAAGCGATGTGACGATTAGAAGATGCTGGCAAGAATGGGTGGACAATGGCAGATTTCAGCGTCATGATGGTAGCAGTCGACCTAGTGCCACAACAGATCGGGAGGACAGAGTGATTAGATCAGCTGTCATAGTGCCTGATTCATTGTTTTCAACCATCATGGGACCCACACACGATTGTCCACTATGACCATTCACAGATGGCTGATAGAGGGAAATTTATGCTCGTATTGACCATAACGCCGCCTGCCACTCACACCTGCACACTGTCCAGCCATATTTTAGTGATGTTTGTCTCGATCAGGTTGGAATGATGCTGACAGGGGACGTAGAGTATTGCGCTTGAGTGCTGCGTATATTGCGCTGACCATAACCATCACTTGATTCTCAGTGATGCAGTGCAAGGTGTAATAGAACTACGTAAATATTTAGAAATTCTTCAGAATATTTACGTGTATTTCAGTGAAAGTTTAAAAAGATGGAGTTTACTTTCTTCAGTAGACTCTCATATTACTGTCAAAAATCTGAATCCTACAAGGTGGACTGGGCGATCTTCATCTTTGATAGCAATTAAAATAAGATACTCTCACAGCTCTAAAGCATTAAATTAAATTATATTAACTTAAAAGAAAGCTCAAGACAAAGACATTGCAAATGGGTTAAAAATGGAATCTTGAATTCTTATCCTTAACAATTTTTATGGAAAAAGTTTCATCTTTTACTGATGCAGCATCTCAAGTATTACAAAAAAAATAATCGACTTGAATGAAGTTCATCAACGTCTGAAAAACGTTTCTATTAGTATGCAAGATATGAGAAGATATTATGAAAGCCGAGTTTATTGCAAATAAAAGGGGCACAGAAACTAAATTTGAAAATAAAAGAACAATAAAGACAAAAATGTTTTATGAGTTATGTGAGGATAAGATGTTTGAAAATTCCGAAATGTCCTTTAAAGTAAGAGTTTTTATGCTGCTCTCCACATTTTAAATACTCAGTTAAAGTACAGAATGACTGGAATGACCAAAATCGCAATGTTTTCATTTTTGAACCTTAAACTCTGTCATCATTAACAAATATGGAAATTATTAATAATGTTTCAAAAATACAGAAAACATATAAAGAATGCTAATGCACTGGAAGTTCAACTATTATTATTTATAAAGACTTTGAGAACAGAAATCCAAAATTTGAAATCCGTTAAGGATTTAGCTAAATTAGCAATGCTAAATTATTATGACATAGCAAGCAATTATTCAGAAATGCGAAATTTATTTATATTGTATTTATCATTACCTGTAACCACAGCCACGTGTAAGAGGTTATTTGCAAGACTGAAACTAATATAAACATATTTGAGAAACATAATGACACAAGATCGGTTGTCAAACCTGTCACTATTGAGTATTGAAGCAGAGATGTCTGAGAAATTGGACGTCTAGTTATTGATAAATAATTTTGGAGGCGCAAATTTTAATAAAGAATTATTTTTGTCCTTTTTAATGAATTTTGGCCATCAGTGTTATAATTATTGAAAAACAATTTGAGAAGTAGAGCAGTATGGATTGAGGAAAATTAAAGGAAATATGAAGAAACTTTAGCATTCATATTTTCTTTTATAAAAATCATGTATTCAAGTAGTTTAGTGCTCCAAAAAGTCTTTTAAAAAGACTCTGAAATAAACTTTACTACAGGTATTTTCCCCAAGAATTGTATGTTCAAATAGTTATCTTTATGAAAAATAAATATGTTTTATATTTATCAAAGATATCATTCACATTGTACAAGTTCTTATTTATTACTTATATATTATTGCATAAGTCATGTTCGTAAGCTGAGTAAATGACAGAGCACTATATATTAGTGTAAAATCGTTTCTGTACGTTTATCTATTATCTTGTCTGTCAATTTATAATACAACCAGTTATTTGTAAGTTTGCTAAATTAAGCGAAAAAACTTAGCTTGGCGCAGATTTTATATGAAAATTCAAAACACATTTGTATGTAAAATCTCTTGGATTTATATAAAAATCTCCGCAAATCTAGGCTTTCTTCTTTTTCTTAATGCTATACCTTACATCAACATGTTCATTTTTTTTATATAGATTTATTCATTTATTATTAGTATGTATCACAGTGAAAGGAGAAAAAAAATCTGTCTTTCGCCCTCAAACGCACGCATATAAAAAGTCTTATATAACTGATTAAAATCCTCTTGATTTCAAATACGCAGATTAAAAAAAATTTGCATTTCACAGCTGGTTAAGGGAAAATATGTTCCTTTTTCTTCTTTCTTCATGTTACGTACCTTTTAACTGGTGCCCTAAGAATGTGCTTTTATTTTTCAACAACTAATCGAGATCTGATAAAAATCCTCACGAAAACTCTGGCTCGTGGAATCCTTGATTTTTTTTTTAACTTTTGATTTTTTTAAGCACATTAAATTTGTTGGGGTGGGTCCTAGGAACCTTTTTTACATAGGGGCCCGGGAGTTCAAATTACGCCATTGGTTAGAAGATCACTGAAAACATGAATTACGTAGTAAACGATGACCGGAACTTTTGAAAAATCACAAAAATCACTTGATAATCCAAATGTATTTTTATTACTTGTTGATTACTCTATTACATGGCACAGCACAATGAGGGCAATCCGCATCCGACAATTTTGAAGATGACGCATTATATTTTTAACAAAAGTAGCCAAGCTAGAGACGCCCTTCATCTAGAACGCAGAGAAAGAGAGAACGTAGTTGGATTGCAACAATAGTTACAGTAAAGTTTTTCGTTAATCTCATTGGCTAAAAAAATATATACAATGTAAAAGATTATGAGGGCATAATAATGCGGAATTAGTTTTCGGATATGATGCAATTTTGAAAAAGCTGTTATCACTTTTAGAATAGAGGGGGAAGTGCCCAAACCAAAAGAAGGAATTAAGGGGCTGTTGGCAAATTAAAGTATGACTCAGTGTTATATATTTTTTAAACGAAAATAATCTAAGTTGGTGTAAACAATTAAATTTAAAAAATGATACAAAAATAAATAAAATATTAACCACCCCTTGTTTAACGTTTTATGTAGAACTTTTGAAACGGTTAGGATTTAAAATATTAAACCGGAAAAATTAATGAATGTTGAACGTAATGTTTCGTTCCCCTCGACATTATATGACTCAAATTGTTGTAAATTAATTTCCTTGTTTGTAAAATTATTTTTCAAATAGTCTTATAATGTCAAGGAACTACCCTAAGATGTCCCCTCCTTCCTCTCTGAATTACAAGCACAGAAAAATAGTAAATTTAAAAGCGAACTAAATGAAATTGTAAAAATACTAAATGCAAAATTATAGTCAGCTTTATGAAATACTAGAAAAACTGTGCACAGACACTTTCTAAACATTTATCTCTTAAAAACTGTTACAGGCGAAAAAAAGCAAAAAGGAAAACTTAAACATATTGCGAACTAGCAATTTGAAACTAAGCTTGCTTAAATTGAAAAGAGCAACATAATTACAGAAATGGAAAATTAAAACTTACTAATCAGTCCGCAATACCTCTTCCAAAAAATGGCGTTCATTTCTGTAACTGAAATGCATGTGAAAGGGAAAAGGTTGCCAAATTCTGTGGTTTGAGCTCGTGGGATTATGGTTGCAGAAGCTTTAAAGTATCTTCAAACGTCGAAAAAGGAGGGTGGGAACATAATTTTATATGTTAAACAAAAGAGGATGGTGTTCTGAGGTTGCGTATTTGGAGAGCATTTGTTTGAAGAACCTCGGTCCAAGTAGTGTGGCATTGTTCAATGTAATCTGAGAAACATCCGGTAAAATTTGAAAAGACGGTTTTGTAAAAAATGGCTACTAATTTTTAGCGCTAAAACTTCGATAATAGATTAAATCTGGGAACAGCTAAAGAAATAAGGAAAAAAACAGCTAGTAAAGAAAAGAAAGTCTTCACGTAAACGAGTTGTAATATGTCTTTGAAAAGAAATAGCTACTTATTAATAAAGGGAAAGGTGCAAGATTAGTGTTTTTAAAAATTAAAATGAGAGAAAGTTACATACATGCTTTACAGAGAGATTAATTGCATATTAACAGGAAATTAATCTCTCTCTTTAACGGTCTGTCGCACTCTTCTTTACTCGTCTGTCGGTCGAGGGTAAGATGATTACATAGCTGTAAACATGTAATTTAAAAATTGTAGTTAATGCCTGATTTTTTTAATGTTTGACAAATTTTGAATTGAGAGTTTTAATTTCTGTAAGAAAATTCATTACTAGTCAAAATTAATATATTCACAAAATTTTTCATTTTAATCAGTTGAATGCAAATAGTATTAAGGATTTTTTTAGACGTTAGACTGCCAATTAATCAGTTTAATGGTATTGAAATTAAATATTCTTCTTTTGTCATAGATTTGATTTTTTGTAGTCTAAAATGTCTAAGTAATTGATATTTTCTTGTTGAAGGCCCGTTTTGTTAAATTTTAGGCAAGTATGATCTCTTTCTCTTTCTCTCTGTATATATATATAGTGCACGAAGAATGTACTAAAATAATATTACTATTTAAAATAATGAGAAGGAATATGAGTCATTTCCATTTCTATTGAAAACAAACTCGGCCATGGTTTTTTCGAAATTGCCCAATCCCAGTTCCACGTAAACCGGATTTTATTATATACTAGTTTAAGAAATTCTAACTATGATTAAAATAGTTCCATACATTTGCCACAAGATTAATTTAAAATTTTGTTTTTGCTTAAATTTAAATGACACATTCATTCTGAAAATTAATAAAAAAATTATTCTTGTTATAGTATTTCATTGGAATAAAAACTTTTATTGTCAACTAGTAAGCTCTAAATAAAGTTAATTCCAAATAGTTGCTGATTACACCCCCTACAGAAAAAACTTACTTAAGTAATGAAAAAATTATGACGTACTTATTTATTCAAAAAAATTGAAGTGTGAGCACTCTGTACCAAACCTATGAATCTTCATAATTTCTACTTCAAGGAGAAATATGTTCAAGGATTGTTGTTGTCTTGTCTATGAATTTCACCGAAGAATGGTTGTCAGAGCCTCAAGAAATTTGGACTGCTATTTCCACTTCAGTTTTGATGGAGAGACCCCCGAAAGATGGTGGTCTAAGGGTCTCCCACCCCTCTTCCTTACCACCAATCCATACGAGAGAATTTTCGGCTCACCATATATTTACAGTGCCTCCATGCCGCAAAGACACTACACATTTACAAATATCCAAGCCTTCTCCGGGATTCGAACACTTGCCCTTCGGTACCTCAGACGGCTGCCCTAACCACTATACCATGCGGGCGGCATATTCAAGGATTCCTTTATAGAAATATTTATTTTTCATCTATTTATTGTTTTACATGCATTAAAAATCGGAAAATGCATATTTCTATCTTTCGTTACTGAATGAAATATCGAAAGATAATAAAAGTTTTAGTTTTTCTAAACCTTTTTATACTCAGATTAAATTAATGCAGTTTTCACATTTTTTTTTTCGGAAATGCAAAATTAGTTGAAAAGAGCAAAAAGTGCATATTCGGCATAGTCACAATCATACGCAAACTGTAATTAAAATTATACTTACAGACACCTCAAGCTGTATTGTGTCAAAATTTCAGATCTTTCACCAGCTTCCTCAGTTACATTCAATAATTCCGACACCATCTGTGCTTCCACAGCATAATAGAGCTCAGCCCTCGGCTCGAAGCAATTTTTGTCGAGGTTGCTCAATACTTCCTGGTAGCACGGGAGACTTTCCACAAAGACTGTAAGAAAGAGAACAATTAAACATTCGCACGATACATAGTTTCTGAACCAAATATGAAGCGCAAGCCTAAAAGAAAATATATTATTATACATTTTTAAAGAATTATATACTAGTCGATTATATTTTGTTTATTAATATAATGTTAATATACTATATCGATTGTATTTTGTTTTTTTTTGTGCATTTTTACAATGTTACGCATCGTTTTATTCATTTGCTTGATTATTTGTTGTATTTTTATAATAATTTTAGCATGTATTTTGCTTTAATCGAATTTAGAGCCACGAACTGAATCTATAAGTGTTTATTTCTGTTTAATTAAATTATAGATTTTAGCTTTTATATTAAGAAAATGTTGAACTACAAGCCAAGATAGAGCAGAAACTCTCCTGACGGTCCTTAGCGATAATTTGTGCTGCCAAGTTACTGACACTTGGCAATTTCACGTCATTGCAAATTGTAATTGCAATTGTAATTGCAAATTTTGGGGAAATTTCTGAAAACGCATTTTCAAACCTCAGCAGCAATTTTTCTTGTAGCATCTAGAAGGCTTGCTAACTCTGTATAAACAGTTGTGTTGAACTGCAGGAGCCAGTTCACTAAAGAATTACCTCAGTAAATCAGACAGAATTGTACGATTACAACCTTAGAGTTCAGTTTGCTAGTAATACCGGTAATCTGCTGTAAAGAGAAGTTTTTATGCCTTCCTTTTACTTTATGTATTGGTTTTCAAACGTTAAGCACGCAAAGCGCATTAGCAGTTTTCGAAAGCGTAGTTGAATTTGACTAGCTGAAAACCTGTGAGAATGTAGATGGCAGTCCACAAATATTGTATGTTGCAACTAATCGCAATTAACTAATGCTGATACGGAGTGCTTGAAACTTTCGTAAGAATCGTTCTTCTTTTCTACACTATCTATCAATAAGCATTCGGACACTTGTGATAGAAACGATAAACAAAATTGTTTCATATTCAATAGTTGGTAGAGCCTACACAAATAGAAATTACAGCCTTAACCCTCCGGGACATGCTTTCCACAAGTCCTTGTACGACAGCTATTGGTATTTTCTTCTACTTGGCTTGGGGAAGACATATAAGTTCCTTCATCGACACTGGGCGATTGTTGCAGCCCTTAATCGGCGATCCAACTCATCCTAGAGCTTCTTGATAGAATTCAGGTCTGGGATCTGGGCAGGTCAGTTCATTTGGTTAACTCCATTATCACCATACTAGTCCAAGGTGGACCTCGTTGGCAATGACCCAGTTGGCAATGTCGTCCTGAATGTAACATGGGTCCAACCTCGCAACATAACAGTTGGCAATGTCATCCTGAATGTAACATGGGTCCAACCCGTAAAACTGCCACAACGTAGTAAGCAGACTGTCATCCAAAATAGTG
The DNA here is from genome assembly GCA_000611955.2 of Stegodyphus mimosarum. Lineage (NCBI taxonomy): Eukaryota > Metazoa > Arthropoda > Arachnida > Araneae > Eresidae > Stegodyphus > Stegodyphus mimosarum. The sequence goes on from KK122194.1 coordinate 66,091, forward strand.
CAGTAGGCTTCGTCTTTGAGTTTGCCATGGATAATGCTGCCCGTCTCCATCGAACGAACATTATTAACGAATGCTTTGACAGCGAGCTTATTTCTCGTATAGAAGGGCTGCCGTATTCCTCCGACCTTCATCCCCTTGAAAAATTTTTGGGATGCCTTCGGGTGTGTTTCTAGTCTTGGAACTTGCTCTAGGGAAGAAATGGCATTTGCGATGACTAATCACCTTGTTGAAAGCTTGCGAATGTCCGGAGTAGTTACATACCTTATAAATGTAAGTTTTGTTTGTTTGTTAACAATTAAGCTTTAACAATTAGCTTTAACAATTAAGCTTTAAACAACAGGTTGTAGTTTGTTAATGCCCGAAAAACGGACGACGTCATACAGCTTACGAAAATTAACGGTTTTCATCTTTGTATGTAATGTTTGTTTTCTTTCATATGTTGCAAACAGGTTATAAAATTATTACAGATAATTAACGGTTATGATATTAATACAGATAATAACAAGCGTTTCAAACACAAAATCTCTCTTTATGTCTTCTTATTTTGGTCTCTAAGGTTAACACCTGTATCAAAAATATAGTAGGTATAAATTACATAGCTTTTAAAGGTTTCGAGCCGTTGATCCTGTATCTCGCTCAGGATCAATCTCTTAAGCGCAAAAGCTATATTTCATTAAAAGGGGTACAACTTAATGTTACGTCTGAATTTAAGTGAAATGTTACATTAATGCTATCTAAAATCTGTCCAATAATTATAAGCAGGCAACGTACAGATCCACGCAGAAATAAGCATAGCAGAACTTCTTTAACAATTAAGCAAAATACGCACATGCTTAGGGCATCAGAGGAAGGAGGCACCACGAAAGGTACTTCGGGACCAAGGAAAGGAGGATTACTAAAGTTTCTCCCTGAGTTTTACTATGGAATGCATGTGCAGCTGAAGTAAAACTGAAAGAGAAGAAATGGGGAAAAGGACAGACCTTTATACTGTAAATGCATGTGGGAGGTACAAAATCTTAATTCTTCTAAGTGTTTAATATTTTTTAGTCCGGCCCTGGTGTCTGGGATTTAAAACGGTAGTTTAGAGATAGTATGAAGAGCCTGTAAAGGCAAATCAATATCTGAGAGACTTCATTTCCCTTTTCTACTCTTAAGAATTGAGGACATGTTCCATTTTGCATTTCTTTATGAAATTTTATTGTGATTTTATCAAAATGCTCTTTAATGTTTGCATTTTGAAGATCCTGTAAAATTACCAGAATCATAGCAAGAAAACTCTTAAAATTTCAGCAGTTTGTGATTATTACAAAATATGCCGTGTAAATTTCAAATCGGTAGTATTTGTGGAGCTACATGCACGCAATCAAATGAGACATAATTCATGGGCGTAGCCAGATCAAAATCTGCGGGGGGGGGGGGCCCGCTACGACTAATATCGCTATACTACCTATTACAGCATCTTCAATTATATAGGTAATTACTTCGTGACGAATATATTATCTTAATGACAGTTACCTTAATATAAATAATAGTTATACTATAAGTTTTATTAATAATAGAATTATGTAACAAAATTATGAATATCTTGCATTTAATTATCGTATTTATAGTTATTACCCTACAAACATATTAGTGCACTACCAATATTTTTGTTTTCACCTTAACCACTTTAACCTTTATCAAAGCACTTTAAAAAAAACATTATAAAGGAAATAATAAATAACAAAAATATATAATGCTAGTAAAAGTACTTCTAGTATTTTACTGTCATTTCTGAAGTACACGTTCACATACACGAAGAAATATTAAAATAATTTTGAAATTCATCTTACTTTGCTTTCATAATACAACTATAAAGATAAATAAATATATAAAATCTATATTTCTATTCTGTATGTTTCTATTCTGTATACATAACAAAGATATTGAATTAAATATATACTCGTAAAAGCTGTAAATGCATCGTTTATTTTAGACATAAAATTAAATTACAAATAAAAATTTTTAAAAAAGGCAAAAATTTTTCTGGCCTTTCATCTTGGTTCGGCAATTAAAATATTCCCGACTTCCATTTTTCATGGCTGTAAGCTGGCAAATATATCAATAACTTTGTCAATTGATATTTCTTTGGTATAATGAATATGCATTAATGCCAAAGAACTTCTACGCTCGCTCGTCAATCATGGTAGCTCTATTATAGTTTTCCAATGTTTTCAAAGCACTTATGGAACGTTCGCATTCACAAGATGTTATCGGCAGTGTAGCTGCTATGTGCAAAAGCACGTCAATATTTGGAAAAAAGGTTTTATTCGAAGCTTTTAAACCCAAAGCTGGTGTGTCTGGGAGCTTTGTTTTGGGAATAGACGTAAAATGCCATCGTCAACGTTTCATCTCTTCGTTTAGAATTTCCGGAGAGGGTAAATCAGCTTTATATGTGACTTTCAACTCATTTACAGCAGTTTCGTTTCGATGATCAACGCAAACTGATAATAGTATGCAAAACAGGGATGATGCAGTCTTTTCTAAATTTGAAAATTGAGATTTTAAATGGAAAATAAGATGGTTAAGTAAAGGAATTGCTAAAATAGTTTTGTAGTAACTAAACATAGAATCATAATGAGCATTATTTCGATGGACTTGCTTTCGAATGATGCGTAGCATTTTAAGCTCCACATCTAATTTATTACACATTTGCCCAGCATGATCAAAAATACTTTCAAAACTTTTTTCTACGTTTTTACGCTCAGCAATATAAAACTCTATTATTTCTTGGACCATGTTATAGGCTTCCACAATATCAACAGCTCGTCCCTGAAGTTCAATTGTTATTCCTTCTAAATGAGATAGATAATGATACACTGTTATGAAAGCTACAATGAAAGGAGACGAAACTATCGAATTCAGCAGAACCATAGCATTTCACTTACATTGCGCGCTCAACTGATTATGCACATAAGCATCTGGTTTGGTTGAGTACACAATGTGCTCTAGGGCTTCAATAATACCGAAAAAGCTTTGATAAAAATGCTGATACGCCTTATGCCGCATGGCCCATCTTGTCCGGCAAAGGTCTGATATTATTTTTAGTCGACCTAAATTATGTGCAACATTTTGGTTGACAGTTTGAGTAAGAAGATCATTTCGTTTAGGACTGTTTAAAATAAAACAAACAAACATTTTTCATTTGATCCAGCATATTGTGAATTTCAGGATTTTTGCATGAGTGTATGATTACCAGATTCAGGCCATGAGAAGAGCAGTGCGCATATATTGCTTTTGGAGCAAAAGTTTTAATCCGAGCTTGAACTCCAACTTTTTTTGATGACATATTACCTGCTCCATCATAACTCTGATCTCTGATGTTGCCAGGATCTAACCCGAATTTTGAAATTATTGAAATTATAGAGGATGAAATAAATTCCTCTGTAATACTATCTAGCCTGAGAAAATCTAGGAATTCTTCTCTAATATATTTTTTTTTTACTGCCGACAAATCTTATACACAATGATAAAGTTTCCGCATTATTTGAAGTGACTTCATCAGCCATTGTGGAATAAAATGTTGATGTTTTAATTTCTTCGATGATATCTTTCTGAATTATTTGGTGTCCAATTATATCTGCCAGCTCATTTTGTATGGTAGATGACAAATAAGTCGCATTTCTCATGGCTGGAGAATTTAAATGTTGTTGTAAGTCTTCTACATAATTAGACAGCATTTTGAGAACAGATAAAAAATTTCCTGGATTTTTTTGCTTGTTCTAGTTTTTCTCTATGTCCTCTGAATGCTATGCATTGTTTACCACAGAATATTATTGCCCGTATAATATGGCGGAGCATCTGTCTATTATTTTCAATAGAGGAACGTTTCTTATTATCCAAGCATATATCAACAGAATTTTCAGGTATTTCACGAGCTTTTAGAAAATTAGTTGCGCTTGTCATAAAGTCCAAGTGGTAAACTGTCTTTTAATGAAAATTTGCTTTTACTTTCATCTTCGTCCAATTTTTGAAAGGCTGGAAGACAAATCTTCATTTCCCTTCTCGAATACGACAGAAAAGTGCGCATGATAAACAGTACGCACCGTCCATTCTCTGACTATAAACCATCTAAGGGTATATACGAAGCCAGTCATGTTGAAAGCTCCTATTTTTTCCGTCAGACACTTTAATTTTTGAAAATACATATGAATTTGGAGGCTAAAAATGATTTGTGAGGAGTGTGAATTTGGTATCTTCACTAATAAATGGTAACTTGTTTTGAAGGAATTTACCATTTCCAAGGCATATGTAGGAACAAGAAGAGGTAATGACAGTTAAGAATTTAAATGTTGTGACGAAGATGAAGCAAAATTAAAATTCTCCTCTAGAATTTTTTCAGTGTGTCTTTTATCTGGACATATGAGAAAAGAATTAATTTTATATATTTCATATTTTATTTATGAAGGATGTACAAAGCTGTGCACAAGCGTATTAGCATCCTCCTTCATAGAAAATTTTATTGAAACGTTTTAAATATCCATAACGGATATCTAAAACACTTTAATATTATACACTGCTCGACATTGAAAATGCAACACCAAGAAGTGGTCAGAAAGTGATGAAATTTGGAAAAAAGACAGAGACAGCAAGCAGCAATAAGCGATCTTTATTTCAAAATGATAGTCAGAAGACAGAGCGAGAAGGGCGTCGGCTCAGTAGGATGTAGGACCACCGCGGACACGAAGAAACACGTTTAGGCATAGAGTCAGTAAGAGTCCGGATGGTGTCCTGAGGGATGGCTCTCCATTCCCTTTCAACCATTTGCCACAGTTCGTCTTTTGAACGAGGCAGGGGCAGAGTCTGCAAACGGCGTCCAATCACATACCACACATGTTTGTGGTGAGAATGAAACACCCCTCTTTGATCATAAGATCACTTCGTGATCAGGCTGGTTGGGGTGTTTTCAGCAAACGTACCACACATGTTCGATTGGTGACAGGTCAGGAAAGTACGGTGACCAGGGAAGCATTTGTATACCTTGCAGAGCATGTTGGCAGATGCGGGCACTGTGTGGTCGAGCGTTATCCAAAAATGGCATTAGGCAGCCCCTGAAGGTAGTGGATTGCCACCGGCCACAGTACATTATCCAAGTATCGTTGGGCCGTCATAGTGCCCTGAATACGAACTAGAGGTGACCTGGAATCGTAGGCAAGAGAGCCCTAAACCATTATGCCACGTTGTCGCACAGTGGGGCGTTGCACAGTTACTGCCGGATTAGATCTGTCTCCACGTCGACGCCACACACGTATGCGGCGACTGTCACTGGATAAATAGAAGCGTGACTCATCTGAGAACACGTCGTTTTGCCGTTCTGTCATCCACATCGCTCCAGTCCGCCACCATTCTAAACATTGGCGTCTATGCTGTGGGGTCAATGGCAGTCTTCTTAACGGACACCGTGAGTGCAGGCCACGTTTAACCAATCGACGGGAAATGGTTCTTGTCGACACGGGAACATCCAGGATATGTTGCACATGCTGCAGAATCTCGGTACAAGTGACTTGCGGGACCGCCACAGCTTGTCGGCGGATGCGTCGATCCATGCGTGCTGACGTCACTTTGGCTGCACCATGGACCTTATAAGAAATAGACCAACCCAAATGGGTTTTGTCCTTCGTCTGGCGCATTCCCGGCTGTCCCCTTGACCACATCATTACGTCTACTTGACGTTCACAAACAGGGCCAACCCGGCGGTAAACTAAAACAAAACGTAAAACTGAAAGTAATAACTAGATAACAATTATCAAACACTACCGACGAGGCTCTGAGATCCTAAGCTAACCGCGTTTTTAATTATTGCTGAGATTCAGCAAGATTTCTGATTAAACAGTTGAAAATTAGCACTTTTGCAAAGCTAGGCACACAGGCCGACACCCGCTGATCTAAATTCTACCGAGGAATCTCACTAGCGTAACTTCAAAGCAATACTCTCAAACTCTGGTTTTGTCTACTATTTAATTCAACTAGCTTCCGCTAAATTTGAATAAACTGCGTGTGCATCTACAATTTACATACTCTGGCACGGGCATTTCTAGGGCAAAATGAAGGCTAAAAAGAAAAGGGAAATTTACTTAAAATAAATGTTGGTTAAAACAAATATAAACCCTACAGATATAAGATTGTATATTGTACATACATGTTTTCAGAAAATTGTAAAATTCTATTTTGTATGAGTGTGATTAAGTTCTTATTATTTGTTTATGTGTTTTATACTGGCCTCAATATAAGTTCCTATTGTTTTATCTTTGGTAGTTAACCCAGCGTAGTGTAAAAATTTGTGTGTTTAATTCATTAGTTAGTGTTGACTTTATGTGTTTCTAGCAGTGATATTTAAGTAAGAGATATTGGAATTCTGACCTCCCCCCCCCTCCGGGAGGGAAGTAACGATCTTGAACATTGTCATTTGTGCGGGCTCCTGGGCTAGGCCCTATCCCAGTAGAACTAGATCATTTTCCGAATTTTGATAGCATGAGTATGATAAGCATGGCAGTTTATGAAGAAAATTTGAAGAATAGTGGACAGTTCATAAGGTGAAGAAAAATTTGATGGGGAGATGAAGGTGGTTCAGTTGATAAGATTAGTCTTAATAGTTGAAAGGTCCGCGCCAATGTATCTTTCGAAGAGAAGGAGCAGTGTTAACGTCGGAGTCTAGTTGCTGAGTGGAAGAGGGAGGCAGGAACTTGTGATTCTAATTTCAGTGCTTTGGCTAAGGAGGAAGCTGATAGGAGGAAAGTGCGAGAGTTGTGTGCTAGGGCGAGGGGTTAGACTCTTTTTTAGGCCATACAAAATTTAGAAGGGTGGTCGAATGGGTGTGGCGGAGGGGCTAAGTTAAACAAATTTACCTGCTGTAAACTTAGAAGTCGTGCGGCTGGACGAAAAAAAAACAAAAAATTTACTGGAATATGCATTTTATAGATTAATTATTTTCAGTTTAGTATTAAAGTAAGCATGGTATTCTGTACATTTTGATGGCTCCAGATACATTAAATTAACGGTGACAGAGAATTTGATTATACATATACAAGTTTTTTTTTTCCTATATATTTTTCAATAGTTTTTTAGAAAGCATTAACTAGTAGTAGTTACTGAGGAGGGCCTTGGGACTTCTTCTATTTAGTCTATCATTGATGTTGTAACTCAGGATTGGGATGGAGGAATTTCCAACTTTACTTAAATTAGCATGAAATTTTTTGACAAGCTTGATTATGAAGTCAATAAGTTGTGGAGTTCGAGTCTCTAGATGAATTACATCGTTCCTGATAAACCAAGTGCTGTTGGTAATTTGGCGAAGAGTAACATTTTGTAGTCGTTGCAGTTTTATTAAAGTACTATTACATACATAGCCCCAAACTTGGCATGCGTAGATTACAATGGGACGGAGCATGGCTTTATAAATGAGTAATTTCTGATCTAGCACTAAAATGTTGTTTCGAGCGATTAAGGGGTTGAGTGATTTTTTACTGACTCGGAACTTGTTAATTACGTGTTTAATGTGGGGGTTCCATGTAAGTCTTTGGTCTAAAATGACTCCGAGGCATTTAACTTCCTTAGCCCAGGGAATAGGGGTATTATATAGCTGCAATTTTTCATGTATGATTCTTTTGGTAGTAAACATAAGTGCAACAGTTTTGTCAGCGTTGATTTTGATCTTCCATTTCAGGAGCCAGGATTCAAGTGTGTGGATGTGATCTTGTAATTGTTGTATAGCTAGGCTAATAAATGCATTTTGAGATATAATCGCAGTATCATCTACATACATTGCAAGTGTTGTGTTCTGTGTGTGTGGAATATCGCTTACATGTATATTAAAAATGTAGGGGCCAATAAGGGATCCTTGCGGGACCCCTGCGGCGAGATTTTGCTTAGTGGAATATGTTTTATTAACGTGAACGATAAAGTATCTATCAGAGAGATAGGAATAAAGTGTTGAAATGATGTACTCTGGGAAATTCAGAGTGATTAGTTTGTAAATTAATCCATCGAGCCAAACACGATCAAATGCCTTGGCTACATCGAGAAATATTGCGGCAGAGTGCAGTTTCTGTTGAAGTCCGGAAGATAGAATTTCTCTGACACGATACAGCTGATGCACAGTATAATGGTTTCGCTGAAAACCAAACTGTTGAGGGATAATCAGCCCTTTAGCGTCACAGTACTTTTGGATGTCTTTTAGCAGAATGTATTCAGCAATTTTGCTGCATGTTGGCAGTAGGCTTATTGGTCAATATGACTCAGTCTGAGTTGGTGATTTGCCGGGTTTAGGCATGGGTGAAATAACAGCAAGTTTCTATGAAATTGGAAAATATCGAAGATCTATGATGAGTTGTATAATTTTTACAAGTCGACAAATCATGACGAGACCCATTTTCTCGATCATCATATTCGTGATTGAGTCGTGTACAGGTTTTTTTTTGGTTTTAAATTTCTCAATATAGCTAAGAACATCTGCCGGATTAACTGCGATGCTGTTGTTTGTGCGTGGTTTTGTAAAGTATTGGGTAATGGTGCTAGTGACTAAGTTTTCTGTTTGTGGGTCAGAAATGCTGTTCGTGGGGAACTGATAGTAGCACAGTAATCCGCGAGGGACTGAGCTTTCTCAGTATCAGTGTAGGCGATTGAGTTGGGGCCTTTAAGGGGCGGAATATTTTTGTAGCATTTTTTATACGTAGATGTAGCTCTCCAGAGAGAATTATCATCTGTGTTGAGTCCATCTAGGTAATTAGCCCAGCGTTTTTTTGTGCATGTATTTTAGTTCTATCTCTAACTTCCTGATGTAGTCAGTTCAGATTTCTCTTATCATCTGGATGTCGTGATCTTTGCCACTGTTTCCGTAACTGGTTCCTTTTTTTGATTAATTCTCTGAGTTCAGGATTGTGGTCAATAATTTTGATAGGAACAGTTTTTGTATTGCTATTGTAGGCATTAGTGATATCAGAAGTGAATTTTTCTACTAAAACATCTAAATCATTACTCGTCTTAGGTCGTCCGTTTTACGTTAAAAGACTTCCTGTTTTCAAGAGAACTAATCTTCAGGTAAATTAACTACGGAAGTGTGTTAAGGGCATTCCTTGTGTGGGTTCCGTGCGAACTATAACCCAGTGTCCGCTAAATGATCGGAAAGTAATTTCCACAGAAGAAACTCGTAAGGACCCCCTCGTTAGGTTTCCTTCCGAATTCAACATAAAAGGAAGAGTGAGGATTTTAGTTAAGAGACTTTTGTGCATATGATACGGTAGGTAAGTCGCCCCACGCGACTGTTCAGAGAAGCATCAAGCGGTAGTTTTTGTGTGTATGGCTGTAATGAAATAACATTTTACTTTTATCACTCAAATCTTTATTAAATTTAAAAATAAATAATTTAAAAAACCGCTGGTCTGTTTATTCATCCATCTCGGATGCTCTTGCATTACAATACGCATATTACATGTATATATAAAGATATAGATTGTGATGGAGTATAGGCGCGTAAATTCGAAGTTGCAGTCAGATGTTAGCCGTCGTGACGATTTAATAGATTTTATTTTATTCTTGAGAAAAGCTTCTTAATATAAATTCTATAGTGTAATGAGCGCGATCAGTGGGCCCATCTTGATCACACATTCATTTTTTCTACATCTTATGGCAATACGATTTATGAAAGAGAGAGGTAAGCGACAAGATGTTCTCAGGACAACAAGCAAAAGCAGAACTGTGACGTGCTCAAGATGGGAAGCTGGGTTCAAAGTAATTTAAGTTTTACATTACAGTGGTCTAATTCTATTGCAGATGTTTTGGATCTATAGGGTATATGCTGAAATTTGTATCCATCTGATGGCATTGCTTCTGTGTATTGTCACTATGTTGAATATTGCTTTTGATTATTTATTTGTTATATTTTAAGACACATTTTTGCATAATAAAATTTGGCCGTGAATTTTGTATAAAAGTGCTTTCTTCGTATGGAATTGTAGATCGTGTGATTCTGAATCTAACAATTGAATCAGATATCACATTTTACAGGAGCAACAATCAGGAATGTCAGAAGACGTTTGAAGAAAACTACATTACATGGATCCTAGCTACATCGATCTCATAATTTTTTGTTGTGGACTTCTGACATTCTTTTGAGGAATGAGATGGTTCTTTTGTTATTCCTATAAAATTTGACTTTTGTCACATAGCGCCTTTTTACATCTTCCGAATCACTGTGCTTAAACTGTTAAAATTGCTCGGAAAGATCGCAACATGTAGACAGAAACCTTCATGACAAATCTTGGCAACATTTGGCAATTTCTTCACAATTTGGCAACATTAAATAATTTTTCGCCAAAATGGAGATTTTTTGGAAGTTTTGCCGAAACACATTTGTGAAGCTCTGGAAAAGAATTTTCCCGAAGCTTTCAAAATGCTAGACAAACCATATAAATACAGCGCAAAGGTGCCAGCAGTTAGTTGATAATTTTAGCTCTGAGTTAATTTAGAGGGCTGTTCAAAGAATTAGCTAAGGAAAGTGAGTTATGTCAGTGATATCTGTAATTTATGATATTTTTCACGTGTTTAGGAGAATTCGCTTTATCTGTGCATTCTCTTTGAGTTATTTACAACCTTATTTTTGCTGTATGTTGTTATTTTTCTATTAAATTGTCAATTACTTATGACTCTTTTGGAGTAATCCTTTGATGGGACACTTACAAGCCTCTAGCTCTCAATAATATGTACATCAATTTTTCTCATCTACATATATAGCGAAATTGTCCTAGCGTCATTGATAAAAGAGGTAAATACGACGGGCCAAACCATTTGGCTGAAAATTTTTGGAGTGTGTTTAAGATAATATTGCTAATAAAAATGTAAGGAATATTGCTGTAAGTAGCTGTAACTATTTAAATCCCATTTTACATCATTGTTGTTATATTATGCATTGTTTTATTTATTTATTTCTTTATCTGTTCCTTTCAATGTGGTACTTTTATTGTTTGTTTTGTATTTAACCGAACTTGTGACCACATCTTTTGTATGTAAGTGTTTATTTCTTATATAGGGTTGCAAAGCTTTCAATTATGAATATAACAATCTTTAAATTGTAAAAATTTCTGAAGTAGAACCCTAAATATACACTCCTAGGGGAAAATACACTCCTAGAGGACCTTGGCGATATTTGGCAATTTCTCACCAACTTGGAGACTCTATGAAAGATTCTAGAAAACTTATCTTGGAAGCCATATGACGAATTTTTCCAGAAGCTTCCAGAAGCCCATGCTACACCATAAGGGTGTATATGCAACACTATATAAATACGACTATAAAATGCAGTTCTTTGTTAATCAGGTGTCGATTCGAAGAGAGTTAGCTGCACAGCGATTGAGAGTGTTTTGGGAACTTGAACTAAGAAGGAATTGTTTATATTTACAGTTGTTTTCTTGACCTACTTTGCATAATCTATTTTAATGACTCTAAATAGGAACAGGAAAACTTAACTCACCGTTATGGAGAAGAGTGTTTCTGTCACACACATCAACAACGAGACGAACAATACTTTCGTATTGTCCGGGTAGTGAAAATATTTCCACGTCACAAGATTTGTCATATTTGTCCATGCAATCAATGTATCGCATAATTAACCTGGAAAGAAAACAGTAACTTATTATCTTAATCCCCTGTCAACATTTTAAGAAAAAAGGTTTCAAAATGAATTTCTCATAGATTTTTGCCACGATATGAAGAAGATCATTTTACCTAAATGCATATAATTATAAAAGGGTGTTCACTAATGATTTTACTATAGTTGTTTAATTTTAAAATTTGCAAGTTGGTTTCACTTAAATGATCATGCCCTTTTCTATTAGTCATTATGTCAAGTAATTCATTCTAGCTTCACTGTTGCTTACTGAACTGATGTCAATTTGAATCCGTGTCTAGAATGTCTGAGTTTCTTATTCACTGCTGTGTGTTGAATCTGCGAGAAAACAGCATGGGTTGAATACAATTTTTATGGGCTGGAGGAAACATCTATTTGCGTTTTCGCAAGTTTCTACTGGATTCAAATTTATCTACAGCATTATTTGCTATGATAATGTCTGTATGTTTCGGTTTCTCTGATTCTGAGCAAATACTAATAATTCAAATTGTTTACTTCTTTTTTATTTGATGTTGTTCGTGCTCTATTTTACGATATTTTTCATGTTCTACCTTATTTTAAGAATGCACATCTCTAACATGAAATCCTTCGCTTTCAGTATAGAAGAATATTAGAATACAAAGAACTTGCAGAATAGAGCTCAATTTTCAGTTCTTATAGTTCTTGACAGTATTACTGGACTGAACTTATTTAGTCAATGAAATATATAATAATCAGTTTTCTAAATATTCATATGAAATATAATGATTCAAAAGTCCGTAGTCCGTTATTAAAGAACGTGCAACGAGTTGTAGAGCAGTCGTTTTTTGGCCCAGTTAGTCCCGAATGGGATATTAGTCTCGAAAGGTCATTTTGCATCAAAACACTTAAATGCACTGTATTACTTTTCAAATTGTTGCCATCAAATATTATCGCCCTATATTATATTTAAAGAAATTAAATAAGGAAGAATCTGTATGAATGTGTGCATGTTTCTCGCATTGTGAAAAAACAATGGTACCTAGATCGATCAAATTTTGAATAACGTAATACTCCACTCCAACACATGCACTCGGAAGCTCGAATTTTTAATTTCGAATTCGTTTTATTATCTATTTCATATTTTGTAAAACTTTAACGAATTTTTTATTAACAAACTCAACGATTTTAAAGCAAGCAGTGGCACCACTGTACGGAATAAAATATTATTACCTCCAGCTCGCGAGACTGTTTATTCTAAAAATAGGCTGTTTTTAAATATTTTGTGATTTTACCCTTGAATCGAATTTTATGCGACATAAGCGCAATCATCTTGGTAAAAAAAACTCAGCATCGATATGATCAACTGAGAAAAGACTGAATAATAATAATAATATATGTATGTCAGCACTTAACGCTGCATTACGAACTCTAAACGTATATACTGCTTTGAAAATTTTAGTGTTTTGCTTTTGAATTGTATATGGCGTAACAGCGAAGAAAATGATGCTTAATAATATCGCTAAAAACACACACACACGCACAAAATATGTTAGTAGGAGTGAGCATAACAGCAGACTGGCAGATTGCGAACTCAGAGAGAGCATAAAAACCTAAGAAATCCTTTTAGGACTAAATCCTTTCAGATTTATTTATTTATTTATCAGCTCCTAAACCCTTAATACCTCTGGAATCAATTCTTAATTCGTTTGTATTTCAGGAAGAAGCATTTGAAATGACAGTTTTGTACAAGTTTGGAAAGTCATCTTTTTAGCTCCTAACTGTTGTTAGGAGCGATGTTCGATGCTGATGTTTGATATTAAATAATATAAACAGTCTTAAGCTAACTAGAAATTTCCTGGTAAAAATGAATCACACTTTTACTGGGAAGCATTTAGTCTTTTATGTATAAATAAGTTGTTAATGTTATTTTCAGAACTCTGTCATTAAGCATCTGCATCTTGCTTTTTTGCTTGCACCTTGCGTTTCTTGAAAAATAAAAAAATGTTAACAGGTTTTTTACAGGTCGGTGTATAATACTGTACAAGCGATTTTATTTTAATTTTAGAAAACTGTATTTTCTTTTCTTTTTAGGCAACTTATCTGTATAAAGTTGTATTACATATTCATGCATAGGCCTTTTTAATAAATGACAGATATGCATATCAGGATGCAAAGAATAACAATGAAATGAAATTTTTCGTTTCATTTTTAGAGGTTACTTTAAGTTTCTAACAGTTATTTCAATTTTTGAACATGCTTTACTGTCTTTTCTCGTTTCCCACCTACTATTCCCTACCAGAATAAGTTTTTAGTATCGCATTGCAGGTAAATGAGGTAGAAAGACTATTTAAAGAAAGGCTTCACTTATTTCAGCAGAAGAGCCTAGGAGACCTTAGTGACCGTGTGTTTGCCGGAAGGCTACTTCGTTGTTTAAAGCTAGGCTACGTTCGGTCATATTGTAAGTGCTGCTGATATTCGCCGGTTAATTTAATTAAAAGCCAACCACGTTAGGTAATTGTGTACAGGTTCGGCTAACTTCAGTTTAGTTTAGCACTAGATTAGTTTCTTATTTTCTTAGCTTGAGTTAAAGCCCAAGTGGAGGCTTTTCTGTAAGCCCGAGAAAGGGCCATCTGTGTTCTTAGTTTAAGATAATAAAGGATGAGTTAAACCCTTCTCTGTACCTTTCATTTACACACTTGGACTCAACGATAAGTCGTTACACAATTCAGCAGCGTTTCTACTAAATTAACCTTCGACAATGTTAGAAACATTACAAGTTCATTTAAAACCCATAAAAATAAAAGTTCATAACAATGTTATTAAAAAAATAAAGAATTTCCCAGACATATTTCTGGATTGTGGTATCAACAGAATAAATAATAAAAACATTTCTTGCAGTAAAATCCTTAAAACTATGAATATAATGTTTTAAATATTATTTTCGAGTTAATTAACCAGTTATTTATAACTTCATTCTTTATTATAACTTCTCCTTTCCGTATTTCTCACCAGAATGTAAATTAGTAGCGAATATTTAAATTGAGAGTTTTGGTTTTTAGACAGAGCATCTTTCTGACATCATGTGCGTGTTACGTGGCTAGTTTCTTGCAAGCGCTTAATAGTTAGTTATTCGGCTTTGTGGTTTTTCGCTGCTGGCATTTTAATTCTGACGCTCCTATAGAGTTACTGAACTAGTGCCCAGTAGTAATTAATTGTGGAGTCCTTGACTACTATTCAACTTTTGATTTAATTTGAACTTTTCTATTTTCTTTTGCATCACCACGAGTTATTGTTATATTGTAGCACAAGAGAGTGCCTTTAGATTCGAATCCTATTTAAATAAAAAAAGTTATTTTAACATCATTTGGACTTTGTCATAGCTCTCAGACAAACTATAATTCATTTCATTTCTGTTAAGATAAAATAGTATTACCCGGTCAAGTGAAACCCTATAATTGGCGCCCGAACAAATTACGGATGATATTATAAGACAAAGCAACCCCTACCCCCTCAAAACTTCAGACTCCACCGGCACCGGAAAGTTCAGTGGAAGGCTTCCGGTACATCCTAGATACTACGCGAGCTTCGATAAAACCATCCATTAGATTCAATGGAAAAAGGTTGGTAATGACATTTTTGGAATAGTTAAAGATGCACTTTTTACTTTTCCCAGTTGCAGAATTACAGAAGGTCACGATAGCAACCGCCGCGCTTCTAGGACAGACATTGAGCTGTTACAAAAGCATTGATGAACTTTTGTTGACTAGACCAGACAGTGAGAATTATGCAATGGAAATATTTAAAACCACGCTTGTGAAAGCATTCCCAGTGGTGAAAGATAGGGTGAAATTAGAAGCTGAACTGTTTGGTAGATATCAGACTAAGGTGGGAGAGTTAAGCGAGTTTATATTGAGGAAAATACAAGCAGTGAATTTAATGATGGGAAAAAGCTCGATGCGGAGGTTATCCAAATTATATTGCCTATGTTTTTGCCTCAAATTCAGGATTTTGTTGCATTATGAAACCCGAGTATACTAGAACAGTTATTTGAACTTGCCTTGAAATTCGAAAGAAAGAGATTTTAATGAGTATACGTACAGCGAGATATGAGACGAGGTTCA
>KK122194.1:82861-115158 GCA_000611955.2 Stegodyphus mimosarum
CGGCTCAGTAGGATGTAGAACCACCGCGGACAGCGATGCACGAAGAAACACGTCTAGGCATAAAGTCAATAAGAGTGCGGATAGTGTCCTGAGGGATGGCTCTCCATTCCCTTTCAACCATTTGCCACAGTTCGTTTTCTGAACGAGGCAGGGGCAGAGTCTTCAAACGGCGTCTAATCACATCCCACACGTGTTCGATTGGTCACAGGTCAGGAGAGTACGGTGGCCAGAGAAGCATCTGTACACCTTGCAGAGCATGCTGGCAGATGCGAGCACTGAAAAAAACTGCTGAAAAATTGCATTAGGCAGCCCCTGAAGGTAGTGGATTGCCACCGGCCACAGTACATTATCCAAGTATCGTTGGGCCGTCGTAGTGCCCTGAATACGAAATAGAGGTGACCTGGAATCCTAGGTAATAGCGCCCCAAACCGTTATGCCACGTTGTAGCGCGGTGAGGTGTTCCACAGTTACTGCCGGATTAGATCTGTCTCCACGTCGACGCCACACAGGTATGCGGCGACTGTCACTGGATAAACAGAAGCGTGACTTATGTGACAACACGAGGCTTTGCCATTCTGTCATCCACATTGCTCCAGTCCGGCACCATTCTAAACATTGGCGTCTGTGCTGTGGGGTCAATGGCAGTCTTCTTAACGGACGCCGTGAGTGCAGGCCACGTTCAACCAATCGACGGGAAATGGTTCTGGTCGACATGAACATCCAGTGTATCTTGCACATGCGGCAGAATCGCGGTACAAGTGACTTGCGGGACCGCCACAGCTTGTTGGCGGATGCGTCGATCCACGCATGCTGATGTCACTCTGGCTGCACCTGCACTCCTCCTTCTTCCCACATTTCCTTGTTCCAACCACGTTCGACATAGCCGATGCACCGTGTTCGCATCCATGTGGGTATCAGCTGCGATTTCACGTAAGGACTAACCCGCCCTTCTCAGTCCGATCACCATACCCCTCGTAAAATCATCTATCTGCTGGAAGTGCTTTCGTTGACGGCGGCCGGGCCTTCTCTCCTATTACACGTATCCTCCGGTACAAAAACCAACTTCCTTCGATAATTCGTCTGGCAGAAATAATGACACGAATATTGCCCATTCTGCACGTTCCTTCCCTTATATCTTACTTCACGTGCGTTGGAGAGCTGCGCATTTCACATCATTTGCATAACTCAGTGCCGTGTGTCTACTCTAAAATTTGCATAAATTTCTGACGACTCCTTCTTGGTATTGCATTTTCATTGTCGAGCTGTGTAATATTCAGGAAGCTATTGTGCAATTGGAAACGAATAAGATTTGCAGAAAGTAGTCCAACCGCTGGCTATGGACTTACCTCGCAGCTGGAGCAATTGGTAAGAAAATTTTCATATTCATTTGATGAAGTCTCAAAGCTGCTTCAGGTGGTAAATCGCACAACAGAAACTGGAAATCACTCTCCTGCCCAGCAAACCCGTATCGCTATGATAAGGTCAAGGAAGAAATAATTGAACGGTATTGCAGAAATGCTAAAGAATAAAATTTTAATCCCCATAAATAGCCTTTACGCTTTATTGAGCCGAAAGAAAAATAATCTCCCACTTTCGGAATTTAAAGCATGCCGTTTTATTTTTGACTATAGACAACTAAATAGCGTTACAAAAATTTGGTTTACCCCTTTTCAACAACTGAAAAACTAATTCGAAATATCAAATCCACAAATACAAGACGATTGACACAAAATAGAATTCTCACTTCTAGATAGTTGCAGGTGTGAATGAAACCAGCGGATGTGCCACTAAATCAGGAGTTTATGCTTTTCTTAAAATGCCGTTTGGTTTATACGGAACGCCCCCCACGTTTCAAACAACTATGGATATTATTCAAATACCTGTCCTCAAAAAAGTACATTTATTTATTTACATCATATCATTGTTAGTAGCCAGGCAATTGACGAGAATACTCGGGATTAACACGAAGTATTTTCTTTTCTTAGAGAGGCAGGTTGAAAGATGAATGCGGGCAAATGCGAATTTGAGGCCAAAGAACATCGTTACTTGGGCTTCTAAAGTTATTTCAAAGGGGAATTGAAACAGAAGATTCTAAAATCGTTGTGAGGGGGGAAAAATCTATCCACCTTTGAATATGGGAAAGGAGTTGGTTTCATTTCTGGACTTATGTTCCTGTTTTAGGTCTTTTATCAAAGATTTTGCTCACAGAGCGGAGCGTTATCGAAGAGAAAAGATCCAGGTTAACCCGTTCGGCAGAAACAAGCACGGGATTTGAAAGAAGTATTAATTCAAGCACCCGCCTTTAAATTTCCTGATTGGTTTGGTTTAGTTTATTTGATCATGGCAAAGCACTCGAGTGCTACGTGCCTAAAGGAGGGGTGCCTTCGTGGAAGACTGTCTAAGGAATACTGGCTCTATACCCGTTACCCATGGAAGAAACTACAAAAACATCAATACAGCCAGCCCGTTCATCAGGATTCGATCCCCGAATCGAACTTACCAGTGTTCAGCGCTCGGTGGGCTTGAAATTTCCTGTTGAAATTAGAAATATTCACAGATGCATCTGCATTTGCGGTAGAATCGTCGTTTGCGGTGTCTTAGACGGACAGCCACTTGCACATTTCATCAAGACGCTTAACCCAGCTCAAAGAAATTATACCGCTACCCAGACGGAAACGTTACCAGTCCTTTTGGGGTATAGATCTTTCAAACGTATTTTGGGAAGACCCTGGTTAATGTACATATAGACCATGCGGTCGTCGCTTTTTTGTACTCCTGGAAGAATGTATTAATTGCAAAAATTTGCAAATTGCTTTTAAATTTCAAAAATGCAATACAATATTTAAACATACACCGGGGAAAGAAAATATTGTAGTGGATGCTCAGTCAAGAATTAAACTTGACGACGAGGGGAAAAGTGAAGTGTTAGTTTCATAAATTTTAAATTCTCAAAAAACGCTTATCGCATAAATAAATATAAACAGATTCGGAATTTAAATATATTTATGAGTATTTAAAAGATCCCAACCACTTTGAACACCATCATATGACGGGTATTAAAAAACTGCAAATTATGAAATAATTGACGACCGTTTGTTTTACTCTAAAGTAATAAATAATGATAATGAATTAAGACCGATTATCGCAATGAGTTTAAGTATTTTGTAGGAATTGCATGATGAGTTAATTTCAGGCCATCCCGGAATGAGGAAAATAGTCCAAAAAATAAGAGAAATGTTTATTTTCCACAGCTACAAAAATTTGTTAATGAATGTGTCAAGTCGGTCCATCAGCCGCCAAGTGGTAAAAGCTGCTGAACACTGGTAGTTCGGTTATACATATAGTATGATGTATTTGTGTATTATTGCTTCTTTTTATAGGTCCCCAAAGATGTTGAAATGAATTGAAAGACATTTTGAATGACAATGAAACTGCTCATTTCTTTAAATTAATGCCTGCAAGAAAGCTTTCCAAGTTGACAAGTGTCATGGACCTAAGTGAAATAAAGAATGTCTCAATGTGCAAATGGCTGACGGTAAGAAAAAAATGACTTCTTGAGTTATAGGAAAGTCAAAAAACGAAGGTGCTTCGACCATGTTAAAAATCTGACATGAGAATATAAAGCATGGATGACTACGGACATTTTTACAGAATGGCTCAATAAAATAGACAAAACTATGAAGACACATACACACAAAATTTTACTTTTTGCGGATCAGTAAACCGCTCATATTCAAACAACAGATTTCTTGCAAAATGTTAAAGTTTCTTTCTTCCCATAAATTGTATTAGTAGAGGTTTTAGATCTGGGTGTCATTAAAAATTTGAAAATGTTTCTAAAGGCTGAGGTTGAGTCATATAGTCCTTCAAAATACAATACAGGAAATACACGAAAATTTAAATATTCTTGAGGCTATGAATATGATTTCACTTACCTGTATATAAATAACATCACAAGCAACTAAAAATTGTTTCATTAAAGGGGGATTTTCTAACCCAAAGTTAAAGTGTTGAAGTTGAAAAGGACGATGAAATTGTGATTATGGATGAAGAAGATTGGAAATGCTGGGACTAGTCATTACGATTAAGGAATATGCAAACTATGACTCCAGTGTAATAACATCAGACTGATGCGCAATTGAAGAAATGATTGATAACATTTTACCAGATATTTAAGATACGGGGATGAAGAAGAAAATGCAAAAATAATGTGATCTTGTTTTCAAAATGCTATCTTCTGCATTGACACTCTCAGAAATTTCTTTGTGTGTAATGACACAAGGGAGAAAGCAAGAACTGAATTCGAATAATAACACTTTGCTTAAGATTCAGAATCAAAAGATACATCAGACAAATCGTACTTAAAGAATTAAGAGACAGTTTTCGGTCGGTATACTTAGGTACTCTCATTCAGCGAAGGAACAGTACAAAACTAAGCAACACAGTGGCTGCGAGTAATAGCGTTCTAGTGAGAACTGATAACAAAAAGAGAATTAATGGCTTTTAGGTCGTATTACTAAGCTTGTTCCACGTAACGACGGTAATGTACGGCTCTTAAAGACGCAGACTTTACAAAGAACTACTTCGTCCTATTCAGAGAATATATCCTCTTGAGATAGCATCTCCTATTGAATGTCCTAAGACTGTGAAATCCAATAGTTTGACCAAGTTTGCCTGTCAAACAGAATAATGGTGTGCTTGACAACAAGCCAAAATTTAGTAGGACTGGTAGAAAAATTAAGATTCCAGAAAAACTGGACTTATAATTTAAATATGTCCTTTAGTGAAATACACTTTTACTGGATGTTATTATTATTTCTTATACTTGAGAGTATTTCTGTGATTTATTTGATTAGTGCGTGATATATATATATATTTAATACTAAAAATGACTTAAAGTGGTAATTTTATATTTTGATTATAATTTATAATCAAAAGGTGGGAGGATGTTAAGAATACATTACTTATTTTAATGTTTATTATTTTGTATTTTATATTTCCTGGCTCACGAGCGAAAGGGCTGGCGGCATGGACGTTTTCGTGATTTTCCACATGTGTAACGTGGGTACGAGCCAATTTCCCTTAAAAAGACCTCCACGGGGCATCCTTCCCTTTCCATGTAGTGGCTAAGGGCGGAGCACGTAATAAGTTTTAAAAAAGTGTCAAGTCCTGTAACATTTGTCAACTAGTTCACAATAGCAATTACAGCCAGTCCGGGTAACTAAAAAGCATGAAAGTTACTTTCCATTACTTATTAGGCCCCTACTCACGTAGTGGAAAAAGCAAAAATAGACATTTACTCATAGTGGCTGATCATTACTCAAAGTGTGTACAAATAATTCCCCTCGAAAAGCTCCTTGTAAAACTGTTGCAGATTCATTTTTAAATAAACTTATGTTAAAGTATTGAGCACCATTTAAAAATATTGGACAACTAAAATCATTGAAAACCAATCATCAACCAAAAACATTTGAAGATAATTGCTTATAGACCACAGTCGAATTTAGCACAGTGGTGAACAAAAACAGTTAAA
Source organism: Stegodyphus mimosarum (assembly GCA_000611955.2). Lineage (NCBI taxonomy): Eukaryota > Metazoa > Arthropoda > Arachnida > Araneae > Eresidae > Stegodyphus > Stegodyphus mimosarum. The sequence goes on from KK122194.1 coordinate 88,395, forward strand.
ATTATCCCCCGCTAAGTAAAAAATTATCATAAACATTGAGATGACTGTGTCAACGAACCTTGGGGACTGCGAATTATGATACTAGTGGGAAGAAACCGGCTGAATTGTTTCTTCGGAAAGTTAACTATGGCCCTTGATAAACTTTTTTTATTCAAAAGAATTTCTGCGGAATTTAAGATGATAGAGATTCAGAAATTTGTGAACGAGGCAATTAGAAATTCTTCTATGGTCAGGAAGAAACAAAAGTTTTATTATGACAAGGAAAGGCGGGAAATTGATTTTAGTGCGGGAAATAAAGTCTTGAAAATTAAACATTCTCTTTCGTGTGTAAGAGAAGGAAAGGGGGAGAGGTTTCGAAGTTGGACGGCCCATTTTCAGTTGAGTGAATAAAAGGAACAGTAGTACTGTTGAAGGTCAAAATTCTGAAAGCGCCATAGCTAACGTAGCTCAGATCAAACGCTATTATGAGCACGCTGATATGTCACTGCTATGAGATGTTTTGCAAGAATCAGCAAGTGCGAACAACGAAGAGCCATCTAGGAATGCGGCGGATATAGTATCAACATCTGGGGTACAAGATCTGCAAGAGAATTTCTTAATCTCAAGAGAATTCCTTTATGCTCTGAAACCTGTTTTAATAAAATGTTTATTTTTAACTTCTTAGGAATTTGTCATTGTTCTCAGACGTGGCGATAATTCCTTTCACGTCTCTTAGGGTTGGCTTGGTTTGGTTGATTACGACAAAGCACTCGAGGGCTATCTGCCTAAGGAACAGATGGCTTCGTGGAATTTTTAAGGAAAAATTGCTCACGTTACACATGGGAAAAACCAGGAAACCACCAATGCAGATAACCCGTGGGCCGAGATTCAAATCCCGAACGCAACTACCAATGTTCAGCGACTTTGCTGCTCGCTGCTGACGGGCCCTCATCTGTTAAGGTTATTAAAATAAAATAGCATTACCAAATCAAGTGAAACCCTATAAAATTCATGAATTTGGCGTAAGCAATTTTAAAATGTGTGTAATTTTTCTAGCACTTTCTACAGTTTATGATCTAGTACATATTTTTGTGCTTGCTTGATATTACTTTGTCTTTTAGGTGCATTTGAAACATTTATTATATATTATTTTTATTTGTTTGTTTATCTATTGATCACATTTTACGTAAAGCTTTTACTGTATATTTTCGTAACTGTATGGTCAATGTATTTTGTTTATAACTGTTCATTTCATGCACTTTGCTGTAGATTTTGTAATTCATACTAAATCAACTTTTAAGTCATAAGAATGGTTCAGTCAGAAACGGAGATTTAGGTTGTAAGGTTTATTTAATTTGCTTCACTACTTATTTTATGTTTTGAACCTATCCTTCTCTCTTTCCGTTTTCCTTTCAGAATGCGAATTAGCTCTCGTGTATATAAGTGAAGTTCTGAGACTGTAAAGTCAGAGCGTGCACTGCCTATTGAGGGCCGTAATGCTAGGATTGCTATTCTAACATAAGAGTTCCTGCCATCAGCTTACACCCTTCTTAAGTCTAAACTTGACAATAAGTCGCTTACAGTCTTAGTGAAGTTTGGTCACAAATTACAATAGAGGAGGACTACATACCTTGCCAAGATACTAAAGCTTCTTACGGTTCTTGGTGACGTTTCATGACTAATTTGGCAACATCCTAGAGGTTTCCGGAAATGTTTGAAAACCTAGCAGTGATTTTCTTGAAGATTCGGAAATGCTTGGACAATCTTTTATATATAGGTTGCGTTGGAATCGTGAGTCAGTTAGCTCAATAACTGAGTTTAGAGCAGTGCAACTGTATTTAATTTCTGTTTGATGGTCGTCGCTTTACATTTTCCTCTTTGAATGATTTTGATGTCTGCAAAAATATCAGCATATAAAAAAGAATTTACTTTATGCCTACGTCTCTCCTTGAACTATAGCTGTTTACATTGCTGTATGAAGATTTATAATTAAAGTGTTATTTTCTTCTTGAACATCTGAAGAAGTTATAAGGTGATCTCTATGCACCCATAGCGACGAATAACATGCCATAAAAATCCTTATACAGCATTTATTTCTGAAACCGTTGGTTGTAGACATCCTCTGCCAGTTGCAATAATATTTGTTATGGTGTAAATGTTTATGCTATGTTTTTAAATTTAGAAAAAAATCAGTTTTGTAAATATTGTAAGGTCTAATATCTTTTAAGATCCACCAGCCCATATAGATATACTTAATAAAATTTTACACTTATTCTAAAAACTGAAATACAAGAGACTTCTGTATGAACAAAATTGACAGAAATATTTAATTTAAAAATTCAGAGTTTTTTCCAGTTATTTTTGGCTTTTTTCTGAGAGGTCCGTTTAAAATAAATTAGAATTGTTTCAAAGTTGACTGATCCCTTTTTTTAAAACAATTCGAAGTAGACTTTTCTCCCCCTTTAACGTCGTTCTGTATTCTTTTAAATTTTTGGGATTTACTAGTGTATAACATTCTCTAATTTGTGGGATCTTCCTTATTTAACTCAATGTTCAATCTAACCCACAAACACTAATTGAAACAAACACTAACAAGCAACACAAGCACTAACACTAACACTAACAAACACTAACAAGCGAATAATCGCTTAAGTATGTGAACAAACACGTAAGACTTAAGAAGGGTTAAGTACCATTTATGTCTCAGAATAAATACAATCAACTCCTAACTCAGAGTATACAGCAAAGCCTCCACCTGACCTTGAACTTAAATAATAATGAAATTCAACTAAACTAAGCTTAACTAAAGCTAACTGAAAGATATAGCCGAAATTATCAGGATTCTAAGTAGTTGGCCCCTAAATATTAATTCAAGGCAAGCAAGGGCCTAAAGTATGGCCGAACGCAGTAATATCTAAGAGAGACGTAGCCAAAAGGCAAACGCGAGCTAGTCAGGAAATCAGACTCTCTCGAAGTAGGTGACACATCGACTTAAATAGTACTCTTACTCATTCACTGCGTATCTGAAATTACATTCTGGTAGGAAACTGTAAGCTGAAACTAGAATTGATAGGAAAGAAGCATAACTTAAAATAACTGTTAATAAAATTAGGATAAACCTTACAAATTCATAATTTTGTTACATTCGGCTAATCAGAAGCTTTTTCAGACAAGTAGTTTATAAGTTTTTAAATACTAAAAATGCATACTAAAAATGCATCAATAATACTGATATACAATTGTATTACATGAAGATCATAATCTAAATTAGATGTATATTTTTATCTTTCATTTCTTCAAATAATATTAAGCATAGGCTACATTCAGTGTTGGAACTCGCCTCTGTTTTCTAGAATACGAATTTTGTTAAGCTTATGTTAATACAATCACTTTTTTAAATAAATTTGTACTGATCAAATATTACAATTAATTTCCCTTATGTACGATTTCTGACTTTCAGGAAATGTGATCTCAAACTTTAAATATCTCAATCAGTTTCTGTCATATGGGAGCCAAACTTTTGAGCTTCATTTTTCAGAATAAGTATATATGGACTGGAGCAACGTATAAAAAAAACTATATTTCATAATTTGTACAAAATTGACATTTTTTTTCAATTAAAGTTTCCAAAGCATGAATAATTGCCTTATTTAAAACATTTCTGTTACAGCAATGTCTACGACCACAACATAAAGGTTGCAGAAATAAAGACTGCGTAAAAGTACAAAGTGCATTTGAGCATAGTTTAGAATTGCATTATAAGAGAAGAATTGTTATTAAGATTTCATCGATGTTCCATTATTGCAAAAGTACTTACGGACAAAACTCGGCGAGCTGTTCTTCAGTCACTGGAAAAGCTTTTTCATCATGATGTACTGCCTGACACTTTTTGTACGGGCTTTCATCACACATATCAGAATCAGACTGACCTAAATTTGTTTAATTTTAACACCTTCACTAAACACATATCATATACATTAAAAAATACCAAAAAAGGGAAAATATGTAACAAAGTATTTCGAAATTTTCATGTAGCAAATATGTAAGAAAATCTGACACACATTTCGAAGAAATGGAGAAAAATCTAGCTACTTCAACTAATATTAACAACAAATAGATAATACAAATATTTAAAATTAGGCCTGATTGATCATCGTATTATTTCACGATTCTACTTATTGTTTCATCATACTAGAGTATTGTAATACTTTGTCTCTAATTCATCCTACGATAATCAAAAGTTAAAAAAGTTTAACACATAGTTTTGAAAACATAATAGTGCGTACATTAGGTATACTACATATTATAGATGATCTTAACGGTTATTAGACGTCGAGAATGACAAAAATTCCAATAGGAAATTTTCCTACATTATAGGCCCAATCAATGATCTAACTAAAGAGTTAACTAAAGAGTCTCAACCACCAGTAGTTAAGACCCTTTAGTTAACTTAATTAATCCTTTAATAACTTTCGTGATTTTACCCATGCGTAAATTTAATAGCAGCCATTTTTTTCCCTAGATGGCCTTCCACGAAGACCCGCTTCCTAGGCATATAGCTCTCATCAGTTTTGTTGTTTACAAATAACCTAACCTAACCTAATCAATAAATTACAGTGATGAGGTGTAAGTGTGTAACTGTGAAGTTGCTAAGATTTCTGGTTTAGGCGAGATCTACACAGATATCTAAGACAATTATTTTGCATTAGTCTCAATACGGTAGATACTTTTGTACAGTGCAAAAAAGCATCTAATACTGTAGCAAAAGAATGATATTTATTTACGTATTGCAGCTTAATGACTCGATTGTTTATTTTTTATATTAAACAAAACAGATTCAGAAAAGAGAATATTAGTTAAAGATCGAGAGTATTATTTGATCATCAATAGTGCAATGAGTATTTTATGCTGTAGTCTGATTACGTTATTCTTTTTATTATATATATAATGATCTTGATATTTCAGATCTACCATCTTATATTGAAACAAATTAAAAGAATGTAAAAAATACTCTTATAATTACTAAAAGTATCTCATTGTTCTTTTCATTTAGCGAACCACCGCATTTGTATTCTTATTTTCTTTAGAAACTGAAGCAACTCCTCATCGCTATTTAATATCTGAAATTATATAAATTGGAAAAAAAAGGCAATTTATTTAAAATTATTGCTTTCTGTGTTTATATATCCCATTCTGTTTCTTGAGAGTACTGTGTGCAATTAAACTTAATTGAAACAATTCATTTTTTTTTTATATTTTGCAAGATTGCTCAAAGATCGATTCAAAGATCGAGGGTAATTTTTTTTTTAATATTTTGCCAAAGATATATATAAATAGACTTTTTTCATTCCACGCCTTTATGAACTTGGATTAAAAGAGTCGAAAAATTCTGGAAATAATGAACTCTAAAAAATTTCAATCTCAGAGAATTAGAGTGAGACTATTAAAAGAATTCTAAAAATACAATGCAGCATAGCTACTAAATGTATTTCTACAGCTTATTGGTGTTAGATCTAGCTGGTCTCCTGGCGCCTTCTATAAAGCATCATTCAGACAAGGGCTTTGTCGTCATATGGCTTTATGGTTTTTAGGCATAAAAGTCATTAAGTTCATTAACACCTGTTAGCAAGTTTAATGCATAACCAATCAAGGAAGAGAAATTTGCACATGTAAATGCATAGTTGGCTGATATTTGCTTCGCTGTCATTGGTCAGCTCTTATACCAATTGATATAAAGTTGAAAAGCCAGAACATTTAGACAAAATCCTTAAGCCAGTATCACTGATGTAGCAAGGTCTAGTTGTTTAGTAATGAAGCTGGGCTTAGACCACTTACAATTTTAAAAGCCTGCGTCAACGAAGCTAAATGAACCTGAGGAGAGGTTGATGTTCAAGATGGTTACATTAAAGGTGATCTGACTTCGTTATTGAATAAAAAAGCATTTCATATAAAAAATATACACTCACGTTTGTGAAAATTGCAACACCATGAAGGACTTACGCGAGTGAGCTGAAATTTTCAGGAAATGCAAAGTAGCGCATGATATGCAAATGATTAGAATTGCAAATCCGTAGCGCATGCGTATGCTGAGCAGCGCCCTCTGAACGGCTGATGGATCCGAATAAATAGACGGCTGTAGCGAGGCGTGTATGGTTATCGGTGGTTATCTGCTAGTGGTAAACGTTAACTCAATCTGTACTTATGCCTCGTCGACGAAAGAGAGCGAGATTTGAACAACTTACAGAGTTTGAACGAGGGAGAATCATCGGCCTTCGTGAAGCTGGATTGTCGTATCGTGCAGTAGCCTCTCGTGTGCAGCGTAACAGCAGCACAGTGATGCGCGTTTGGAAGCAGTGGACGGACGAGTGTCGGACAACTCGGAAATCCGGGAGTGGACCCCGAAATGTGACGTCAGCTCGCGATGATAGACACCTGGTCCGTACGGTCCGGACGGACCGTACAGCTTCCTCTAGACAATTGGCAGCTCTGTGGTCAATAGCTACAGGGGTTTCATTGTGTGCTTCATCAATTCGTAGACGTCTGCTGCAGTGTGGACTGCGCGCACGGACTCCTTTATACAGGATCCCCCTAACGCACGACCATCGCCGCCTGCGGCTACAATGGGCCAATCAGCATAGAGACTGGCGTGCTGATTGGCAGCATGTCGTGTTTTCTGACGAATCCCGCTTTAATTTGTGGTACCATGATGGCCGCATTCGTGTCAGACGCTATGCCGGTGAACGCCACCTTCCGGAGTGCATTATCGAACGCCACAGTGGACGAACACCCGGAGTTATGGTCTGGGGCGCCATAGCATATCATAGACGATCTCAATTGCTACGAATTGTGGGCAATCTGAACAGCAACCGGTATATCCGTGAAGTTCTACAGCCCGAAGCTGTTCCCTTCCTTCAAAGCTTGCCAGGCGCTGTATTTCAACAGGACAATGCCCGCCCTCATACTGCTCGGATTGTTAAATCCTTCTTTGCAGCGCAGCAGGTACAGCTTCTTCCTTGGCCTGCGTGTTCCCCGGATATGTCGCCAATTGAACATGTGTGGGATGTCATTGGTCGGCGTCTTGCTCGTGATCCTCGTCCTGTTGCGTCTGCAGACGAACTTTGGGTACGCGTACAAACGATATGGAATGCTCTTCCTCAGTCAGACATTCAAACTTTGTTTGACTCCATGCCACGTCGTGTAGCAGCACTTATTGCGGCGCGTGGTGGCCACACAAAATACTGATTCTGATCTCTTGTTCTTGTTTGTTTGCTTTGAACATTTAATCATTTATTTGTACCACTACCACTCAACTGTGTATTAAATTGCATTCAATTATGACGATTCCTTCTTGGTGTTGCAATTTTCACAAACGTGAGTGTACTTTATTACGCACGCAGGAATGAGACTCGTACCGGGAGCATTGCGTAACAACCCTTTCACTCCACCGGCACCCGCCAAGAAAAGGCCTTTAAAACAAGATGTGACGTAACCAGAACATGTGATCTGCGCCTCTGGCTGACTGTGGCGCCTGTCGTTCGCACGATGAAGTGCTACAGAGTATGCCCCCAGTGACGAAGTCACGATTACAATTTACAATATATACAAAAATCATGAGATAATGCTATAATAGTGAAATATAGAATATGAAGTTTACTACAATAAAAATATATGTTCATGGTTATACATGAGGTTGGAACATATGCGTAATACAAAACATTAAATATATACACATACAGTACAAGTTTCTACTCAAGTAATGTAGTCCGTAACTAAATGCTTTGGAAATCGGACTTTATGCCCACTTTTAGTGGTAAATGTTTGATAAAAGCATCGTGGGGATGGAGTTGAAACTGGAATAGGTAAAGATGAGATATGAGTAATTTCATCTGGCAGTTGGTAAGCAGGTTTTACGAGATCAATTGAGACTGAAGTACGTTTTCCGTTTGCATCAATAATCAAATTCTTATCATTTCTGTCAACGACTAAATGAGGTCCAGTATAAGGTGGTGTCAATGGAGGATTAACTTTCTCAGATCTAAAAACATATGAGAACAAGTTTTTAATGAGGGGTTGATGAAAAGTTTAGGACTACCGTATAGGGCAGTAGAAATAGGGTTTAAAGATCTCATTGTCCGAAGCAAACTGTTTACATATTCGGAATTTAAGGTCAGGTTTATAGCATCACTGGTTACTAGGTCGGAAGGTAATCTTAATGTTGTACCATAAACAAGTTGAGCAGAAGTTGCTTTGACATTGTCCTTAATGGCTGAGCGTAGACTTAAGAATACAATTGGAAGAGTTTCAGTCCATTGTACTGTATTATGTGCTTTAAGAGCTGTTTTGAGATGCCGATGGAAGCGGTCGATAATTCCATTTGACTGGAGGTGATAGGCAGAAGACCGAATACTGCTGCACCCAAGTGTGCAAGTAAGTTCTCTAAGAAGATTAGATTCAAAATTTCTACCCCGGTCAGATGTAATTGTAACTGGGCATCCAAATCTAGATATCCAGCCATGTACTAAGGCACGAGCTGCTGTTTCCGCAGTCCTGTTGGAATAACTTCCGCCCATCTTGTGAACCGGTCTATAATAGTCATGCAAAACTGTTTTCCATCAGATGGAAGTAGAGGGCCTATAAAATCTATATGTATGTGTGCAAAACGAGCATCGGATTCAGAAAAAGTGCCGATAGGAGATTTGGTATGTTCGGCGATTTTAGCTCTTTGACATTGGTCACAGCTGCTCACAAAAGATTTTATTTCTTTTCTCATGCCTGGACATACAAAACGTTTAGCTATTAAATCGATGGAGGCTGAGATACCTGGATGAGAGAAAAAATGCAAGGTTTTAAAAACTGTTAATCTCACAGACTGAGGAGCAAAAGGAGGGGATGTTTTTGTGACATGTCACAATACAGATGAATATCCTCGAGAGGGAAATAATGTTTCTCTAATTTTAAAGAGGAGGTATTTTATGCTAAAAGTTGTTGAAGTTCTTCGTCGCTTGATTGAGCAGCGGCGAATTTTTGAAAATCGATAACAGTAGATGAAATATCGTCTACCTCAATTCGGGACAGTGCATCAGCGACAATGTTATCAGAGCCTTAGTATATTCGATATGAGAGGTAAACTGGGAGATAAAATCCAAATGGCGTAATTGGCGTGGACTGCATGTGTCAGGATGTTACTGGAATGCAAATTTAAGGGGTTTTTGATCAGTGTAAATGACGAAATTTCTCCCTTCAAGCATGTGCCTAACTTTCTTAACGGAAGAGTACATAGCATAGAGTTCACGGTCATAAGGGGACCAATTCCTTTGAGATTTGCTTAGTTTAGCTGAATAGAAGGCTATAGGTTCCCATTGTTGTTTAACAAGTTGCATGAGCGAGCCGCCGATTGCTACATCAGACGTATCGACCCACAGACTCAATTGTGCACCGGGCATGGGATGCTGTAACAAAGTTGCTTTAGCATAATAAGTTGCTTTAACAATATTTTATCAACACAGGAAGCTATTTCCTTAGGCGCTTTGAAGGAGAGTGTTGCTTCATTGTCCCATGGTATTTGCTCAGTAGAAGCTTTGGAACGAGGGTCTCTCTTTCTATTAGTATGGCCTTCAAAGAATTTGACTAAGGATGCTAGAATGTGAGCAGCTATAGGAATACAACGTCTATAAAAATTAAATAAACCTAAGAATCGGCGTAATTGTGCGAGGGTCTGCGGCTGAGGAAAATATAGCATGCATTTTACACGATCAGGAAAGGGTTCATTTCCTTCACCCGATAACTTAAATCCTAGGAAATCTATGGCAGATTGACCAAATTTGCACTTCTCTGCATTTATACATAAACCATATTCCTGAAGTTTAGCAGGTTTAAATGCTGTAAATGTTCTTGTTTATTATTCGAAGCTACAAGAAAATAGTCAATAAATGCATAAACAAAGGGCAAGCCTCCAGCGACCTCATCGATAAACCGTTGAAAGGTTGAGGAAGCATTACAAAGACCAAACTGCATTTTTAAACTTTCAAACAGACCAAAGGGAGTACAAATAGCTGTTTTATGTACATCATCCGGATTTATGGGAATATGGTGATACCCTTTTACGAGATCAATGTGACTAAACATTTGTTTACCATACAGTTCTGAAGTAAAATCAGCTGTGCAAGGAATACGATATTTCTCTTTGACAGTCTGTGCATTAAGAGATCGATAGTCGCCAACAGATCTCCATTCGACAGAACCTTTCTTCGGCACCATGGGCAAAGGCGATGAATAGGGGCTTTTGGAAAGTCTCATATGACCCAGTTGAATTATGCTCTGGAATTCAGCTTTTGCAATTTTGAGGCGGTCAGGAGCTAACCGTCTAGGTTTAGTAGCAACTGGAGGACCTTTAGTATTTATATAATGCACAGTATTGCGCTTCACAGGTTGTTTGGGATCCGGTAATTTAGTTATATCAGGATACTGCAACAATAATTTACCAAATACATTATCAACACAGGAAGATTTTACAAAGAAAACTTTACGGGTATTTAATTTGGCAGGTACTTTAAAATTGTTTGTTAAATAAATAAGACGCTTGTTACGTAAATCAGGAGATAAATTGCAGTAATATAAAAAATCTGCACCTATGATCGAGCATGTAACATTACAAATATAAAAAGAGAAAGTAAAATTTCTTCTTAAACCAAAATTAACAGTTATTGTTTTGCGACCATAGACATTAATGGATGATCCATTAGCAGCACGAAAAGTTTGAAGTACTGGTGCCTTCAGTTTACATTTATTTGCAGCAATTAAACTCCCTGAATCTATTAAAAAACACCTACCTGTCGATCTGTCACTAATGAAAAGGCGACGCGATATATGAGGGTGAGAAGAATCGGTCGCCTCTATTCGTATCAAGGAACATGAATCTTATATCCGAAAGGGCGAAATTAACAAGTCTTCGATAGCGTATCATAGTTGGCAATTTAATCATAATTTTGACTTTGGATCTGCAAAAATTATCCAAAAAGCTTCTTCCGTTGGTGAATTGGATTTTCTTGAGGTTTTTCATATTCACAAAGATTTAGCAAGTTTAGTGAACGATTTTAAGTCTAATCCAGTTCTTCCTGTACTCCAAATACAAGGTTGTTTCAGCGAATTTGATTAACGGATGCATTTTTTCTGAAGTATCTTCTTAAACTTTGCTAATGATTAACAAGATCTATTTTTTAACAAAATTAAACTTTACGAATGTTTTAATAGTTAGGATGTTTATTCTACACAGAACATGGGAAGTATTAGAAAGTACAAAAATACTAGATTATTTTGTATATGTCTATCTGTCTTTACTCATGGCTTTTAGAACTCTTTCTGCAAAATTATACTTTTTTTACCTTAATATTTTAACTGCGAATATAATCTAAGTCATTATTAAAAAAAAACTTACAAAGAAAATATACTCGACTCGAAATAAAGCTTTCTTCTAGCATTTTGCTTCAATTAGTGTATTTACACAGAAAAACCGCTTTGAGAATTACTGATTTTAAAAATCCAAAAGAAACAGTTCGTGTCAAAATGAAAAGCCAAATATTAAGTTAAATTTAAATGAAAACAGAATTATGAAATATATAACAGAACTCGACCGTCTGAGACAATATGAAGGCTAAGTAAGCAACAATAAAGCAATTATTTTAATTTCAGAAATACCGAATTATTTTGATTTCAGAAATGCCGAACTTTTAGATTACGTTAAAATGGCAAATTTAAGAAAATATATAATTCTCAAAACACTATTACGCATTCTTGTACATTTAAATTCAAGAACGCAGAAATGATTTCATAAAAAAATTGATTTAAAACTTGTTATTTACTTACATTTGTTATATTTTCAAAACAAATTTTATTAGAAAAAAGAACTTTTTTTGGGAGGGAGAGACGAATAACATAAGGCAAAGCAGCAAAATTTTGAACATATTTAAAAAACTATATATCTTAAGTATTTACTTAAATTAAAGAATTTAATTTAAAAATGATCGTTCCGCATTCTAACATTCCAAATAATATTTTATAATACAGTAAGCAAGAGCTGAAGAGCTCTTGAAGCTGTTTCGAACACCGATCGAATATTTTCATTTTATATTTAATGATCGAATATTAACAATTTGGAAATGCTCATTTATATTTTAATGTATTACAATATCTGCTGAAACAAAAGAAAAAATAACTCTAGCTGGCATTATTAAATTTAGCACTTTTTTTATTCACAAAATTGTGCTGTTTAATTTAAGCTTGCAAAACTGATCTACGGCCCAACCGGCATAGTGGTTAACGACGCTAACTGCCGTACCGAAAGGCGCGGGCTCTAAACCTGGAAAAGACGTGGATGTTTGTAAATGTATAGTGTCTGTGCGGCATGGGGGTATTCTAAATACACGGCGAGCCGAACGTCCTCTCGAGTGATTGGCGGTAGAGGAAGAGGGGACCCGTCCAGTGCTTTCCTTCAAAATTAAGGGCGTAACTGAGTAAAGTCGAACTGTCACCTGTATGGTGCTCAAGGCTCTTGTCAATGAGAGGCGCAATTTTTCACTTTTTGCCAAGATGAATTTCGTGGGCTTATTCTGATGTTACTGTCAGACAAATGAGATTAGTCACAACAACAAAACTGATCTATTCATGAACTTTCAAAATCGTTCAATTCAGAAAGAAGTCGTAACTTAATAGCACAAAAAAGTAGTTAAGCAGTACGTATTATAATATCCGTATACTAATATAAGATTTTTTATGTGCATAAGCATTAAATACTTAAGTAACAAAATAATGCAGAGGATACTTAAATATTAAATGGTATAGATATTTATTGTATTATCAAAACTCTAATATTATTTCCTATGCATATAATTTTGAATAAATAAAATAAATTCTGAATCCGATAGGGTTGAAAAAGATTTAGAAATAGGCAATAACACGATGAAAGAAATAATTTTCTTTCATTAACCGTGTCACGAAAACAAATGTTGATAATGTAAGATGCCTGCAAGCGTTTTGAAATTTTCGCAGGCCATTAGCACAGAACACTGCTAATCATATTAGAAGATTGTACGTTTGTACAAATCGCATCTCCCCACATTATATTTTGCGGTAATTTATATATTCAGTAATGTTCCCATTATAACAGTAATAATTTTAATTTTAAGATAAACGAAGGAGGGGAAAAAGAAGAAAAATTCACTCTACTATAAAGGAGACAGTCGTGAAGTTTCGTGGCAAAGGATTTAAATTCGTGAAAACTTCTAGGTCTATGACAGCTAATGCTTTAGAGAAAACTTATACCTATTACTCTAACAGTTTCGGGAAAATTTCGAGACTGAGTATTTATTCTAAAATTTTCAGAAAATGTTAATTAAATACAAAGCAATCATCTATTTAATTAGTGTGTAACAAAATAAGCATTATATGTTATAAAATAAGCATTAAGGATAATTTCAAACTTCTTCATATTTTTTATTGTTATATGTTTATATTTATAAATTAGTCAAATTCAAAGAGTGGCTGAATGGCTAGAGCAGCTGGGAAAATCTCATCCAGTCACCGGGAATGAAAAATCTGACCAACGATATCGTTGCTATAGTACTTCTTTGCTCAGATTTTTATTCCTGCCAGCTGGATAAGACTTTCCTGGTTTCTTCTCATGAAACATAAATATTGAGTAGAAAGTTTCCCTTGAAAGCATCTTTCACATTGGCAAATAAACCTAGTATCTTTTGCTACAACCAAATCATCCAGTTCAAAACGAATTTCTAGTGTTCTAATATCGATGTCTTAAATTATGTTGTTTTCATGCACCAAAAATTACATACGAATAAATAATAATATAAGATGCAATTAAATGCGTTTTTATAGTTAGAAAAGAACCTCGAGATGGGTCAAAATTATTTGAACATGAAAGTTAATTTAATTATTATGGCTAAAGTAAGAAAAAAAACTGAAATTCGCTGATTTATTTGTTATTTGTGAACTTTTTACAAGGAAACTTGCTACTTTAATTATTTATATAAAATTACAATCTAGTTTATAATTTTTAGGTGTTTAGGCATAGTCAGAACTTATATCTTACCTGAGCAGAATGTAAAGAAATATACAAAGAAGAGGAACCACATTTTGATTTAAACTTTGAGTACCCTTTCAATTAACAGATAAACTGATCTCTTGAAGTGCTTCTGTATGAATGTGGATATAGTGTGCGGTAGGCAATTTCCTTATCTATATTTATAAAGCATTTTAATTTTCAGATATTTCCGCACCAAATTAATCTGATCTGAAAGAGTAGCCACCGGATATCCTTTCAGCTTAGCAATTAGAGAAATAATCTTTATGTTGAATGGAAATAAAAGATAAAATATCTCTCGCGCCTTCTTTTGCCCTTGACTTGAATTAATCAGAGGAAAACATATTTCAGCTGCATTTGAAAAGCTACTAATCTTAAACTGTTGTTAACTACTAACAGAAAGGTACCTCAACCAGCACCAGCAAAGCTCATGTACAACCAGACATGTCCCATTTTCTGCTGGCATAAATATGAATTATCCATGAAAGTCACAAACCGTTTCGAGTTTTATTGAAAACTTCTTTATCAACAGCTTAAACTCGTTTCTAAATGACTCCGCAACTATTTTGCGATATTATTTTCTATTAACTTCGAATAACTTTCTTTAATTTTAAAACAGTTTCATATATTTTAAAACCTGTTACTCTAGACCAGTGGTTCTGAACCTTATGATTAGCGCGTACCATCTAAACACAAACTGAAAAAATTTAGTACCACCACTACATTTTACAATGATTATTTTTAACTTTCTCTATAGAAATATTTTAAAAAATATACACTGTCATTTCCATAACCTATTGGCTGTATATTTTAAATGTGCACAAATAAGAAAAATTAGATTAAAAACTGGTTACCATTTAAAATATCAAAATTTAAGTTATGACACTTAATTCTTAGTATGAAATTTGGGCCTGTTTAAGTAAAAATTGGAAATGCCTTTAAGTTTTTTTTGTTGTTGTTTTTTTCGGTTCAGCCAAAAGTTAACAAATGTGTTATTTTTGAAATCTTCAGGCAGAGTTCGATCACGGGAAATTTCTATCAATTGTTCTTTTTCCTCACAAGATCAAATTTCAGGTAGATTTGATCAAAATGTAATTCAATATTCTTTTTCATAATCCTTGGTAAGAGACATGTTGAAATTATTTATCAATGAAAAACAATGATTTTTAATGTCGGATGCTAATTATTCTTTTATTTTCAAATTATGTTTGGTTAGAAACTTTTTAAAAGTGGTAAAAAGCTTAAAATATTATTATCCAATTCTATTATTAGCTTGATTTTCTCGTCAATTTATTTTATCTCTAACGGTAAACAAATTAATCTTTTGTCTTAAAAAAATAAAACACTCACTGTGTTTTATTCTTTTTTGAATAAGTGCCTCTTTTATGGAATTTGCCATTTCATGAATTTGTCGACTTACTGCATCATTTGATAACAGAATATTGTTAAGTTCATTAACCTCTTTTTCGTTAAATAATGTAAAATGATATCTTTAGCTGCGGGTAATGTAAGGTTTTCTTTAATAGTGTGAGCTTGTCAAGTCTTGGCAATTCGTAGGCTTACTAGCTAACTAGCTTCCAAAGCTTTTTCACTTGAAGTAAGAAAACCTTTCATTACTAGTTTACTATTTTTGAACTCCGAGAATTTCCTCTTAAAATATTCTTTTGACTTTTCCTTTAAATTGTTATGCTTAGATTCAAGATGTCTTTTAAGAAACGATGGCTTCATACTTTGATTGGATAATAGTTCACCGCAAAAAGCTTGAGGGTCCATTTCATCTCCAATCCAGGTAAACCCAAATGATAAATAACTTTCATTATACTTTCTACAAACGATTTTTCTTTTCTTTTCAGCATTCTTAGCGCTAGTAAACAAGTCGTGGATACATCACTTATGAATCATCACTTGTGATGTTGTCAATCCTACCCATTTTTCCATTTTGAAAATCTGGACTTTTTTATCCCACAAATATTAAGAGTTCTTGAAAAACAAACGACGATATTCTCGAACCGGTAGAAAAGTAAAGAACACAAAGCAACAAGAATAGAAAATACCTGCTGTTAGAGATAGCAAATCGACTTAAAAAATTATTGTACTTGAAAATAGAGCAATATGAGTCCGGAAATAGTGGCGAAATAAATCGATCAACATTAAAATAATTAATGAGATTATCTTAATAATTATTTTAGTGTTAACTAACACTAAAATAATTAATGAGGTAATTTTTTTATAGGAACTTATTTCTATTACTCTTTTGAAAACATCATTTATGACAAATTTTGTTACGTCTACGGGTAAAAAAATATTTGTGAAAATAAAAACGGATTATTTTGCTAATGTCTTTGAGTGGCTATTGAGCTTGAACAAAGCTCAGATCGCATGAATTTAAGACTGTTAGAGAAAAAATTTAAACAGGATGCCGGGGTATATAATTTTTGAATTTAACAGTTAAAAATACTTTGTTTCTTTGCGTACCACCGGTTGCGAATCGGTACTCTAGACGGTATGATGATAAGTGCCTTGCTAAAAATGCCGCGTAGAAACCCATAAAAATATTTTACGGGGAATTGGCCTACGTGTACCCGTACAGTTCTGCGGGTACCCGTATGACAAATCCCCGTAAAAACCCGTAGAATGAAACTCGTATAACTGCACGGGTACCTGTAGGTAAAAACCCTTAAAAAACCCATAGACAGAAACCTGTAGAACTTTATGCATATCCATAGGCCAAATCTCCATAAAAAAAACCATAAGACAAATCACAGGGTAAACTACAGTTATATGGGTATACTCACATGCAAAATTCCCAAAACCAATAGAATCCTATGGGTACCAATAGGTCATACCTCCTTAAAAAACAGTAGACAAAAAAAAACTTTAAGGTTACCAGTAAAAGTCACATCTCCATAAGAAAAAAGTAAATACATGTATCAGAGTATAAAACACATAACATAATTACCAGTAAAAGACAATATAAACACAATTTTGAATATTATGAAATGAAAAGGCGTAAAATTAGTTCCCGTAAAAAAAGTTCACACAAAAAACGAAATTATTTATAAGCATATAGGTATATATAAACCACTATCTTCCAGCACAAATCCATCGAACTAAACAAATATTCATAAATATATATGCATCCACTATAAACTCCTCCCGCGTTATTATATCGCACAAGTTAAATTATTAAAATAGGAAAAGCTATAGTAATTCAAATTACATAGAATGTTATCTAATAAAGTAAAAGGCTTATATAATACTGTATACCATTGTATACAATCCTAAATACATAAAATCCCTGATACATCAGGATAGATAATATCACATGAATTTCTGAAGATACTAAAGGTTAATTAATCTTGTGTTAATTATACCTCAGTGAATAAACATTGATGCTGTCATGCTCATGTAAAACAATAATAAATGAACACTAAGTTAAATACATATTAATATTACCTCTATAAACTGGTACTCTTCCGTTGTTGGGATAGGATTCAGAAATGTATGTATATATGTGAGTATGTATGTGTGTATTACATCCACACAAGTTCATACGTACATGCATTCCTGAATCCAGTCCCGATAACAGAAGAGTACCAACAAATTTCATATGGCAAATTGCAACTGCTACTCTAACATTATACTTACTGTGAAATTAGGATTAAAGCTTAATGCAGCAAAAGAAAACTTAACAATTTATATCACAGCACATAATTACAAACAAAAATATTTCATCACATTCAATGACACAATAACACAGAACAAAGTAAGTGTAAAATTATATATTTATTTCAGATTTAATATAAAAAAAAGGAAATTCAGTGGGTTTTTTTTTAATCCTAATGATTGCAGCAATTTTTTCAGCAATCATTGGTCTTATTTTGTTCGTCTTGAATAGTATTTCCTCAAGAGTTACTTTTGGATTTTCCTTTTTCAACCGTTGGATTAAAAGTTCTGAAAATTAAAAGCTTGACGTGAATACAATGGATAAATTTATAACAGTAAAACTATACATGCATTAAAAATATGTATTTTTATTTAAATATTTTAATAAGAATATAAACAAGACAGGAAGGCAACATCATATTTGCATATATCAACATAGGTTTAATGCTAATTTGCTGAATGCATACACCAAAGTTCTGCAAAATATTTTTACACATGACTTATTTTCGTTTGTTTTACATATCAAGTTGATTTGTATAATATATATGAAATTTCTAGCCAAACCCAGAAGAATTGTATACTCAATATCACATGTTACCTGAGCTTTAGAAAGATGATAATGCCACCAAAATTATAAAAAACATTTCTGATGTTTATCTAGCCCCATTAGATGCGGATAAATGGAAAAGAAGACATGTCAGGTTCAGATCAGGTATTTTGATCTTTGTAAATCACCTCCTTCAGAAGCACATTATTTTCTGAACCCCTTATATAAAATAAATATATATGTTGTTTGAAAATTGAAATGCTTGAAATAATTTTTGTTCGTTACTTAAAAAAAAATTAAAAGACATACAGGATTCTTGAAGTGATAAAATAATGATCAGCTTAGCTTTACACCAGATATACGAAAATTCATTTGATTTGATGTTCATATCGGCCATATCATTGTAAGTTTTTTCTAATTAAAGTTTAAGCATCTTCTTATAGGTAAGAAAATATTTTGTTTCATATAAACTCATTTCCTTCCTTCCAAATACCATCTTTTACATATATACGTGTGTGTGTGTATACATCAAAATAAAATATGTAAATCAAAATTCTAACTTTTCTTTTTGCAATAGTCTTGCAACTTGCTATATGAATTGGGTATTTACCTCCTCTCTCTAAAAAAACAGCAACTGCTTACAATAAAGCTCTCTGAAATGTATTAATACAAAATTAATAACTGTTCTAAAACTTTTACATAACACCCATGATGCATAATATATTTACATAATACTCCAGCCAATAACAATATCTAATTTATAAGATTAAACTTAATAGTAACCTGTTAAAATAAAGCTAAACCAAAACCCAATCATTCGGAATAGACTTTCCTCTTGGACACATCACATTTTTTGTCTCGCTCTTGTTCTGGTAACCTGCTTGCTATATTATTTTTACTGCATCAAAATTCATTGCTTAAAGCAAAAGAATCAAATGTAATTGAGATTGAAAGCAGCTTATGACCATTGCACTGTGTAATTAAAGTTACAAATGTACTTCTCAAGAACTAAAAAAAAATATTTTTAATTGACATCAAAGCTAACATCTTTAATGGAACTATTTCTTTATGCATACTTTTCACACATATTTTTATAAAATACTCGCTGTTGAAAGATGACGCTCTCCCTAAAAAAGATTCGCATAGATTTATGGGCATTGATTGCTATCCCGAAAACTAAACTTGTAAGTTCAGTTTCCGTATATGCGTTATCTTTTATTTCTTGCGTTATCTTTTATTTCTTACCTGTCACTCCCTGTAGTGCCCCCTGGGCAACGTTCTAAGGAAAAGGTAACTAAGAAACCGATGGATTCGGCTATAAATTCGATGAAAGCTTAACCTGCAAACGACCGGCCGCATTCCACACTTACCTCTCCCTGACAAAAAATACCTCGTAAAGCAGTGGTTCTCAACCCTTTTTTCCCCATTCTAAAAATCGATTTTAAATAGATGAAGTACCTGATATTTTATATACACTCTTAGACAAAAAAAAAAAAAAAAAGACGCACCACGACGCACCGAGAAGATATAAAGCAAATTTTAAGAGGAAAAATTACGATTCCAGTAAATTTGAATGAAATTCTTCACGAATTTCATTCCGTATACTCTGGTAGACAGTAACTATGCCTCACATACAGGTACGCGAACGATATGCGTAGATGTCAGAATTTGAGAGAGGTCGTGTACTTGGGATTAAGAAAGCCGGTTGGTTCTATCGGCGAATAGCTCGACATTTCAGCAGGGGCGATGCCACTATTAGACGATGTTGGCAGGAATGGGTGGACTATGGCCGCACATAGCGTCAAGAAGGAAGCGGTAGGCCTAGAGAAACGACAGAACGTGAAGATCGAGCAATCGTCAGAGCGGCACTCACAGCCCCAGATGCATCATTATCATCGATTGTACGTGCAACTAGCGCTTCAGTGACCGTAAGGACCGTTCATAGACGGCTCACAGAAAGGGGCTGAGGTCACGGCGCTCCTTGCTCCGACTACCATTGACCTCTGTACAACGTGAAGCCCGCTTGCAGTGTTGTCGGGCTCATTCGCACTGCAATATCGTTGAGTGGAGTAGAATAGTCTTCAGTGATGAGTCCCGCTTCTGAACTGAGCCCCGATGACCAGCGAAGGCGAGTTTGGAGACGCCCCGGACAATGGTGTGATACCATCCTTACTATCTTCCGGCAGACAGGCCGACAACCAGGAGTGATGGTCTGGGGTGCCATTTCATTTCATAGTAGCACCCCTTTGGTTTTCATCCGTCGCAACCTTACAGCACAGCGGTACGTCGACGAAGTTCTAAGGCCCGTTGTGTTGCCCTTCATGTCACGCTACCCCGGGCTTACATTTCAGAAAGATAATGCCCGCCCCCACACTGCACATGTTTGTACTCTTTGCCTTAGTGCTTGCCGAACATTACCTTGGCCAGCAAGGTCACCAGATCTCTCTCCTATTGAGCACTTTTGGAGCATTATGAGCAAGGCCCTCCAACTAGCTCGAGATGTTGACGATCTAACGCGCCAGCTGGACAGAATTTGGCATGATATCCCTCAGGAGGATATCCGCAACCTCTATCAATCGATGCCAAGCCGAATAACTGCTTGCATAAGGGCCAGGGGTGGACAAACGCGTTACTGACTTTTTCACTTTGTGAAGCTCTATCACTTCAATAAATCATCCAATTTTTCTCAAACTGTAATCATTTGTTTTTCTGTACATGTACATCACTTCTACGATTTTCGTCCCATTCGGATAACTTCTTCTTGATGCGTCGTTTTTTTTTTTTTTCCCTAAGAGTGTATTTTAGAAATTACGGTAAAAATGTATTGCGCTTCAAAATTAGAAAGAGGATATTCTATTCGTACTCTTTAACAACATCAAGAAATAAGACTTGTATCACATCTTAAGTGTGATAAATGAAATTTATTTTCAATAACCGGCAACATACCAATAGGAAACATTTTTAACTCTCCTTTTTCTGAACATTACTGTCTTCGTAAAAAATAAAATCCAGAGATGAAAACGAAATTTTGTGATAACGTAAGATTGTCAACCTCTTTTTCTATTTCATTTTGTTTTTTTAAGAGGTAATATACTTGCTTAATACTTAATATCAATTTATGTTCCTCTTCCCGAACAAAAATGTCATGAAACTACAAATCTGTTCTTGCGACCTCAGCAGATGCAATAACCTTCAAATTTGGCACTCTTTTTAACTGAATTTTAAACACACAATTTAAGTAATTTTAACAGTCAGCAAAATGTTACTTCGCGAATTGGTAGTGGCAGATATAATTTCGACTTAAGAAAAAAAATATGTGTAAATATTTTGCATTTAAAAATTTTCAACGTTTTCAAACATTTTAATGGTAAACTCTTCGTCGAACTATTAGATTGCAAACTGAAGTCCTGAGATCACAAATACATTTTTTTTCTTTTCTTGTTACTTTCCTTTTAAATCAGCTTTTTTTAAAAAACGTTTATCGGTTGCATTACATGTCCAAATCTTTTAACGAAACTTGTTTGATCAGTCAGAAATGTATAGAGCTGTTTAAATTGATTAAATAAGATTACTTACAACTCTATACAAACTTTTTATTTGATATACATGGCCTGAAAACGGAAATTTTATGAGTTCCAGTGTTTACATTGGTAGATACTTCTCATGCAAATGTGTTCTTTTAGCTAACTGCTTCCTGAATGTTGCATTAATAGCAATAGGCTAGAGAATTTCGTGACCAACACTTAACTTTCCAGGATTTTAGCCCATAGGATGTTTTTCTTAGGTTCTATCAAACATCTTGCACTTGTGATCACCATCACGCGTAATGCGGCAGATTCTCAAAAGCCATACTTTTAGAATTGCAGAGACAATAACAAAGGATATGCTGGAGGAAGTATAGCAAGAATTTGGATATCATTTTAACACAGCATTGTGAGTAATTAAGAGCAGAGTGTGTTAATTCTGTTGCTTTATCTCTAATTCTAAAAATGCTTAATTTTATAATTTTTGAATCTAAAACTACATTAATTCCATATAGAAAAACTGCAGCTTTTTAAACAATTCTTGTTTCATTATACACTCTGTCACAAAAAATATATGCATCCAAAAAGAAAAGAACTACTATCACGAAACTTAACATATATGTAGTGTATGCAGAGATACGCAAATGATTACAAATTCAGAACCAAAGATCATTTTATTCGGAAGTTATGGCATGAAAAAGATTACATAGTAGTAGAGCCACCTCTGGCAGCTATACAAGTCGAAACATAGCGTGGCATCGAATCAAGTACAGCATCTCTGACTTCCTGCCGAAGATCAAGCCGTAATCTTAGCAACTGAACAGTTAATTCACCAATATTCTGGAACGGCTGCATTTTCCTTCCAAGCATGTCTGAAATGTGCTGTATTGGCTAGAGGTCTGGTGACCTGGCAGGCCACGGAAGTACGTCATGTCCTTGAAGACATTGTTGGGAGAGTCGCGCAATATGTGAACGAGCGTTTTCTTGCTGCTAAATGCCACCTGTAGCAGTTGGTAGTATAGACAACACAACAGGCGTTAAGGTGTCGTCCACGTAACTGTGAGTTGTCATAGTTGTTTCAAAGACGACTAGAGGTGATCGTGTGCCCCAACAAATCGTTCCCACGCCGTCACACCTTGTGTAATCGCCGTATGCCGATCGACAACAAATGCCGGATCGGATCTCTGGTCTGGCCGTCTCCACACGCATTTGCATTGGTCATCACCAATGAGACTCGAGCTGGATTCATCACTGAAAATCACACGACGACAGTCTTTCACACACCAGCTTGCGATTTTGGCAAAAATTCAATCGATATTGCCTATGATTTGGGGCCAGTGGTAGGCATCTTAATTGACGTTGGTAGCATTACCACCTTCGCCAGTCGTCTTCGAATAGTTTCCCTTGACACCACCGCCTGCCTGAAAGGTAGTGTTGCCATTGCTCGCTTTGAAATCGTTTAGTTTTTTAATAAAAAATTCGTTGAAGTGCTACAAAATATGAAATCGATAATAAAATAAATTTCAAATTCAAATTAGGGCTCCGGTATGCTCATATTGTATGAAAGATTACGTTATTCAAATTTTGATAGCTCTAGATAGCATTGTTTTATCACAATAAGAGAAACATACATAAGTTCTTGCAGATTCTTCATTATCTAATTTCTTTAAATACACTGAAATGCCATTGAATTAGAGATACCTACCTAGTAGCGAGTTGGGCCTCCTCAGGCCTTGATAATCGCTGCCACATGACGAGGCATAGATTCAACAAGTTTCTGGAAACGTTCCACGGGAATGGCTTGCCAAATATTGGCTAAAGCTGTCGGTAATTCAGTTAAGGTTCGTTGGTACTGTGTGATGGCCTTTCACGCCTTGTTCCAAAACAACCCAAAGATGCTCAATACGATTTAAGTCTGGGCTTTTAGGTATCCAATTTATGACAGAAAAGTCAGAGAAATGCTCATCCAACCAGCCAGTAACCAACCGGGACTTGTGAGAGGTACAGCTGCATTGCTGGAAAACTCCATTACGTGCGGATAACAGAGCAGTATAAACGGATGCAGATGATCACCCAACAACTCTACGTACCGAATTGCATTGAGGAAGGTTGCTACACGCACCAAAGATCCCAAACAGTGCTACGAAAAAACACCCTAGACCATGATTGAGACACCATGCCCTTGTACAGTTCAAACCCGGCATGCAGGATCCATGGCTTCATGAGCCTGACGTCATATATTCTCAGCCTCCCGCGGCGTTAAGTAGTCGAAATCGATACTCATCACTCCATGTCCTCTATACTCCAGTCTCTGTGCTCTCTTGCCCAGGCAAGACGTGCAGCCCGATGACGTGCATTGAGCAATGGTACTCTCGTAGGTCGACGGCTCTCGAAACCCATACGATGAAGCAAGCGTTGCATAGTCCGTTTATTGACTGTACGACTGGCACTGCATTCAACTGTGTGGTAATTTGAGCTAATGTTTCGCTTCGCTGGCTACGTACAATACGCCTGAGCCGTCTCTCACCGAGCACTGTCAAGGGTAATTGTTCTTTGCAGTTTGCCCGATGGCCAGTTTTTGTCCAACATCAATGTATTCTTGGTATACTCTTGACACTGGCGCCCTTGAAATTCCTAGCTGTCTGACGATTGCGCAAACTGAATGGCCCATGCGTCGCGTACCTACGATTTGTCCACTATCGAAGGCGCCTAAATTAGGCAGTTTACCCATACTGGCAATTCCAACAAGTAATTCAGAACAACCACAGTGCGCTCTATATATGCAGTTACCACAGCGCCCTCACTTGAGCATAAATGATGCTCAGCACTACACAATTTGCATAGCCCTTGCTATCCCTAATTCATTGGCACTTCAGTGTATAATACAAGGCGATATTTGGTGGCAACAATTTGAAAAGTGATTCGCTGTTTACAGTTTTCAACGTAAAATACGAAGACGAAATTAATAGTCTTTCAGGGCAAATTGACCCTTTGGACTAAAAATCAGGCATATAAGATTCCCTAATGAGTATGGGTAGCGTGTTTGATTTTAATGTTGAAGTAACAGCAACCATTGGATTTTTGGGAGCTTCTATTTCGATCGCGCAATGAAAGTCGTTTATGAAGACTCTACTGTGTCTGAAGCAAAGAATTTGAATGTGAGTTTCAGTCATTTGATCTTTAATCCATACAATTATAAAATTCTAAACAGTTTTGAAAAAAGAAAGCCAGCCGCGAATTTTTGCAGTGTTATTTTTAAATTGCTGACTTGGAATTTCAGCCCTAGCAAGATTTCAAAAAGTTAAATTGCAAAAAGTATTGTTTCAGTGAGACCTTCGGTCAGACCTTTTTATTAATATTTACACATGAAGCGGCCCTTTTCAAGCTCAGTGCCCGCCGCAACTTCGGGTGTCTCAGAGGCCCTGGTTTTACCATTCACATAAGATGCAGTTTGCCAATGTCTAGATAAATGATTCAAAGGCTAACGAACCTAACAAGCGCTTAGGAAAGAAGACCTTTTTACGCACGTATGGCTGCATGGACAGGTTCAAGAAATAGAATAATATTTCAAGAAAAAATGTTGAGTATCTAAGAATGTTTTAAAATTTTATACCGAGAAATGATTGGTAGAAAGTTTTTGAGATGATATCTTGCTACTGCGTAGATGGTAACAATCGGCTGTTATACAGGGATGACGCTACACTAAATGTTAAAATTTAAGTACTCGTGGAAAACTCAAAATTACCACTCACGTTCTTGTGCTAGGATGAACAGCCCTGAGCATCACAGACTCTTGCTGACAGCGAAGTCCCAAAAGCAAGATGTTTAAAAATGTAAAAATTCTTTCTTTTTCCTATAAAGCTAACAGTAAGGCATGGATGATGTCGGAGAACACATGTCGTGCAACCGGATTAAGGAACAGCTCGCATTTCGCTTAGACCCTTGGGCAATATCGGCAGCTTTCTGGACAGGATCTTCTGGAGAGGGCGTCCACGTTTCCATGCGAAGATCCTTTCTAAAATAGTTATGTCATATTCCTAGAGTTTCTGTGTCTATCTGGCTATCTGACTGTCAGGATTCTTAAAATTCAAAACAGATCAACGATGCATGGTCTGTGTGGACGTAGGAAATTTTTTCCCGTAGAGATAATGATGGAAATGTTCTACAGCTTTAACTATGGCGAGCAACTCTTTCCTGATGACCGAGTAATTCTTCTCCGGTTCAGACAGACACTTGTTCCAGTATGCCACGACACGTTCTTAACCATTTATTTCTTGAGACAAAATAGCACTGACACTCTCATTGCTCGCATCTGTGTCAAGAATAAGTGGTTTATTGAGCTGAGGATATGCCAGAATTATCGCAGATTTTAAAGCTCCCTTCAGTTTGTTAAATGTATCCTCAAATTCTTTTGTCCACAAAAGCTCTTGTTTGATCTGTGTAAGCTCGTGAAGGGGTCTTGCGATGAAAGAAGAGTCCTTCACAAATCTCGGATAGCAGGTGCAAACCCCAATAAACTTCTCAGCTGATGGACATTTTCGAGACGTCTCCAAACTTTAACTCCTGCCAATTTTTCTGGATGTGTACACAGACCTTCACAGAGATGATATGTCCGAGGTAAGTCACTACTTGTCTGAATACTTTATACTCAGCGCCCTTAACTTTAGATTATCTTCCTTAAGTTTCTGATACAGCTTTCCAAGATCTTCTAAATGTTCTTCAAAACTTTACCCAACCATGATGTTTTCATTGAGGTATATCTGACAGGTTTCGTACGAAAGACCTCTCAACACGGTCTCCATGAGGCGGTCGAACATTGACGGCGAGTAACATAAACCAAAAGTATCCCTTGAACTGCCAAAGTCCTTGTCCGATATTAAATGCTACTTTTTCTCGATCATCAGGATGTATGTCTACCTGCCAATATCCACTCTTTAAATAGAATGTCGAAAGCCA